>CM022946.1:111997818-112569127 GCA_012931725.1 Litsea cubeba
GCGTACTTCTCTAAATTCTGATAAGTTGGGTGCAACTATTAAAAACAAAGAAATGATCCAACGTTGCCATAAATTCATGTGGGTCACACATTTATTTGATCAAATTCCAAATTGATCAAATCATGCGCCGCTCTGTGTACGCCATGTCTCAAAGTTCATTCTAGCATGAATAAACGCTGGGTTTCAACCACATCAAAATTCCAAATTGATCAAATCATGCGCCGGCAGAGATGTGGTTGGGGCCACACATAAAATGAATGATCAATACCATCTATATAACTGTCGCTAATATTAAATCCAAACCATTGAATTGCGATGTGCCAATTATTATGAAAGAGGGAGTCCTCCACGCTGGGTTTTCAGCCACCCATTCAGAAAATCATAAATTGAACCACTTATAATAGCGTACTTCTCTAAATTCATGATAAGTTGGGTGCAACTATTAAAAACGAAGAAATGATCCAACGTTGCCATAAATTCATGTGGGTCACACATTTATTTTATCAAAATTCCCAAATTGATCACATCATGCGCCGCTATTTGTACCCCATGTCTCAAAGTTCATTCTAGGCATGAATAAATGCTGGGTTTTCAACCACCAATTCATTCAGAAAATCATAAACACAGAAAACCCCATGGAAACCACAGAAAACCCCCATGGGAAAATACACACAGAAAGGGATTCCCACTTGGCACAAAATCCAAATATTTCATATAGAGTTAAAAAAGGGAGACTAACGGAAGTGAGAGGAATGATAAGTGGATCTGGGGACATACAGGAATGTAGCTGAACTTCTAGGGAGGCGATGCATCAGGCATAGCAGTTTGTCCTCCGTGGCGACATTGATATTGATGTTGCTGCTATGAGATAGAAGATGGTAAGCGTTGTTTTTTTTTGGGAGGAATGAGGGTTTTGGATGGATGAAGGAGATGAAGAAGAGATAAAAACAAAACAACCCTGATGATTCCAAAAAAGGATAAATTCGGATACCACCGGTCAGGTAATTAATGCTATGCAATAATTGAAGAGAGATGAGAGATTTATAGTGGTTCAGTCAAGCGTGACCTACGTCCACTTCCAAAATGGTGATCTTTGATTGATGTAGAGGGTTACAGATATGAGAAAATAGGGAAAAAACCATCCCCTCTCAAGTGATGAGGGGGCTCTATTTATAACTCTTCCCCACCAGGTGGGGATGCGATCAGTTCAACGTCTCTTTAGAGCCTCAGTCGCGATGACTTGGAGCCTGAGGTGACGAGGCTTCGTTTAACAAAACCCGGATCTCAACGGGGCTATTCTGGCCTGACCCATGATCCTAGACGAACCGGGTCACTTGGACCTGACTCATTACCGCGATCCGGATTGGGCTTGACTCATCATTTGCCCCCTCAATGGCCCCGTGCTCAAATAATAATTTTTTTTTTAAAGGGGGCATTGATAAATTCCAACTTCGTCTCTCTTGACAAATTTTCTTCTTCCCGATTTTAACCTTGCTTGCTCCTGTAGATTTGTATTTCGGAGAGTCCTCCCGGCTTGGGTTACTCTTCTTTGAAAACTCTGGCTATAAAATAAGCCCTAGAGCATGATTTCTTCAAAAGAAAGAAACTTGGTTCTGCAGAAAAACCATTGGGAGAGAAGAAGATGGTGGCAAGCGGCAGGGTAGGCACTGGCGTTGGCGTTTCCGGCGATCCCTTAATAGGTGAGGAGGATGTGGTCGTCCCTGCGATGCTGGGCCATGGGCGAGGAGAGAAGGAGGAGATGGGCGAGGACGAGGAGATGGGCGAGGACGAGGAGATGGGTACCGCGGGCGGCGCGCTGGCAGCGCTGGGTGAGGGGGCTGCCGCGGGCGAGGGCGCTGCCGTGGGGCCCCCCTGGGCGAGCAGCCGTGGCGAGGGAGGCGCAGGCGAGGGGGCTGCCGCGGGCGAGGGAGGGCTGCCTCGGGCGAGGGCGCTGCCGTGGGGCCCCCCTGGGCGAGCAGCCGCGGCAAGGGAGGCTCGTGCACCGCGGGCGGCGCGCTGGCAGCGGGCGAGGGGGCTGCCGCGGGCGAGGATGCTGCCGTGGGCCCCCCCCCTGGGCGAGCAGCCGCGGCGAGGGAGGCTCTGGCACCGCGGGCGGCGCGCTGGCAGCGGCGAGGGGGCTGCCCGCGGGCGAGGATGCTGCCGTGGGGCCCTCTTGGGCGAGCAGCAAGGGCAAGAGGCCCTGTTGGGCGAGCAGCAAGGGCGAGGGAGGGCGCGGTGATGCCCCCTTGGGCGAGGCAGCCACGCGGTGAGCCCAGCCCGGGTTGCGAGGCCGGCCCAGCAGGCCTGACGGGCGAGCCCAGGCAGGGGGGTGGCTTGCTAGGTGGAGGACTGACGGGCGACCCCAACTTGGTGGGCGAGCCTGAGCTGGGGCGTGCATGCATTGGGTGAGGGGCCCCCTTGCGGCGAGGTATGGAGGGCAAGGCCGAGGCCTGGCGGGGCGAGAGCCTGCGGACTGGGGGTCTACTGAGCAAGGGTGAGGAGGTTCAGGGGGAGCGTAATCTTCCACAAGCGATCAGGACCGAACTGGAAGTGGGTCACAGCACCTCTCGTTCAGGTGTCGCATCAGGCAAGGGGTCACGAGACCTTGCATCGGTCTCCTCAGCGAGAGAAAAATTGCGTCCTCGTCCCAAGAAATACCAAGGGAAGGTCATCATTGAGGACGACGGGTCCAAAGTAAGCACAATTTTCAGCACCTTTAGGACAGGAGGTGACATCTCCCGAATCATTACTTCGTATCGTATTCCGCCCATGGTGATGTGTCGTCTTGCTGAAAAAGATGAGCCAACTTGCGACAGCTCCTCAGGTGAGATCCTCATTTATGAGGAGATGCTCGAGGCCGGGCTGAGATTCCCAATGTCTTCTTCCATCTGTCGGATTCTTCACTATTTTTCTTTAACCCCGGGGCGTCTCGTGCCCAACGGCTGGAGGGCTTTGCTGGGTTTTCTGGCGTTGTGGAGGAAGGTGAATGGCCAGGATGCCTCTCCAGTTGAGTTTCACGCCGCTTACAACTTGACAGAGTCTCCTGCCCCAAATAGGGGATGGTATTATCTCACCTCCAGGGGATGTAAGCTTCTTACAGGGATGCGTTCCAACTGTCACAGCTGGAAATCTCGTTTCTTCTTCATAGGTGGCGAGTGGGCCTTCACAGCAGATCAGGCTTTGGTGCCCACACGATGGATTGGCGCCAAGAGACTGGGTACGTCTCCCTGCTCACTTCTCCATACTTATATATATGTATATATATTGTTCTTCTATGCTCACCGTTTCTCCGCAGATCCTCCCATACTCTCCAAGGATCAAGAGGCGAAGCTGCAAGCGGTGAGGGATCATCCAGAGAAAGACTTGGGAGCTCTTATTCCCAAAGAAAGCAGTAAGGCCAGTGGACCTTCTCCGGGCTCTTCTTCAGGACCGTCATCAAAGAGAAAAAGTAAGTCAAATCTGCTTTGGCTATAATCTTAAACATTATCTGATGTGTTGTATCCATGTCTCACTTGCCAATACTTCTCTTAACAGGCACGGAGGTAAGCAGAGAGATGATTGGAGCCCGCTTTTCGACCCGCTTCTCGGATAGGGGTACCCCTCCTTCGAAGGTGGCGAGAACAGGCGATGTCTCATCAGGAACCTCTCTATTAGCTTCTCGTACTGAGCCTCGAGTGTCTCCTACTCGAGTGGTTTTACCTGTGATATCTCTTCAGGCAGGGATCTCCTCCGCTAAGACTGTTGTCTCGCAGCCTTCCTCTTCGCCACACTTCCTGTCCCTCGGCTATGTCCTCCACAACCGGGTACTTCTACAGGGGCACCCACCGGGACCGGTCCCAGGCGGGGTCGTTCGTGGGAGATGCGGGATAGGCTAGGGAAATATGTGCTGCGCATGAGGGTCTCTCGGGTTAACGCCTTGGGCACTGAGGGGGTCATTGACTCATTTGTAGAGGGTCTGACTCAGGTGAAGTTCATTATTTATTTTTCTCCAGATTTATACCCCTTCATTTCTTTACAACTGTCTCACTTCTCGTCTCTTATCTTTTCAGCTTTCCACAGCATCCATCTGCTTGTTGTCGCGAGTCCAGTCTTGTGGTCAGATGAGACGGGAGAAAGAGGCTATGCGGCTAGAGCTCTCCACTGCTCGAGAGAAGATTATTGCTCTGGAAGCCGCTGGTAGGATTTCCGCGACCGATCTTGCTGCGTCCCGGGAGAGGGTAAGCGAGCTTGAGACCGGGCTTTCAGCAGCCAATAAGAGGGCGGCCGAGGTAGAAGATGAGCTTTCGAAGACCTGCGAGAAGGCTTCGCTCACCGAGGCTGAGCTTACGAAGACCCGCGAGAGGGCTTCGCTCAGTGAGGCTGAGCTGATGAAGGCCCGTGAGAGGGCTTCGCTCAGTGAGGCTGAGCTTGCTCGAACCCTTGAGAAGGTGAGGCTCAGAGAAGTTGCTGTAGAGGCAGAGATGAGGGCAGCGTCTGAGAGAGCTTCTCAAGCTGAGAGGGACCTGCAGATTGGCATTGCGGATGCCTTCATTGATGGCTACGAGGAGCTTCGAGGGAAGATTTCGGCCGCCTTTCCAGACATTGACATATCAGGCTTTGTGCCGATGGAGGCGTCTGATGATGGTGGTAGCAGCTCTGGTGATTATGAGGACGATGAAGAGGAGGATTATGAGGAAGGGGATGAAAGTGATTAATGTACAGGGATTTTATGGGTAGGTAGCTTGACTTTTGTAAAGGCAGCATAAGCCTGATTTATGCAACTTTTGGTAATAAAAGTAATTTTATTTATCCATCCATTGTTTTGCAACATTAAATGAAATAAAAAGTGCAAACCTAAGTCCTTTAACAAAAACCCTAATTCACCCTCCTAGACCTCTTCACTGGTAGTACTTCTTCAAGTGTTCTGCATTCCACGGATGGGGGTAAGACCTTTCCTTCAGAGTTCTGGATTCTGTAGGTGCCTGGTCTCACCACTTCTATTATGAGATACGGACCTTCCCAATTGGTCCTAGCTTTCCTTCCCGAGAGTCCTTCGTAGCGAGAATCACCTTCTTGAGGACTAGGTCTCCTGGTTAGAAGGAACGAGGCTTCACCCTCGAATTGTAGTACTTGGCCATGCGTCGTTTGTACTCCGCATTACGAACCACAGCCATTTCTCTTGCCTCCTCTATCAAATCGAGGTTGAGGCGGAGTCCTTCTCCGTTGGTGGCAGGGTCGTATTGGTGGACCCTTAGGGAATGTACCCCTATCTCGATAGGGATTACCGCCTCAGTCCCAAAAGCAAGAGAGAAAGGGGTTTCTCCTGTAGGAGTCCGTGGAGTTATCCTGTAGGCCCATAATACTCCTGGAAGCTCATCAACCCACAAACCTTTGCTCTTTCGAGCCTTGTCTTGAGGTTGCGCAGGACTGTCCTCACCATCACCTCTGCTTGTCCATTTGCCTGGGGGTGTGCCGGGCTGGAGTGAGGTTGTTTTATGTGAAGGTCGGCGCAGAAGGAGTTGAAGAGCCTGTTGTCGAATTGTTTGCCATTGTCGCTGACAATGGCATTAGGTATCCCGAAGCGACAGACCAGGTTTTTCCAGACAAAATCCTTCACCTTGTAGTCTGTTATCTTCGCTAGGGGTTCCGCCTCCGCCCATTTTGTAAAGTAGTCGATGGCGACCACTATGAACTTGCACTGGCCTCTACTCAAAGGCAGGGGGCCCAAAATGTCGATGCCCCACTTGGAGAAAGGCCACGGGCTGAGGATGGTGGTCAGCTCTTCTGGTGGCTGCCGCGTCACAGTGGCGAAGCGCTGGCATTTGTCACACCTCTTATCGAGGTCCTTGGCATCTTTCAACATGTTTGGCCAAAAGTACCCTTGCCTAAGCGCTTTATGGGCGAGGGCAGCGTCCTCCCGAGTGATTTTCCACAAATCCCTCATGAATTTCTCTGAGGGCGTAGTCAGCCTCTTCTGGGGAAAGGCAGCGCAGCAAACGGTAGGTTGTAACCCCTCTTGTAGAGAACTTCCTATAGGATTGTGAACTTAGAAGCTCTCATCCTCAGTCTCCTAGCTTCAAGATGGTCATCTGGCTCAGTGCCCTCTTGGAGGAAGGCTTTTATGGGGGTCATCCAATTTGGCTCGTCGCCTTCTGATGCACAGTTGATGTTTCCGATCACTACATCTAACTTACTCTTCTCCAACTGATGCCCGATGAGTGTCGGTTCTGCAGATGAGGCCTCCAATGATGAGGCGAGCCTGGCGAGTGCGTCGGAGGCAACATTTTCTCCCCTAGGAATGTGAGAGAGCTGAAAATATTGGAAACTTTTGATTATTTCCTTCACCATGCTGAGGTAATCGTGCATTCTTTCCTCCTTTGCTTCGAATTCGCCGTTTACTTGATTCACCACCAGTTGTGAATCGCTGTAAGCGAGAACAGATTTGGCGTCCATCTCAATCGCCAATTTTAGACCAGATAGGAGGGCCTCATACTCAGCTTCATTGTTTGAGGCAATGAAGTGGAGCTTCACTGCATATTTGATGGGTGTACCATCAGGACTTATTAGGATTAAGCCAGCTCCACTTCCCTCTGTGGTTGCTGAGCCATCAACGTAGAGTTTCCAGGCTAGTTGTGGCGATACATTGGACTTCTCAGGCGGTACTTGGGCACTTTGGAGAGGTTCTTCATTCACAGATGGAGAGGCCTGCGAGCCCTGTGGGGGAGAAGCTTGGGCGCCCAGAGATGAGGTGGAGAGCTGGGCGCCCGTTGAGGGAGAGGAGAGCTGGGCGCCCGTTGAGGGCTGGGCGCCCAGTGTGGGAGAGGAGAGCTGGGCGCCCGTTGAGGGCTGGGCGCCCAGTGTGGGAGAGGAGAGCTGGGCGCCCAGAGGTGAGGTGGAGAGCTGGGCGCCCTGAGGTAAGGTGGAGAGCTGGGCGCCTGTTGGGGGAGAGAGCTGGGCGCCCAGTGTAAGCAGAGGAGGATCCTCAGTTTGTACTTCAGCATATGTAAGTTCAGCTACAAAGTCTGCCAAAGCCTGTGCTTTGATTGCAGGCCTCGGTTGATAGTGAATGTCGA
Source organism: Litsea cubeba (assembly GCA_012931725.1). Classification (NCBI taxonomy): domain Eukaryota; kingdom Viridiplantae; phylum Streptophyta; class Magnoliopsida; order Laurales; family Lauraceae; genus Litsea; species Litsea cubeba. The sequence goes on from CM022946.1 coordinate 112,004,871, forward strand.
ACTCACCAAGCTCCACCGACCACTTAGCCAACCTTCCAGCAACATCAGGTTTTGCCAAAACTCTTTTCAGAGGTTGATCCGTGATGACAGTGACTGTGTGGCTCTGGAAGTAATGACGTAGACGCCTCGCAGTAGAAACGAGGGCGAGCGCTAGTTTTTCCAATTCGGAGTATCTGATCTCTGCCCCTCTGTATGCTCTGCTCACATAGTAGATTGGTTTTTGTACCCCACCATGGTCTGAGATGAGGACAGAGCTTACTGCTGAGGGAGAAGCAGAGAGGTATAAATACAGCCCTTCCCCAGGTGAAGCATGTGAGAGGAGAGGAGGTGTGGCCAGGTATGCCTTAAGCTTTTGGAAAGCCTCCTCAGCCTCAGATCCCCATTCAAAAGTTTTCCTCAGAATTTTGAAGAAGGGCAAACACTTATCTGCAGATTTGGAGACGAACCTGTTGAGCGCTGCAATTCTCCCATTGAGGCGCTGCAGCTCCTTAGTTGATGATGGCGACCTCATATCCAATATGGCCTTGATTTTGTCAGGGTTCGCCTCAACCCCCCTCTGATTGACCATGAATCCCAAGAACTTTCCTGATCCAACGCCAAAAGCGCATTTCTCGGGATTCAGCTTCATGTTGTAGGTCCTAAGAACACTGAAGGTCTCTTGAAGATGACCGATGTGATCTGCTGCAGCCAAGCTCTTCACTAGCATGTCGTCGACATACACTTCCATCGTTCGCCCGATCTGGGAGTGGAACATCCTGTTCACCAGGCGCTGGTAGGTTGATCCAGCGTTCTTTAGCCCGAAGGGCATAACCCTGTAGCAGTAGGTGCCCTTCGGAGTGATGAAGGATGTTTTTTTCCTGATCTGGAGGGTGCATGCTAATCTGGTTGTACCCAGAATAAGCGTCCAGGAAGGAAAGAAGCTCGTGTCCCGCCGTGGCGTCGATGAGGAGGTCGATCCTGGGGCAACGGGTAGCTGTCCTTACGGGCATGCCTTGTTGAGTTCGCTGAAGTCTACGCAGAGGCGCCACTTCCCATTTGCTTTGGCCACCATCAACACATTGGAGAGCCATTCAGGGTACGCGACTTCTCTGACTGCCCCGGTGTCCATCAGCTTTCCCACTTCCTTCTCTATTGCTTGGGCCCTTTCAGTGGAGGCGCCCCTTAACCTTTGCCGAACAGGTTTGTGGAGAGGGCTGACATTGAGGTGATGGGTGGCGACGGCTGGGTTGATCCTTTCCAGATCAGCATGTGACCATGCGAATATGCCCATATTATCCTTAAAAAAATATGTCAATCGGCCAACCAGAGCTTTCGGGAGTGAAGAGCCAATATACACCTTCCTCTCTGGATGTTCCTCATGCAAGATTATAGGGGTGAGTTTTTCAACTGGCTCCCCTCTTTCTGTGGTGGCCTCATCTCTTGGGTCCAAGAGCTCCACTTGCAGCGCCTCCTGCGTCATCTTGGCCTTCATCGAGGTGACGTAGCATTCTCTTGCTGCTACTTGGTCTCCTCTTACCTCCCCTACTCCATTCGGGGTTGGGAAGCGGAGGATGAGATGATATGTGGAAGGGACGGCTCTCAAGGAGTTAAGAGTAGGTCGCCCCAGGATGATGTTGTACGCTGATGGACAATCTATCACCAGGAAATTGACCATTGTGGTGGAGGTTCGGGGGGCTGTTCCGGCCGTGACCGGTAACGTGATGGCCCCCAAAGGATACACCTTTTCCCCCGAGAAACCGATGAGAGGAAACTTGACTGGTTGCAATCTCTCTCTGCCCAACTTCAGCTTATCATAGGCTTCCACAAATAAAATATCTGCGGAACTTCCACTGTCAACCAAGATCCTGTGCACCTGGAAATTGGCGACGGTCATAGAGAGCACCAGAGGGTCGTCATGAGGGTGCTGGGTGTCCTCTAGATCTTTATCCGAGAAGGATATAGTCTCATCAGTGCTGTGCCTCGACGCTTTTGACGGGCGTGGTTCATCAGGATGCCTCGCCTTTCTGGCATAGGCTTTCATGGCGGAGAATGACTCCGCTGATCCTCCAGAGATAGTACGAATTTCTCCAATAGGGTGCTGATTTTCGACGTTATGAGGCTGTGGCGGCGCCTGCCCCCTACCGGCAACATACTGGCGCAGGTGTCCCCACTGGATCAGATCTTCAATCTGCCTCTTGAGGTCGAAGCAATCGTCAGTATCATGGCCGTGATCGCGGTGGAATCGACAGTATTTGGTCATATTCCTGCGATGTGATGGAGCTTTCATTTTTCCCGGCCATTTTATTGCATGATCATCTTGAATTTCCAGTAGAATGTGCCCTACTGCAGCATTGAGAGCTGTGAAAGCTTGTTGGTTTCTCTGCGGAGCAGGGAAGGGTCGGTCTCTCGGGGGGGCAGGACCGAGCCGGTCTCTGGCAGGTATCCTCTCGGTTCTACTCCGCTTATTGCTGGGTTCCTTCTTGTCGTCTCTATCGTGTTTTCCTTTATCCGCCATTCTGGATTACTCGCCCCGCCTGGCCCTAGTAGCGTCCTCCGCATTCATATATTTCTGGGCTTTCGCCAACAGCTCCGTCATGTTCTTTGGTGGGCGCTTCATTACTGAGAAGTAGAAACCCGATGAACGGAGGCCTCCCAAGAAAGCAGTCATGGTCACCTTGTCATCGGGTTCTTCCACCTGAAGTACCTCCTCGTTAAAACGAGTGAGGTATGCCCTGAGGCTCTCATTACTGTCCTGCTTTACACTCAGCAGGTGTGTGGGTGGCTTTTGATGGCGGCGTCCTCCAATGAAATGTGATACGAAGGACCTGCTTAGTTCTTCGAAGGTGGCGATGGAAGCTGGGGCGAGATTGGAAAACCACTGTCGGGCGGAGCCCTTTAGTGTGGTCGGGAATGCTCTGCACATGATCTCATCAGCGATATTGTGCAACTGCATCACGGTCTTGTAAGTTTCCAGGTGATCCAGTGGATCCTTCCTTCCATCGAAGGTCTCCATGGACGACATTTTGAACCTAGGAGGAAGGGGGTAGTTTACTACATCAGACTTGAACGGGGTGTTCGTTCGCCTGACGAGATAATCTACCGTCTCTGGGGCCTGCGCCCTCACAGCATCGAAGACGTCCCCGATTTGATTCTGCATCTCCTTAAAATTTTCCTCCCATTGATTATGCGGTTCTCTGGAAGGACTAGGGAGATTGCTTTCCTCCCCCACTGTGTTATTTTCACTTCCCCCTTCTTGGAAGTGGGGATCATCAGCCGGAGGTTCTGCAAACTGGGCTCCACCTGAAGGTGGAGGCACTGCATAATAAGCATGACCTTGAAGACCAGCCAGGCTCGGGCCAGGTGGGGGGTCCAAGGGAGCGCCGACAGAGGCATCCTGGGCGCGATGGAACTGCATCATCGGGGGAACTCCTCGACCCTGGGCGCCATAGGGATGGGCGCCCAGGTGATGGAGAATAGGCTGGGCGCCCATAGGAAGTCCTCTGCCCTGGGCGCCCGGGTGAGGCGCTCCGTTTCGCGGAGCAGTCGGGCCCCGCGGGCGCGTCGCCTCCTGCTGCTGTATCCCACCGAATGGCGCTCCTCCCTGCCCTGCGAGCATAAGCTGGAGGATTTGCTGGTTTTGAGTCACCAGCTGCTGCATGGTCTCCATCATCTGCTGTGGAGAGGGAGTAGGAGCGGGAGTAATCGGGACAGGATTACCCGGTGGAGGACCATTCTCTCCCTGTCTGGGAGAGTTTGGTTGAACGGTAGGGCCCGGACCCGTAGTTAGGCCAGGGTTGTCCTCTCGTCGTACAGATCTCGTGCTGATCACCATGATTCTAAAAAGGGGTTTGAATTTTTTTTCGATCCCCACAGACGGCGCCAAACTGATGATTCCAAAAAAGGATAAATTCGGATACCACCGGTCAGGTAATTAATGCTATGCAATAATTGAAGAGAGATGAGAGATTTATAGTGGTTCAGTCAAGCGTGACCTACGTCCACTTCCAAAATGGTGATCTTTGATTGATGTAGAGGGTTACAGATATGAGAAAATAGGGAAAAAACCATCCCCTCTCAAGTGATGAGGGGGCTCTATTTATAACTCTTCCCCACCAGGTGGGGATGCGATCAGTTCAACGTCTCTTTGGAGCCTCAGTCGTGTCCTTGAGGATCGAGCCAGGTGGAAGGCAGGTGAGATCCTCTCCGTGAGACTGGGTAAATGCAGGTGAGGGGAGGACTTCGTCGCGATGACTTGGAGCCTGAGGTGACGAGGCTTCGTTTAACAAAACCCGGATCTCAACGGGGCTATTCTGGCCTGACCCATGATCCTAGACGGACCGGGTCACTTGGACCTGACTCATTACCGCGATCCGGATTGGGCTTGACTCATCAAACCCTATGCAGGAGTTGATGATGATGAAAATGGAAGAACCGAAAGTCAGTTAGAATAGGAGATGAGATTGATAGCAGTTCCAACATCAGTTTGAGATAGCAGTTCCTAGAAAAGTGGGAAGTGATGATGGTGGAGAGAGAGAGGATAGGGTTATTTGGATTAATTTCAGCCCTTGGATTTATGTACATAAATCCAAGGGCTCAAAATGTCCCATGATTCAAATACTGCTCTCCCATATTATATAGATATATTTGTGTATGTGCGCGCGTGTGCGAAAGTCATTTAAAATCTTTAATACATCCCATATTAGCAAAAAGAAAAAATATAAATAATTTTAGACGGTGGAGATTTTCACCTACAACCTACAAGTAACGATCCAAATAGGTAAGTTTTGGGCCCGGATGATATTAGACTTGGAACAGGAATCAGAATCAGGTATATGGGGACATTGGGGATACCACGTATGCCCAGAGAGGATTTACTTGCTTGTAAACGCCATATCTCTAACCATTGTGCATATACATCATGTCTCTAACTAACTAAGTAAATAAATGACAGTTTTTGCTTACTAGTAAGTTAAAAGATTAGCAAGGTGGGAGCTTGTGCTAAGCCTGAATAGTAATAAAATAAAGGGGGCTTCGGTCGGGGGTCCCTCAAAGCATGACTTTGTTGCAAAATAGTCCACAAAAAAAAGTCATGCAGCCAAAGGTCCCTCTCACACTTTCTCATACCTAAAATGTCTAATTTACCCGTTCTTTAAATCATACATCATTGGTGGGATATCCCATTAATAATGGTCAACTACCATTTAATTGGCCACGATTAATGGAATCCCATTAAGGAGATTTTTAAATAAATTCTAAAAACACACAAATAAATTTCAAAATAACGCAAATAAATTTCAAAATAACGCAAATAAATTTGAAAAAAATAATAATTTTCAAAAGAACGCAGATAAATTTTAAAAAGATGCAAATAAGTTTCAAAAGATCCAAATAAATTTCATAAAATGTAAATAAATTTCAAAAGACTCAAATAAATCTCAAAAGATCCAAAGAAAATTCAAAAATGCAAATAAATTTCCAAAGACGCAAATGAATTTCAAAAGACGCAAATAAAATTCAAAAGACGTAAATAAAATTAAAAAATAAAAATAAATTAAAAAATGCAAATACATTTGCCAAAACTAACATAAACCAAATTTCCAAATTTCAGAAAAATCTGCCAAAAACTCATGTATTTTTGTCCAAACTCAGTTAAATTTATTTCAAAAAATACAAATAAAATTCAAAAAGCAAAAATAAAATTCAAAAACATAAATAGATCTAAGAAAATACAAATAAATTTACCAAAAATACAGAAATATTCGTTCAAAAACTCAGTTAGATTTGCCAAAAACTCAGTTAAACTCGGCTATATTTTTCAAAAATTCAAATAAATTTACTAAAAACTCAGATAGATTTGTTCAGAACTCAGATAAATTTATTTTAGAACCCAGATAAATAGCCAAAAACTTAGATAGATTTGTTCAGAACTCAGATAAATTTGAAAAAAAACTCAGCTAAATTTGATAAAAACTCAGATAAATTTGACAGAACCTCAGCTAAATTTGATAAAAAAATCAGATAAATTCCATTCTCAGTAAAGCTTGTAACTAAGCTCTTCTCTCTCCTCTCCCTCACCTTTCCTTGCTCTTTATCCAATTCGACAGTCAACGATAAAAGGGCCTTCAATCGCCGATTTCTTTGCATTCCACAGCAGAATACCTCCAGATCTGCTATTTCTCACTCCAGATCTTCCTTCCAGGTGAGTTTTTTTTCCTTTGATATGCTATCTCTCACCAGAAGATGTGTTTTTCGGCGAAAAAAGCCATTTCTGGCCGATTTTCTACCGGTAGATGTATTTCCCGGCGAGAATCGTCATCTTCTGGATTCTTCTACCTCGACGACGAGCAAACCCTGAACAGGTCGTCTTTTTCTACTGGGTTCTGTAATATAACATTGGGCCGCGTCTCGTTCTTCGGCCTAACAGCGAGGGAAGCGCAAAATCGGGCGGCATTCCTCTTTTCAGATTCAGGATATGGGTTTCTTCTCCCGCAACAGCAACCCGGATTCCTCTGCGTCTCTTCTCCCTCGGCGTTGAGCAAACCCGACGGCCCTTCTTCCTGCGTTCAGTTTTTGCGAAGCGATGCCGTACTCTGCCACTGGCCATAATTTGAACCAACAAGTCCGAATTCTTTTCTCCGATCACAGTTTCTGAAACGAAAGGAGTCTCGAACCCACTTCGTCTCTTTATGCCACAAAAGGACAAAAAACTCTTTCTTTGACCAAGAAAACCAAGATTTCAACTCTCTCTCATTTCTGTTACTAGAAAACCAAATCGAGATGTGCAGCAACACGTGTTGCTGATGGTGGCAAGATCCAATCTTCTGCAACTCCCCAACCGCGTGGCTGGGAAGAAGAAGAAGAAGGAGAAGGGGTTATTTTGGGTAGCAGGGAAGTTAACAACGGGGGAGAATACAATATTTGAAATTTGAAAATTCAAAATTTTATGCCTAAAATGGTTGAAAGGGCAATTTAGTCCTGAAAAATGAGATCGTGTGGATGCAGGGACCTAAGGCTGTAAAAGGTCTATAAGTGGACCACAGGCCTTAACAAGTTTTTGCTTGGATCGGAGGTTGGATACAATCCACTATAGGGACCTTTTGCTAATTTTGCCTAAAACAAGCATATGAGTCAATATAAGTAAGAATCCTTATAAGACAGCAGAGATTTTTACCTACAATAATGTTTGAAGGTGATGGAGAACTTTAGTAGCTTCATCATTAGTGTTGATGTGTATATAATGTGACCTGCTGTAAAGAAAAAACAAAAACTCGAGTTAGAGGCAACTTGCTTAACTTGCATAACCCTCCTAATCCATTTACATAAATTGATTTATGGTTGATGTGTACATATAATTTCATTTAAACAATTTGCTGGTTTAATATTTAGAATAGTTTATATTATATAGAGTGAGCTGAATCTCTGTTGAGTGGACTCTACCAACACACAACGCCCCCTGCATTGCCATCCAATCTGGATCCATAGCTACCACTTAGCTCGACCTCGCAAGAAGTGTGTCCCGTGACTCGAACACCCGACCTACCATGCTCTGATACCATTTGTAGGATTTTACACCCCATTGATCTACCACTTATCCCAAAATCAATTCGTGATAAAAAATGACACAACAATAGTTTTATGGTGAGGGCGAGTGCTCGACCACAATTATGACCAGTCGGGAGCGAGGGTGGACGTTGACCTCAGATGTGCAACCCCTACGATCCAAATCCTAACCCCACACCTTAATAGCAACAACAGCTGGATTAGAACTGCTAATGAAACATACTACAAAATTAAAATCCACTAAGCCCGAGTTGAGACGCCAAATTTGGACTAGCCAACTAGCCCATCCGGCCAGATATTGGTTCCAAACCTAGGGATGGCGACAACATGATGGCTTTGGTTCGAGTTGGGTTAAACTTAAACCCAGCCCAATTTGCCCCATGACAGTTCTTCAGCATCTCGTGCTAAATTCATCTCGTGATAGGTATAATTTGAATAAGTTTTTCGATATATTCTTTAACTTTAAAATTACTAAAACTTCTCATATATATATGTTGCTTCCAAGACATTTGTTGCTTCTCTCCACCTGAGCTATAAATGGTGCAACCAAAACCTGAATCTGGCTTGAACTTGACTCAAACTACAAAACATTACCTCAGAAAACCACAGGCAAACCTACCTACCATATAATACAAACGGGTCGGGTCAGGTCACCCATTGTCCATTGAGAGTGAGGGAGGAATGGAAAATGGAGCTCCACTGTGGGAATCTCTCTGCGCGTAACGGCCGTTATTTTCCTGTCGTCGCATATCGTCCGAAATTCCAGGATTCAGACCCTTCTTCCCTCTTCCTCTCCCGCCCTTTTTCGTCCAGAAGAAACCGAATCTTTCTCTCCGTTCAGACCCGAGAAGATGACAAGAGAATCTCTTCTTTTGAGAAGTTGTTGGAACGGAATGGCACAGAATCTTCTTCTCCATACAAGAAGAACAAAAAGGGATGGATTCATTTCGTTGGTGTTGGAGGCTGTGGTCTCTCTGCTCTCGCAATGCTCGCACTCAAACAAGTATAAAAACTAACTTCATACCCTTTTCTTTTTTTTTTTTTTTCTCTTCTTCTCTCATTGATAATCAACCGCATTGTAAGAGTTCGACCCTTTTTGCGTCTTTACATATGCCACTTTTGGCAGGTATTGTGTTGGTTTCTGAAGTAGACTGCATTTTTTGGGAAATATTATGTTTTTGTTTGTGCATGGAACTCGCTTCAATTTAACATTAGGGTGCATTTGGATGTACCCCGGAGGGTGTTTGTGGAAATCGTTAAGCCCCATTTGGTGGCATTGGAGATTTGAACCTTTTCCCCACTGTAGTATGACATTCTCAATGTTTCAAATCCTGGATGTTGTTTTGGACTGAAAATGATTCTACTGTAACTGCTCAGATGGGAACCACAGAAATTGGAAGCCCCATTTGGTGGCATTTGAGATTTGAATTTTTTCCTCACTGTTATCCAACAGCCTGAATGTTTCTAATCTTCTTTGAAATGTTCTGGACATTGTTTTGGACTGAAAATGATTCTACAGTGACTGCTCAGATGGGAACTGCAGAAATGGGAAGCCCCATTTGGAAGCATTTGAGGTTTTGAACCTTTTCCCCTCTGTAGCCCAACATCCTGAATGTTTCAAATCTTCTCTGAAATGTTCTGGATGTTGTTTTGGCCCGAAAAGATTCTATTGTGACTGCTCCAAATCAAAGAAAATCTTCCCAGTACATCAAACAAATGAAATTCGCAATAAGAGTCACTTACAGTGACTAGAACTGATAATAGTATTTTTTCCTACAAATGGCAGGGCCCCAACTTAAAACCTTTGCCGTGGAAGGAGCATTGTGATGCTGCTTCATACTCTTCTATGGGAGAGCCTGCTTGCATCATTAGTATGCAACTTGAGCAAACACTGGTGATGATTTCGTGGGGCACACCGGGTCCACACAAGGGGAGGGATGGATGGGAATTGTAGATTTGTGTTTTGATAGGTGCTGGATGAATTTTTACTCCAATCCAGTCGTTGAACGTAAGAGAAAATTGGCCATTATCTCGTCCATTTTAAAGATGTAAAGTCTCAACAGCTTATATGAAGGGGCATTTGCAATTGGATGCGGTAAAATTTATCCATCATCTCCCCTACATTTCATAACCCCTCATCAACTGGCACTCATCCAAATGGGCCCCAAAAGTCATCTCAACATCAGAAGGGAAAACCTCTGAGTGTGTGTTTGCACATGCTCCATGCCTGTGCATGATTAGATTCCCATCAAATTGAATAAGAATTTATATGTAATTACATACAATTATTCACTAGACCTCGAACTTTGAAGCCGAAACTGGTCATCACCTTGTGAGGCTAGAGATAGCATTCCTGTTAAGCATATTTTAAGAATGGATTCTTCATAATTCATGGAACTTCCATTTTCTTTTATTTTGAGACCTCATGATTGTGAATTTTTTGCACTACTGGATCTCAACTCTTTCTCCTGGATTCCCAATTTATGAAATAACTATCTTTACATTCTCTATTGCCAAGTTTTGCATGAAGATGAAACTATAGAAGAAAAAAATGGTTAAACTACAGAGTGAACTGTGAAGAGCATTGGCAATAACTGCATATCGTGGTTTCAGTTACATAAACCAGTATCTTTTGAATAGCGATTCTCTATATTTAAATGTTTCCTTTTTGTATGTATCTTAGGGATTTGACGTTAGCGGGTCAGATATCGTATGGAGCAGCTATATGGATGGATTAAAGCAAGCGGGTGCACAGCTCTATGTTGGTCACTCGGTATCAAACATGCAAAAGCATGAAGGAATGAGTCTACCTACTGCAATTGTTATTTCCAGTGCTGTTCCCCCAGACAATGAGGAAATTTTGCATGCAAAATCTGTTGGACTGCCTGTGTTTGTATCTCTCTTGTTTTCCTTTTTTTTTCTTTCTTTCTTTCTTTCTTTCTATTTTTTTGGTTGAAGTTCCATGTCCTTGTTTCCTTTTGTATTCATGTGGTTATGTTTGCTTACATGTTCATGTTTGTGCATGTCTGTTCCTTTGTGTGTGTGCGTGTGCTAGTGTTGTGATAATCTAACGATATCAAAGGTTGTAGATGAAAGCTTGTTGACACATGGTTATATCTGCTGACATAGATTGGAGTCTGCAGATAGTGTGGTTTTGGTATCTTTAGACTCTATAATTAAGTATGCCAATTTAGAGTATGACTGGATTTTCTTCTTAATGTAAATTAGATTTTGAAACTCTTGTTTTAGCAGCCGAACTGTGGTAGATAGAAAAAGTAGTACTGGTTATTATTTCTTTTAATTGTTTTCTTTTTCATTATTCAGATACAAGAGAGACCAATGGTTGGGTAAGGAAACAGAGCATTACAATCTCATCGCTATTAGTGGAACCCATGGTATGACTTGAATGCTAAATGGATTTCGCTACTTCTGTTCCATCACCTATAGTCTCGAGTTAACATAATTGTTGGAAAGGTGAATGCTCTCAGGCATTACATGAGTTATGCTGTGTTGCTTATTGCAACTTTTCTGTTGAATCCTGATTTGTTTGGTTCATTATATACTTTTTAAATTTAGGTCTTCATTAAAAGAAATTTTGCTTGCAATGGTTTTATACATAGTGCAGCTAATCTCGTTACCTTCCTTTTCTCGTCTGTTTTATGGTTGATATTTGCAGGAAAAAGTACAACGGCTGGTATGCTTGCATATGTTTTGAATGCAATGGGGGATGACCTTACAGCCATCGTTGGTGCTCATGTGCCACAGGTACCCTTCTGTAGCCAAGTAGGAAATTCAATTGAAGTCTTCTATTTAAATTTATTATTCTAGTAATTTATCTATATAATATTTGTGGTTCTCTTTAGTTCATGCTTCCTTGATACATGGATGCACACGGACATCTTATGATCTCTTACATGGCATTAAGTTGCAAAGTAAACCCTTTTTTTTTTTTTTTTGTTTATGTATATACTTTTTTTCATCATTTGCATGTTATTTTTCTTATTTTGTCGCTTTCCTAACATATATATATGGGGGATATTCATGTGCATCATTCCCTCACCATATGATGAGAGACAAACTTAATGGGGCCCACTTAGGGACCCACTAATCATGGGACTTGTGGGGGATAGGAAGAGACACCTTGGATGAGACCATATATCAAATTTGGGGTCAATCCCATGCCTCTAACCCCTTCATACGTGGTCCACAAATTTAATGATTTTATATTAAAGGAAAAACTTTGACTCGAAATCCAACGGTCCAATCTATTTGAATAGGTGAAAATTCAATGGATCTAGTGTACTTAAGGGGGTCTCATGTGTGTGGATGGTTCGGATGTGTTATATAGTCAACCCTACTATGTTGTCCCTCACCATAACATGGTGAGAGATGGATGCACATGAACATTTCCCTATATATATTGTGTAGTTAAAGAAAACTAGCAACATCAAGATTATCTCTCATTTGAATCTGTTACAACTAAAACCTGAATTCTGAGATGATGATGACTTGGCATGAACATATCTTATGGTCACTAATTTGCTTCAGCTATGCTATTAGTTGAGTGTGTTGCACTGCAATAAGTTGATCAGGGCACTAAAGTTCTATTAGATGATGTTTTGATAAAGAGAAAAGTCCCCCACTTAAGTTACGTAAAGGGTGTCATTCAAAGAAAAAAAGTTAAAACAGCGAGAAACATATGAGTACTCTTGATGAGCAAGGTTGCTTTTGACACTGCTCAAGCTGAGGCAAAGATATGTCTAGCTTGTCCAAAACAGTGCACAGTTTTGGAACTCGGTCTACTCCGAGTTGACACAGCCAACTTGACTTGGACTTGGTCCCGACCGAGTCGAGTTGGGGTCCGATCCCCCGTTTTCAAAGCGAATTGGCCGAGTCCCATTGGACTCGACCGAGTTACCTAGTAATGCACCTCGGTCAACTATATAAAGGGCTTCTTTGCAAGGTTTATCGGCCCTAGGAAGCCACTCAGTTGAGTTACACGTGACTCGAACGACTCGACTTTGACTCGAGGGCGACTAAGTCACCCCGAGTTAGAGTTTTTTAAACCTGGAAATAGAGTGCATCTGGTCTCTTGAAGAAGTTCAGTAAACACATCAACAAGCGGATACTTGGGTTTGACGTATGGAGTGCAAATGTCATCATCAAAGCCTTGTCCCAATTATATTGGGGTCGGCTACATGAATTATGTTTTTCCATTCCGATCTATCTTGAGCCAAATCCTTAGATAAGTTGCACTTCTCCAGATTTATTTTCACTACATCCATCCACATTCTCTTTGGTCTACTCATCAACCTTCATAGCCAAACTTTTCCTTATTGGCGCCATTGCCGGCTTCCATTGGACATGCCCGAACCATCTCAAATGGGTTTCTCTAATTTATCCTCTATTGATGCTACCCCTAAATGCTCTCGAATGCACTCATTCCTACTTTTATCCTTCATAGTCTTACCACACATCCACCTCAACATTTTTATCTCTACTACATCCATTTTGTGCATATGTTGCTTCTTGATTGGCCAACATTCTGCTCCGTTAGCTAGTCTAATTGTTGTCCTGTAAAATTTACCCTTCAATCTTGTTGGCATTCGTTGGTCACAAAGCACTTCAGAGGCAAGTCTCCACTTCAACCATCCCACTTTTATCGACATCTTCATCAATCTCCCCATCCTTACTAATTATAGAGCCAAGATAACGGAAAGAATCTCTCTGTGGTATCTCATGGTCTTCAATTTTTCATAGTTGTTTCAGCTCTTTTTATAAGCCCACTAAAGCTAATTCCATCTTTGTACGGCTTATTTTAAAGCCTAATGGAGTGCAAACATGTTTTCTTATATATTCCCAAACCACCCCCCCCCCCCCCCCCCCCCCCCCCCCCCCCCCCCCCCCCCCCCCCCCCCCTAATGTAGTGATAAACAATATTGATATGTTTGGTGTGCTTGTGGAATATAGTACTAGAGGCTAAAAGAACAGTCACTTGATTGTTACAGTGCATTGGCATAGGTGTTAATGCTAGATAGTGGAAACCCATCTCTGTTGAGTTTTCATCCATAATAGTGAGATAACTTGGTTTACCTACTAGTCTTCAATAAGTTCATGGATCATTAAGAAGATCCCCGTCATTCATTTGCATAGATCTTTTAGCATATAGATCAAAATTACTTTTTTGGATTGGGTCTTACCCTTTCTTTTTCTAGTGCTTAAGAATTTCTAGGGGTCTTTTCATATTCGTGTCATGCATAAAAAGAATAGTAGAACTTGCGATTCAGAGATTGAAGGAGAATGGATTTGTCGCATGATCTTCTTCAAGGTCTCTAGCTTTTAGTCATTGCCGAAGCTGTACCAAAGGAGTTTACCCATAGAGGAGAGGGATATTTTAATTAATACAAGAGAGAATGCTTGAAAGAGGAACGTTCATTTATGTGGTTAAAGTAGGAAGAGGTTGCATGTCTAGAAAGACTCAACTGATATCCCCTTCAAACTCCACAATTTGCATTACAACTCTTAAATTTGGACTTGGACTGCACACTGTTAGTAAAAGGGCCATAACTTTAAATTGCATTCGAATAACATGTTCTTGGGCTCATTGGATAGGGAACTGAATTAACAACCTATCAAATACACCTAATTTTATGTTATTTGGGCATTGTTTGTGTTTTGACTCACAAAATCACCCATCTGTATGGAACACGGGATTTTAACTGCTATGAGCCTATGACTCCTAAGATGACGCAAATAAAAGTAAAACTTCTAAACTACTTTAGTTGACAGGTGATTGACAATTCCACTAAGGAATTAAGCATGTGATACTTCAAACTTTAAGTGATTTGAGAACCCCGTTATGAATCTGGATATGAATGGGCCTATTATATTGAACATATAGATCTTGGGTTTGCCTCCTATCTCCTATGTCAAATCTTAGTGAGCCTAGGTCTTGTAATGCATCTTTTTAATGGGAGGTCTTGTAGTGCATCAACCTGCATTCATATCTAGCTATTTGTCATCACACAATTATTTTGTAGTAATGATTGTTGGGAGGTCTTGTAATGCATCTTTTTTAATGGGAGGTCTTGTAGTGCATCAAACTGCATTCATATCTAGCTTTTTGTTATCACACAATTATTTCTAGTAATGATTGTTGACCTTTTTGCTTCACCAATGAACTGTAGATTTTTAATTAGCTATTAACTTGTATGTTTTGTAAACTATAGTGGAAATGAATTCCTTGGAGCAACCTCAGAAACTTATAATAATTAAAATTTTTTTTCCAGTTTTCAGGAGGAAATGTGATCTCTGGTTGTGGACGTAATTTTGTCTTGGAGGTTTGTCTCTCATGTAGTAATAATTAAGTGATGCTTTTGTTGGGAAAATTGGGTTTTACTCGTCTTTTTACTTAACCATTTGGAAGAATCTTGTTTTTGATTAAGACTTAAGAGGGCTACCTTTTCATTTACGTAACTTCTAGGAAGATTGCTATTGTTGGTGAAGCATTTTGTTTAAAACAAATGTTATTTTTGGTCAAGTAATCTACAATTTCTTCTCATTGCTTGCTATGCAAGAATATATATATACACACATACACATAGCAGATATATAAGAGTGCTGTTATGTGAGTTTTGTCATCTTGAAATGACAAGTCAATTTTTAATGGTCTGATTGTCGCTTAAACATTAACATTTTTATGAATGAAGAATGCCTCAACCTGACCTGATCATCTCTCAACAGTTCAAAGCCTACTTGTGTTTGTATAGTATCCATCCAGTCTTTTCATTTGTTAAGGTCCCATCAGATTTTATTTTCTAGGAAAAAACTCTTGATAGAAATAAAGTTTACTGGCCAATGAGTAGGGAACCCCCTGGTCTAAACATATAAACTCTAAAGATGCATTTAGTCCCTTCCTTTTAGGCTTTAGTGATTTGGCCATAGCATACAAGCATGTTGCTGCTGACAAATGGATGGAACTTATGTTATTACTCTGCTTTATATATGGCAGGTTTATGAATATGATAGTTATTTCCTTGGACTATCGCCTTACATTGCTGTGATAATTTATATAGAGCAGGAGCATGTTTTATATTGATTTATATTGACATATGGTGTTTCTTATTTTTATTTTGCTCTATACATGGCAGGCTGATGAATATGATGGTTGTTTCCTTGGTCTATCACCTTCCATTGCTGTGATAACTAATGTAGAGTGGGAGCATGTTGACATATTTCAAGATGAGGTTTGGTTGATGATCACTTCTTCATACTATATATAAATGATGCAAAAGTTTGTCACTAAGAGTTTGCATGTTCTTTGGCTTAGACTGGTGCAATATATTTTTTTTTCATTGACTAGGAGGCAGTAAAAGATATATTCAGGCGGTTTCTGCAGAAAATGAGGATTGGTGGACATCTCATTGTATGTGGGGATAGGTAAGCATTTATTGACAGTTATTGTGGTGAGCTTCATTGAACTAGATGTTGCATAGAACCATGCTCCTTTGGGCTACTGTTTAATAACGTTTTGATTATCCCGTGGCTTGTCTCAGGGAAATCTCATTCCCAAGTGGTGTCTGATTATTAGATAAAAGAGGAAGTGTATAAATTTGACTAGAGGGTATACATAGTATAATAGACTTTAAAAATCTAAGTACTGAAAATGAAAATCAAGAAAACAAAAGAAAGGAAGTTCTTCGACCATATATATCTCCTACTAAGATTACGCAAGAATATATAGCATCCCTTAATTAAATGAGTTTCCCTTGGAACATTTATTAAATAAGGGCCCGTTTGGATGTTACAAAAAACAATATTTACAGATTTAAAAATTGTAAGAATAGAATAGTATAAAATAGAATAGTGTGATATTAAAAGATTAAAATATTTTTGTTGTTTGGTAATTTTTGAAGAATATTGCATATTTTAAATTAAGTTGTTTGGAAGGTACTATGATTTTAATATATATTAAAAAAAGTCCAAAATAACAACAAGTTAATGTTATTGATCGTAGTAAAATTTATTATTAGAATTTTTTTTATTAAATACTTAATTTATATGTTATTTACCATGTCTGGATTAAAAGGTAATGTGGTAAAGTAAAGTTCATCTATCAATTTTTTTACCATAAGCCACTTTTCTTTATCATATAAAACTATGTAAAGTGTAGTAAAGTAAACTAGTAAAGCCAATACAAAGGGCAACTACTTTACAACTCTCTCTTACTTTACTTCACCACATACTTCATCTTACCTTACTTTACCTCATCTTTTACCATGATGTGACATCAATATTTATTTTACTTTACCACACATATAAAACAAACATACCTTGAGGCCTAGATGTGACGTTCACCATGTTTAGATGAAAAATAGTGTGGTAAAGTAAAGTCTAATAGACACTTTTTTACCATAAACTTTATCACAAGTCACTTTTTCTTTATCATATAAACTATGGTAAAGTGTAATAAAGTAAAGTCAAGCAAAAAGAAACTACTTTACCACTCTCTCCCACTTTCCTTCACCCTATTTTTTACTTCACCATATACTTTATCTCACCTTTACCGTGACGTGACATTTACCTTTACTTTACTTTACTTTATCATACATGTAAATAAGTACATCATGATAGATTTGATAAAGTTCTTTACTTTACTCTACCACTTTGTAAACCCTCATTTTGAAAGATTTTATAATGTAGAAAGTTTTCTACATAGGAGAGCAGTAGGAAAAATATTGAGGTTTTGAAAGAAAAGAATATTTTCTTCATATTTTTCTTGGGTTACCAAACGTACAAGATTTTTTTTCTTTAGAAAATGAAAGATTATTTTTATATAAAATATTACTTTCTTGTTTCTTGTGCATCCAAACGGGCCCTAAGGGTGACGTACCATGTAAGAGGAAAAAAAGGAAATACAAAGAAATTTTCCAGCATGTTTCCTTTGTAATGCATAGTACAGAGGGAAATGAAGTAAAGACAAAGATAGATGAGTGAGAAGATACCGAAGAGGAAGGGGAAGAAGAATTTGAAAAAGCAATCAACCAGTCTATGCAAGTAGTGCTTTTATTAAGGGATAAATTAGGGTATTTTTCATTCCGACACATACCCTTTTATACTAAAAATATAACATCGTAACTACTAAATGGAAATAAGGATTCCCTTAGAGAATAGTAAGTTTACATTCCAAATTCTCCCCCTCAAGCTGGATCATAGATGTTAATCATGCCCAACTTGATTATAATATTATGGAAGGTCCTCCTGCTAATACCCTTCATAAGAACATTTAGCCATTAATTTTATTTAACATAAGTTGTGTGAATGACGTTTGATGTAATCTTCTCCCTAATGAAGTGACGGTCCTTCAATATACTTCGTATGCTCAGGTAGAACAAGATTTTCCGCATTGCACAACGCTGCTTGATTATCACAATATAGCCTCATGGGCGACTTAACTTGCACCCTAAGTCGGTTAAGAGTGTTTTAATTTACAATATATCACTAGCTCCATGAGTCATTGTCGGATATTCTACCTTCATACTTGATGTGGTTACTAATTGTTGTTTCTTACTCTTCTAGGTTACTAAATTCCCTCCAACATAGGAATAATCACATGTGATTGACCTTATGTTGATTTTGCATCGTTCCCAATCAGCATTTTAATTCCATGAAACCATACAATCTCGCGTAATCTGAATGGGAGCTTTCCACAATAAAATGCAATTTAGTTCGTTCTTTCTCTATAGGAATTTTATTTTAATGTGGGTGAGCCCAAAGTAAACCGGATACTGATGATGATAGACCTGACGAAGTTTACTGCAAATATTGAGCAGATAATGATCAACAAACCTACCATAAAGATAATATAAACCGGGTGGAAAGCAGAAGATAAAGTTGTCCAAATTCGAGGATGGACTAAATCTCCTTGTGTCCAAGTTCGAGGATGGACTACACCTCCTTGTGCAAGCATAGATTTTGGGGGTGATTTTCTGATATCTTTTTTCATTAATTATTCTCTAATAAATAGAGAATGTTGAATATGTCACGCCCCAAGCCTGAGACTACACTCATCTCGAAGCGCAACGTACGCCTGTTTTAAGTAGACAGTCTCTTTCAAGTCGCCATGAAGAAAAGCATTTTTGACATCCATTTGCCATAGAGGCCAATTGCGGGCTGCAACGACACAAAGAAGAGTACGAACGGTGGTCATTTTAGCCACTGGTGCAAATGTCTCCTCATAGTCAATGCCATACTCCTACTTGTAACCCTGCGCAACCAATCGTGCTTTGTAGCGATCAAGACTCCCATCAGAGTTGACCTTTACAGAGTAGATCCATTTACTGCCAATCACATAGGCGCGTTCAGGAGTCGGTACCAAGTCCCATGTGTTGTTTGCTTCAAGAGCAAGCAACTCCTCAGTCATAGCATCCTGCCAGTATGCAATCTTCGAAGCCTGTGAATAAGAGGTGGGTATAGGAGCACTATCCAAAGAATTGAAAAGAGCAGGAAAACCATATCTGTTAGGAGCAACAGAAGGACGACTAGAGCGTTGCAAGGGTATGACACTATCAGTAGAGGAAGTATTAATACCTGAGGGTGCAGGAGGCAGCATTGGGATAGGATCATGAGAAGGAGGCCCCACAGGAGGAACCGTGTTACGCCGGACATAGACATTGGCAATAGGTAGTGGGGGAGAAGTAGTCGCAGGGAATTGTGGCAGATAAGATACAGCAACATGATGAGTTTCCAAACGCAAAGAAAAGAAAGGAATGTGTTCCAAGAAGATCACATTACGAGATATTCGCATGCGTTTCTCGGATTGGTCAAAACCCAGAAATCCCGTGTGTTCAGTACTGTAACCGAGGAAGAGACATTTGGCAGCCTGAGGGGACAACTTAGTACGCTCTGTAGGTGGAAGATGGACAAAGCATAAACAACCAAAAACACGCAAGTGAAAATATGAAGGGGTATGACCAAAGAGAGCTTCATATGGAGTAGTCTTTCCTAGAACGGAGCTAGGATGGCGATTGAGAAGATACACAGCAGTCTGTGCAGCATCACACCAAAAATTTGGAGGAACTATGGATTCAAGTAGGAGAGTACGAACAATTTCAAGAATATGCTTGTTCTTCCTCTCCGCAACACCATTTTGCTGTGGAGTATGTGGGCATGATTTTTGGTGAAGAATGCCTTTATCAGAAAGGAAGGCAGAAAAATCATGGGACATGTATTCTCCGCCGGAGTCGGACCTAAGAATTTTTATATCTTTCTGAAATATTGTGTGAACCATATTGTAAAACTTTTGGAAAAGAGAAAAAACTTCAGATTTGAAGCGCATGAAATAAATCCAAGTGAATCGAGAATGATCATCAATAAAGGTCACATAATACTTAAACCCTGTCCTACTCAATGTGGGTGCAATTCCCCAAACATCAGTGTGAATGATATCAAAAGATGATAACGCACGAGAACGATGAATAGGAAATGGCAAAATATGACTCTTACTTAAACAACACGTTTCACACTTTGATTGAAGTAAAGAGGACATCATTTTGTTATCAATAGTGGGTTCTAAACAACCAATTTTAAACAAAGAAAATAAATAAACACTGTTCACATGACCAAGACGACTATGCCAGATAGTCCACAATTTATTGAAATTAGGAGAAGAAGAAGAAAATAGGGAATGATGTCCAATGTCCACCAGAAACAGTCGACCATGTTTACTCCCCGTCGCGATCACCTTCCCAGTTTTTTGCTCCTATATGACACAACCAGTGTAAGAAAAGTTAATATGGTACCCATCATCAATAAGTTGTCCGACAGAAAGGAAATTGGCTGATAACTTGGGAACAAAATAAACATTGGAAAGGTGGAGGGACTGGCCATAGACACTAGATAAAGTAATGGTACCAATTCCAAAAATGAGTAATTGGTCTCCATTAACAGTGGTGATTTTGTCTTTGCTTAGGTAAGGGTGGGAGGCCGTAAAGCTACTTTCCACATAAGTCATGTGGTTTGATGCTCCTGAATTTAGAAACCAGGTAGATGGGGTAATGGAGGAAGACCGAGAGAGTGAAGAATGAAAAGCAGGAAATGCTAAAGGAGAAAAAGGTTGATACCGACTACCATTAAAACCCATGGATGCATATGCGGAGGTCACCGTGTTTTGAATTAGTTCTTGAATCTGGGCTGGAGTCATGGATACAGCCCCGAAAGAAGTGCTTTCCGTGTCAGGGAGTGGTGCTTGAACTTGGAACGCAGCCGGAGCATTTTGTCTGGGCACGGTGGAAGGATTTTGCTTCTGCTGGGGCCCATTCTTTCGCTGTAAGCTGTGACAGTCAAGGATGAAAATAGCGGTAGCTACGCCCGCCGCCAAACCGCTACGAAGCGGGCGATACGTAGCGTAGCGGGGATACGTAGCGGCGTAGCGGTGCGATTTGAAAAAATCGCCTAAAAAATCTGAAAAATTTCCATAAAATCCAGAAAATTGTAAAATGAAAGAATATGTGGTTCTTTTGCAAAAGTAAGTAAGAAAATGAGGCGTAGCGGTGCCCTCAATATATGAAGTCCTGTATCGCTGTATAAATAGAAAATAATAGTAATGATTAGTTTTTTCACATGTATTCATGTTTCTTAGTCATACTAATTTGGTTGAGCCCTATTTCTTATTAGAGTAAAATTTTGCTAGAGCCTATCTTCAATTGGTGTGAAATTTTATTAGACTTTATTTTCAGTTAGTGTGAAAGTTGGCCATGACCCTATTTCCAGTTAGAGTGAAATTTGATTGGTCTATATTTCTAATTAGAGTGAAATTTATTGAGCTCATTTTCAAGTAGAGTGGAATTTGGCTAAGGTCTTGATTTTCAATTAAGTAATATTTGGCTAAGGCACGGCTGTTTTATTTTTATATTTAGGCCCCATTGTGGAGCCTACCAATGGTTAAAGGCATTAAGTGCTTCCGGTTTTATTTTTTTCTTGGAGGGTTCATTTAAATTTTATTTATACATTTCAAAGTGCCCATAAGTGGCCTCTAATGAAATAAAAGAGGGGTCCATTTAATTTTTATTTATGCCTGTCAAACTGTCCATAAGTGCCCTCTAATGATTCAATAAAAGAGGGTTTGACACACAAATTGAAAAATAAGAGGGACTCCATCTAATTTTTGTTTAGAACTTAAATAGGGCCCATTAAGAGCCCCTTAATGAATTAAAATCAGGGCCAAAATTAAATAGGTTTAGGGGTTGACACACACAAATCGAGAAATAAAAGGGAGGCTCCATTTAATTTTTATTTAGAACTTCAATAGGGCCCATTAAATACCCCCAAATGAATTTAATTTTTATTTAGAATTTCAATTGGGCCCATTAAGTGCTCCCAAATGAATTTAATTTTTGTTTAGAACTTCAAAAGGGCCCTTTTAGTTTCCCAAAATGAAGTTAATTTTTATTTAGAACTTCAATAGGCCCATTAAGTGCCCCCCAGTGAATTTAAACCAAGGCTTAGATTAAATAGGGTTTGGTGCCTCTTGGCTTTTCCAACACAAAGATTGACAAAAATTGAGAAGGGGAGAGGAAGAGACTGTGGGGCCCAATAAATTACCTTAATAAATCAGATGGAAGGGCCCATATGCTGCCCAGTGCCCACTGCCCTATTTCGTGTGAAATGAAGATGGAGAGACAGCGGGAGAAGGGGAAAGGAAAAGGGGGAAAAAGAAAAGAAAAGAAGGGAAGGGAAGGGAAAGGAAAGGAAGAAGAAGAAGAAGGAAGAGGAGGAGCACCTGCTGCTGCCGCCGCCTCCACCTGCCACTGCTTGCTGCTGTTGCTGCTGCCGCTGCCGCCACCTCCACCTGCCACCGCTGCTGCCACCACCACCGCTGCTGCCGCCGCCGGCCACCGCTGCTGCCGCCGCCACCACCGCTGCTGCTGCTTTCTTCTGGTATGTTGTGCTCTATCTCACTCCCTTCCTTTCCTCATTTTTTTCCCCTTCCTTTCTTCCTGTTTTCCTCTATGTTTTTTTTTTTTCCTTTCCTTTCTTCTTCCTTTTCCCTTACTGTTCACTGTAGCGGCGACACGGTAACGTGGCGGCCTGTATCCGCCGCTACGCATGCGTAGCGGCCGATACGGGCCGCTACAGGTGCGATACCCGATTTTCTCCAGATAGCGTGGCGGCCACTGCCGCCACGGCCGATATATCGGCCGCTACGCTACGTAGCGGCCGATATTTTCATCCATGGTGACAGTCATCAATAAGATGACCAGAGCGTTTGCAGTATCTGCAAACCAATTTCTTTCGACAGTTCTTGGCCAGATGACCAAAGCCTTTGCACTCATAGCATTGAGTAGGCTTCTGATTGGGGGCTGCCAGAAGAGCAAACTCAGCTTGAAGAGGAGCTAGGGAGGCCTTTGGTTCTTCAAAAATGGCACGCTGAGAGTTGAGTGAAGTTCTTCACGAAGGCTTTGTTGGAAGCATGTATCCAGGTTCGCTATGACTTCTCTATTCATGAAAGCCGACCGAACAGATTCGAATTTGGGTCTAAGATTCATAAGGAACTGGCTGATGTGGGTTTCCTCTTGTAATTTAAGAGCCTCAGACAGAAACCCAGCAGACATAGACTGAATAATCATAGCATCCCTCTCAGTCCATAAGGTGAGAAATCCATTGAAGTATGCCTGCACAGATTTATCGCCTTGATTGAATTTTGCAATTTCACTATCTAGTTGAAATTTACGAGCTTTATTTGTTTGATGATAAACATTCTTGAGATGACCCCACATATCAGATGCAGTACTATATGCTTGAAGAGCAATGGCAAGAGAAGGGTCAATGGAGTTAAGAATCCAAGTGATGACCTTAGCATTTTCTTTAGACCAGGTGGCTAATGCTTTTGTGTCGGTAGTCGTAGTAGGTTTAGTTATCGAACCATCAAGATAACCAAACAGTCCTTGGCCTTCTACAAAATTCTTAGATGAAAAGACCAGGCCATATAATTATTTCCATTAAATTTAACAGGAATAATATCATACTTGTCCATAGTAGAAAAGTAGCAACCATACTAACAACAATAAGTAGCAACCAAGGACAGCAACTAACAACAGTAACACCAACTATGCAAACAGCACCAAATAGCCCCAACAGTGTAATTTACCCTGAACAGCCCTAACAATGCACTAACAGTGCAGCCAATAGTGCACGAACAGCAGTAACCAGCAATGATCAATATTAATTAGCCCTTAACAGCAAGCTTTTAGGTTGGTATATGGTTTCTTACAATGCCCGCATGGAAATTCGAGCCAAACTCGATGATTAACTACGAACAGGTTTTCCCATAGGATATCACGTGTGAGATTACATTCGATAAACCTGTATAGTTCAACAATAGATATCCATCCATATTCATCATCCATCACTCATTAATCATGATATAAGAGCATCAACTAGTCCATGAGCATAAGTTAAGAGATCAAGTTTCAAAGTTAAAGAAAATAAGAAAAATAGCAGAAGCAAATATTAGTTAAGGTTTACAATCCAAAAAAAATAAAACACCATAAACATCAACTAAACATGTGGCGATCCAAGCCACTGTCATGGAAATATAACGTCGAATCAACTCAAGGAATAGATGTCTAGAAGACATCTTCTGGGGCCCATTTAGCTAATTGTTGAGGAGTCTCCTCAACCTCTGCGATCTCCGGGGCCGTGGCATAGAGGTCCTCACCTGTTACGCCAAGTGTAGCACCATTAGACTAAGCTAAGCAGGATAAACAAGTATAAAATGAAACATGCATATCAAGTGAGTATAAATGACAAGATATATCATATGAAGTCAAGGAACGTAATCTAGGCATAATTAGTGCAAGAGTAGATATGCTACTTAAGGATCAAAGGTGACAAGTGCATAAGCGTAACATGTTAAGGTGACTCAACCACATAAGCTATATTCTCCTACATAAACATGTAAACATGAAATTAAATGAGAGCATGAGCATGCAATAACATAACATGAGGTACCACTAGGAGGCATAGGGCCCGGAAACTCCATCGTGGACCTGAGGTACCGGTTAACCCCCATAAAATCGCATCTGTAGAGGTCCATTAAATTTACTAAATCCACACTCAGCCGGGTCCAACTGAGATAGGACCGAAGCTAAGTGGTGCCGACTCGAGGAATAGAATGTGCAGGACATATCAATAGCGTGACATAAGCGTGAGCGTAAATATGTACAAAACATAAACATGAGCAGGTACATGATCATGATCATAAGTGCGTAACACGACATAGCTTATGAACATATAAAGAGACATAATGCATAAGGAAACATATAACGTAATATAAACAAGGTACGGATACTAAGCAAATAGACATGAGAAGCATTTACATATCATGCGAGAGTACTAGAACGTAAGCAAATGCATGCATGAAGATCATGCACAGAATCAAGGATGCATGACAAGCCAATCCTACAGTTTCGGGAATACCCGTGGGCTTCACCGTCCAACAATGTGCAGTCCTAAGGCTTCCGACGTTATCGGACTACAAAAGACCCTTGGCGTTACATAAATTGGGACGCCAAATGCCTTAAGAGAACACCTTTGGTACGGGGTACATGAAGTCCAAGAACAAGCTTCCATGAGAGTGTGCGTGCTCTCAAATGACACTCCCTAATGCTAATTAATTCATTGGGCATGTTATTAGGGTGTATAGGATTCATACTAGGGTCAACTAGGGCACACAGCACAAATCCCTAGATTCCTAAGGGTTCTGGCTGGTGCGTTCGAGCGGCCATGGGCGTGCTCGAGCGGGTCCACTCTTTGGACAACCTGCATTTGAACGTGGAGGTGCACGTTCGAGCCCACGTTCGAGCGGGTCACCTCTTGGGATGATATGTGCTCGAGCGGGAAAGTGCGCGCCCGAGCGCATGCTCAACCTGCGCGTTTCCAGGCGATTTGAGCCCTATTCTCTCTGCTACAAAGGGTATTCCAATACCCATTCATCCCAGTCCCCTACATGGGTTCAAAACCTACATTCAAAGCCTCCAATGCTCTCCAAAACCACTACAAACAACATATTCCTCGTATCAAAACCCTAAATCATAACATTACCCAATCCATTTACAAATCTAGAATTAAATTAACTAAATGAGCTGTAACTTGGGTATTCTAGCATGAAATCCATGGAAAGAATCAAAGGTAGAGAGGAACATGCACAAATTATAAATGTTTACTTGCCTTTGGTGCTTGAACTCAAATCTCACTCAAAACCAACTCTTCCAACGCAATCAAGCTCTAAAACCTGAAAATCCCCAAAATGCAAGCTCACCCAAGCTCATACAAAGGTGACAATGAAGGAAAGCTATTGAGATTAACATGCATGCACGATTTGGCTTTCCAATCTATGAATCTAACAAGAAGAAATAGGTTTTGAGCAAGAAACTTACCAAGAGAAGAAGATGAAATGGTGATTCTCAAATGGGGCTTGAAGGAGGTGAAGTTCTTGTTGAAGAAGGGTCTTACACATGCAAGCTCTCTAGAAGAAGGGGATTGAGGAGAAAAATGGAGAGAAGAGAAAAATGGAAGGAATAGGGTTTCTCAGCTGAAATGGAGTGAAGAGAAATGAGAGGGATATTAGAGATGGCTAGGGTTTTAAAGGGAAATATCTAGGTCTTTTGCAAGCAAACTCATTTGTTAAGGAAAATATGAAATAAGGGCTTCTAGGCTAAAATAGGGCCAAATGAGAATCAGTTTGGTCTCAAATAGTTTGGGTCGAAACACGAAAATCGAAGGGTGAATCATGACCTATGCAATGAACCAACAAATCCTCGGAAAACAGAAAACACACACGTGGGACCTAGTAAACCCAAAATCACGAAAAACCATAATCCTACCTAGTCAATGGTCAAACCCCTTCTAATCTACCTAATCACGCCCAAATACTTACAAAACATCCATTGGATATCTAATTATGATTAATTAGACACTAAACATGATTAGGGTAGGGTCGGAGTGTTACAAAATACATGGATAGAAATAAATTTAAATTGACTCCTACAATCAGGGATAATTATCACTAACTAAGAAGAAAATTATGACTAACTAGGAAAGAAAATATGCTGATAACTCCTACTTGATCCTATGACCTAATAGATAAGATTGAGGCTACTCTTGCCAATTATCGTAAAGCATCCTACTCTGGATGAGCCCACCATAATAACATGCTCGTTAGCCCATCCAACAACTCTGCCCTTTTTGCACAATTGGGCTGGGCTCTTATCATTTCTCCCCCCTTCAAAACTGACCTTGTCCTCAAGGTCAAAATATGAAAAAAGCTGTCATAGTTGCTGTGGATCCTCCCATGTTGCATCTTTAGTTGGGAGATTGACCGCGACCGAACAATGGCTCCTGGATCAAACACCAAATGGGCTAGGACAAGTCGCATTAATAATCACAGTAGCATAGCATCATCCTTCTGATCATACTTTTTATTTTTCTTGTGTTTATTGTTATCTGCTACCCAGATGTCAAATGAGAAGAGCACTGCACGAGCCAATCAAGTAGGCGAGCCTACTTACTACTAATGAAGTTGTGGGTGCTGCCACTGTCGATCAATACTGATACCACTTGTGGTTGATCCGACCGAGCATACACATAGCTTGGTGAGAGGAGTAACCTGACATTGCATGAATAGATATGGCTAGTGTATCTTCATCCTCCTTTGCAGCATCGTCTATTGGACCTTGTGGCAAATTCCCGTTTTAATTCCGATCCTTATTACTATCATGCGAATCCTCGTTTTCAGCCTTGTTAGAAAGAAGTGAGAGGATGCAGTCGTGTTTGGAGGCCATCGCGGCCAGGATTACCTTAATGTCCTGCAAGGCTCCCACAGAGTGACGGACTTTCTCATTAAGTTTATCGACCTTTTTAGCCAAAACCTCGTTTCTGGTATTGGTAACCATGCCAGGAATGATGCTCTGATACCAATTGATATGAACCGGGTGGAAAGTGGACGATAAAGTTGTCCAAATTCGAGAATGGACTAAACCTCCTTGTGTCCAAGTACGAGGATGGACTACACCTCCTTGTGCAGGCACAGATTTTGGGGATGATTTTCTAATATCTTTCTCATTAATTATTCTCTAATAAATAGAGAATGCTGAATACATGGGTAGAAATAAATTTAAATTGACTCCTACAATCAAGGATAATTATCACTAACTAGGAAGAAAATTATCACTGACTAGGAAAGAAAATATGCTGACAACTCCTACTTGATCCTACCACCTAAAACATAAGATTGAGGCTACTCTTGCCAATTATTGTAAAGCATCATACTCTGGATCAGCCCACCATAATAACAGGCTCATTAGCTCGTCCGACGACTCAGCCCTTTTTGCTCAATTGGGCTGGGCTCTTATCAAAAGATGTACAAATTGACCACTTACCCAGATTATTACCTTCCACCCTAACATTTAGTCCAATTAATTCCGATGAATGCTAGCATGTGTGATTTGTATCTAATATGTAATGGGTAGTGATTGAATGCTCACTTGAAAATCTTTTTTTGCTTCCAGACCATGTGAGAAACAACCTTTAATCAATGGTTGGATGATGCCTAGAACAGTGCCAGGCACAACCCAAATAGAGAAAGCCCTCATAATAGCAATCTTACAATATCATCAATAATCTTGTCAATTACGTGGTCTATATTGATAAAGAGAAACAAAATCTACCGAACTTAGAGCTCTGATAGCTAAAAAAGGGAGAAACTCTTCTTATCAATCGCAAAAAATCTTCCTAATGACGAGTCCTATTAAATCTATTAATACTAACATGATAAAGACTAGGTACGATCAAAAAATGAAATCTACCTTCTTGGTTGTGCACAAGTGTATTAGTGGGTCCCCTTTACAGGCCAAATCATATAGGCATGGGCCCAGTGCTGCATCACATTTAGTGGGCAATGACTTTAGAAGTCTGCTGACTCTTGATTACCAATCTGGCATATCATCTCAATAGTGAGATTTAAATTCCACATTGCCGTGCCTTCAAGTTTTTGCTGCTGAATGAAGAGGACAAACAATGAATCCGAGAAGATGCCGTTGGGCTGGAGATCGCCGAGAAGACTCAAGTTTTCAGATCGTGCTATGTCTTTTTACTTGATTTTTTTCTGTATAGATTTCATGAATCAAGGGTTTGTTTTTATCACATAACCCCAACGATCTAATGCGAGCTTCTCGGGGAAACTAACATCCGGATTCGTTGCAACGTTCTACACCTAAAAAGGGGAGGAGTCATAGAAGGAGTAAATCACCTAAAACCAACGAGCCTTTCAAGCTCTTTTGTGGCCATCAAATATGGGCCATAGGCCCATATGCTAACACTGAAGGGCTCTTATTCTTGTTTCTTTTGTTCGGCCCCATAGCGTCTAAGACATGCTGAGGTGAAAATTTTAAGGAAGATACTTATGAAGTTGCACTGTTCATGCATTGCCTGTGCATTATGATGTGGGGATCAATTCAGTTATAATGGATTTCTCTAAATTAATTTCCAATTTAAGAATTGCCTCTCTATTATGATGTTGGGATCAATTCAGTAATAATGGATTTTTCTTCATTAATTTCAAATTTAAGAATTAATTGGAAAATGTTGCTTTCAGTGCAGGAGTGTGTGCTTTATTAACTCATGCAAATCAAGAAAATGCATCTGGAGAAAATGCATCGAGACATGTGTCATTGATGTCTACTTCAGAAGTATCCAAGACTGACTGCAAAATAGCAACTTACGGGACATCACCTAAAAATCACTGGTGTGCATCCTCAATCCATCCCAATTCAAAAGGTGGTCTTGACTACATGCTGGTAAGTTATTTTGTGTTTTCATTTTGATATCACTTTTTTCCCCTTTTCTTAGTCACTTCTCTACAAATTCAGCCATAGAAAACTAGAAGGATGGCAATGGGTCGCATTTGGTTTTGGCATTTAAATCCATTCCGTACCCATCCAGACTCGCACCCACCCTGGGAAATGGGTTTAGGACATGCAATACCAAACACATCCATTGCAGGTACATGTCAAGTCGGGTTTGGTATGATATAGGTCATCCCATACTCCTTGTGATGTAGAAGAGATATAAATATTTTTAGAAATTTATAAATAGATCTTATTGATAAATATGTAAATAGGTCATCAACTAGAGAGGACAGGTTGAGGCAACCAAACCCGAAGCCGTCCTGAACCAACTTAGGTCGAAACTTATATACCCAACTATCGAAAACCTCCCTAAACTGGTTAGAATCACTATCAACCTGGAATATAGGGGCAGATTGGAATGGGCCACCTGTTTAACCTGTTCCGTGGCCATCCCTTGCTAAGGGCCTTCCAAATTTCTTTTCTTTCTTTCTTTCTTTCGTTCTTTTTTTCTTTTCTTTTTTTTAAAACAGGGATGTATTATACCTTACCAGTAGTTGCTTCTTCTTCTTGTGTGTGCACGTTTGTGGGTGGGGTTGGTTTTATTTATTGGTTTCCAGTAAGTCTTTTTTATTGAACAGTAACAGAAATATATTAAAAAAAGGAAAGAAATACAAGCTCAAACCACAAAGGAAAAGCTAAAGAAGAATGTCAGAGGACCCTCCAACTAAACAATGAAAAGAATGGCATAAAAAGAAACTACTGCAAAGCACCTCTCTTGGCCAACACATTTGCTTCTTCATTCTCATAATGAAGAATGTGCCTTCATTCCACATCCAATTCTGAAGCCAAAAACTTGATTTTGTTGAGATAACAATAGAACTTCCACGAGCCCTTAGCTGAATTGGACACCCAAGAGATAGTGATGCAGGATAGACCCAATGACCTCACGTGCGATAATAATGTGTTTGTTATTTTAGTTGATTTAGTTTCCTAATTTTATTAATGAGTTGTAATTAGGATTAGATTTCTTATTTTCTAAGTTGATTTTATTTACTTTCCTAGTTTGATTAGGTTTCTTAGCCACCAAGTTTTATCTTCTTATATATATGCATTGTAAGAAATGGAATTCTTAGACTTTTAATTAATAGAATTTGTGTGGGTTTTATCCCTTGAGGTGCATCGTCGTGTTATCGTCTCTATGGAGATTTCTTATTGTGTCTATAGACACGTGCTTCGGCACTTCTATGCAAGCCCTAACCCTAGAGCCTACATCAGATAGTAATGAGAGAATCACTTTCCATGATCAAAGTCTAATGAAATGAAGCTTTAACTAACCTTAGCACTTCAAAGATGGCTAAAATCTTAACTTCATTCGAATCTATAACACCAATGAAAGAAGAAAAGGATAGTAGGATGAGACCTTCATCATTGTGAAGAACACCACCAATACTAACCAGCCCCGGCTTACCTCTAGCAATTTTATCCATGTTAAACTTCAAAACTCCCTCTGGTGGAGGAGACCACTTCTTGCACTTTCTTACCTTAAAGGACCATCAACCATACAGGCCTCCCTATTGCTAAGAGTAAAACCAGTATACATCCTTGCAAGCTCAATATCAGGGTCTCTCTTAGTGGGAGGTGCCTTAAATCAGTTTGCTACTTGCATTGTGGGCCATAGTACTATGAACATTTTGAGTTTGAGATTTGTCGTTATTCACTTCTTTGGACTCATTTTTGGTGTAGTCAGTCTATATTTATCTGGAGGATTGTCAGGAGAAGCGTTATCTCTACATGTGCATATTCACATGCACCTATTATCATTATTGTTGGAGGCCTATATCCTATCATTGTCATCATGTTTTTTGGTACATAGGCATCTTTCACGCTCATGTGCTTACTCAATTATATGAAGTCAAAACTAGGAGGCAAAAACCATGCTCTTATTGAATTTTTTATATTATAGATGTGATAAAGCATTAGCTATGGATGCTGTATACCTTACCAACTACTATTAACTGGACCACCACAACAAACCAAATCCTCGCTCTTGACCACCTCAAGTCCTGTAACTTTACCCTACAAATATATGTTTTCTCGATTGGGCTCATGAGGTATTTTTTCATTCATTGCCCCTATGCTTGTTTGATCGAGTCCAAATTCTTATCCATCTCCTCCATATTTATAGACCTTCCAGGAAACTTGAGGGGTCAAACTTAGTTGAAGATACTTCCATTGGCAATTCCTTGAGGTGTTCGGAAAGAATTGGACGGCAATATTTGAAGGCAGAAGTGTCTACCCATCCGCAGTGCTTGGAAAGATAGGTGTCCTTATAGATTGGAGCAAGCAATCAAAGGAGGTTCAAATAGGACTTCAGAGTCCTTGGGAACTGGATAGACTCCTTAGCGGGTCCCATCAGAGCACCTATAGGTTGTCCGAATATTTCATTTGCTGTGGTTGAGGATTTCATTTTAAATGTGGACAGGAGCCACAAAGGTAATCCTGGTCCTTTTGGTGTTGCGAGGATGATTCTAGATACTGAGGGGTATTGTCATCATGTCATTTTCAGCCTTGCTGGAGTGGATGAGTCTAATAGAGTTGAACTTCAAGAAATTAAAGAAGTGCTTTCTCTAGTCAGTCCTGTTGCTGAGGGCCTGTTATAGTGGAAGGTGATTTGAGAAATGCAATCAGATGGGCAATGTGACAGGTTCTAATGCCAGGAGCTTTTTGGTCATATTCAAATGTGGGAGCTGGACCAGCTGGTCTAGAACACAAGAGCATCCTTAAAACATAACCATAGAGAAGGAAATGTGGCTGACAAGTTTGGTGATGGATGGTGATAGAGCAGATATGTTGATTCAGAATGGATTGATCCCTTATAATTGGTCTTTCAGTGTTCCCTTTCTTTGGTCTCCAGCATCTTGTTAGGCCGAGTTGTATAATTATACAGTTTTCTTAATTAAAAATTTCCACGGTTTTATCTCCAAAAATAAAAAAAAAGGAACAACAAAATTTTTTGCATGTTCAGTTATGAAATCTTGACACAAGAATTACTAGTTCTTAGCCACTTTTAATTATTAATTATTATTTGCAGTACCATGAAGGAAGTCCAGTAGCAGATATCAGCCTGCGACTGCCAGGTGTTCATAACGTTCTCAATTCCTTAGCAGTGAGTATGGTGATCCTTGGTTCTGAAATTCCATATTTTTTTATAACAACACACACACACACACACACACACACACACACACACACACACACACACACACACACACACACACACACACACACATATTCTTGCTCAGTTGCTCCAGAGTTGTTAAGAACATCATGACAAGACAGGTTACAAGCTTGCAACTGTGTCATTTGTTTCAACTTCGCTCCATACAACTTTATTTGCTTCTATACGTTACAATGGTAGCCACTGTTGTTTCATTGGATATTTTCCTAGATTTATTGCTTCCCGTAGCAGCTAATAATAGAATGTTATCTGCACGAGAATTCTTGAAGATCACTAAAGTTTGTCTTCAATGAAAACCATGGTCTACAACATTCATCTGCTGAAATGATCTTGTTAGGCTTCATCCATAACATTAAATTATCTTGTTACTGTCCATCCACAACATTAATAGCAAAAGCTTTAGTATGCATTCGCTGCTGTATTGCTGAGTAATTTATTATTTTATTTTCCATGATTTCTGGTATCCTTGTTCAGGTTATTGCTGCAGTCACAACTCTAGTGAATGACAAAAATAAAATTTATGAAGTAGTCAACCATGTGAGGCTTCATTTAAATAGATTCAAAGGTGTTTCCAGAAGATTTGAAATGATTGGTAAGGTTTTTGGGTGTCGCATATATGATGACTACGCTCATCATCCAACAGAGATTCGTGCAGTTCTTCAAGCAGCCCGGCAGAAGCTTGGTCACCATGCTTTATGGGTGGTCTTTCAGCCCCATACTTTCAGGTCATTTCAACTTACACAGATGTGGTTGCATCAGAACCATTTGCATCATCGTGAATCTATAATGCCCAGATATGACATGGATACGGCAGGGACACGGATTTTACATGTAAAAAGTGAAGTATCGGATACGATACGACATGATACGTTGCCCATTTTAAAGTATCCATGCATCATAGTTGTGAATAAGTAACTGTAACTCATCCCATTATGTTCATGCGTTTATGATCCTTGATCCAATTAAATGCAAAGTACCCCCCATGCATTGAAAATATGAAAGTAGAGCGTAGGATTCAGAAACAGAGATTTGATGGGTGCCCGCTATGAACATAACATTCCCCAAAAAATATCCAGATAAATGATAATCCTAACTCTTCAATAAATGGCAGTATTCAGATCGTTAATAGCCTGCGTATTCAGCGAAATTGCATTTCTAGGATTATATTTCTACAAGTGGTTAAAAATGAGAGATGAAAGGTGAGTATCCAAATATGACAATAAGAAAACTCTCCACTTTAATAGAAATTGAATCAAAAGGAAGATGGGAAATGAATACCGAGCAATCATTAGTAATTCAAATCCTAGGAAAGTTAAGGTCCCATATACATCTCTACCTTATATCCTTCATGTCAGTCACAGGCAGATTGAAAGAATACTTAAACGAGAGAGAGAGAGAAGAGAATTCTGTGAAAATGTATTCTCATTCGATGATCCATCTTCTTGGATTTCTCTTCTTTATATAGACTTTACATTGCCTAAGTTTAGGCTACAAATCACTACAAATCATGGAATCAAGATCTAATTAGATCTCTAAGAATGGAAAGACATCCTAGTATATACGTAGTTATCTTCTGACTAGATCCCATATATACAAGTGGGCTGGGCCTATTATCATACAAGTGGGCTGAGTCTATTATCATACAAGTTTACACTTTAACACCTCCCCTCAAATTGATGCGGAGAATCAACCAGCAACAATTTGCGAACCAAGAATTCATGCCGCGGCCGTGGAAGACCTTTGGTAAAGATATCAGCAAGCTGGAACTCAGTGGAAATATGAGGAAGAGAAATGACTTTGCGATCATACTCGTCCCGAATGAAGTGACAGTCCACTTCGATATGCTTGGTCCGCTCATGAAACACAGGATTTTCAGCGATTCGAATGGCACTTGTGTTGTCAGCATGAAGAGGAGTCGATTGAGTTTGGGAGAATCCAAGCTCTGAGAGCAACCCACGGAGCCATAGGATCTCAGAACAAGCGGAAGACATGGCCCGGTATTCTGATTCCGTGGAAGATTTGGAAACTTTATCTTGCTTTTTACATTTCCAGGATATCAAGGCGTCTCCCAAGTAAACACACCATCCTGTGGTAGAGCGGCGTGTGTCCGGACAGCCGGCCCAATCCGCGTCAGAATAAGCAGTGAGAGTAGTGGTGTGCCAACTGGAAAAAATAAGCCGCGGGTAGAGGTACCAAGGATATATCGAATAATCCGTTTGACTGCCACCAAATGATGATGCCGCGGGGCTGTCATAAACTGACTGACCAGATTAACAGCATAAGAGAGATCTGGTCGAGTAATGGTTAGGTAAACAAGGCTACCAACCAAACGACGATAGAATGTAGGATCAGGAAGGAGATCGCCGTCTTGTTGCCGAAGCTTGGCATTTACTTCCAATGGGGTGTCGACTGGGCTAGAATCACCGAGATCGGCGAGATCTACTAGGTCAGTAGCATATTTGTGATGATGAAGAAACAAGCCTTTCTTTGATTGATAAACTTCCAAACCCAAGAAATAATTCAAAGGTCCCAAATCCTTCATATGAAACTTATCTTGCAGAGAAGCCTGTATTTGTCGAATCATATCACTGTGAGGGCCAGTAATAATGATATCATCTACATACACAAGGAGAATTGTGGATCATCGGGATGAATGAAGTGTGAACATCGAAGGATCATACGGGCTCTGTATAAAAGAAAGCTGAAGGAGAGTGGTTCGGAACTTGTCGAACCAGGCTCGGGGTGCCTGTTTAAGGCCATATAAGGAGCGTCTTAAACGAGTGACATCGGTCTTGGAAGAAGAAGGAATGCCATTAGGGAGACGCATGTACACTTCTTCTTTAAGATCCCCATGAAGAAATGCATTCTTCACATCCATCTGGTATAGAGGCCATGACTGAGAGGCAGCTATTGCGAGAACTGTACGGACAGTTGTCATTTTGGCCACCGGAGCAAAAGTCTCCTCATAGTCGATACCATACTCCTGCCTGTTTCCAAGTGCAACTAGACGGGCTTTATAGCGATCCAAGGATCCATCAGACTTCAATTTCACTGAGTATACCCACTTGCATCCAATGGGTTTGACAGATGAAGGACAGGTAACAATGTCCCATGTATGATTTGTTTGAAGAGCAGTAAGTTCTTCCTGCATAGCCTTTATCCAACAATCATGCTGCACTGCCTGAGAGTACGAGTTAGGGATAGAAATAGAAGACAAAGTGGTTAATAAAGAAGCATGAGTAAATCCATATCGATCAGGTGGTTTTGTGTGGCGAATAGATCGGCGAAGAGCAAGAGGCTCCGGGGTTGGATTAGATGCAGGATCAGGAGCAGAAGACTCCGGAGGTGGATCAGGTTCAGGATCAGTTGTAGTCAGGGTAGGCGTAGCGAGAGACCCAGAGGCAGGAACACCTGTAACATTCCGTCGTTTATACACAAAATTCGGCTTGAAACGAGTAACAGGTGAAGGCATTGTATCTGAAAATGATGGTAAAAAGGAGAACGAGACTGAGTCATTCGAATCACCATGTCTCGGAAAAAAATATTGTTTTTCAAAAAACACGACATTGCGAGATACTCGAATTCTGTTGGCTTTAGAATCATAACAGATATAGCCTTTTTGATTAAGAGCATAACCAAGAAAAGCACAGATGGATGATTGAGCTGTTAACTTAGTGCGCTCAGTGGGAGGAAGAAGCACAAAACAAACACACCCAAAAGGACGAAGATGATCATAGAGTGGATTCTTTTGAAAAAGTCTATAAAACGGTGTCTGATTGTCTAATTTAGATGAAGGTAGCCGATTTATGACATGCACAGCGGTTGAGAGAGCTTCAGGCCAAAACCTAGTTGGAACAGAAGATGCTAACAAAAGTGATCGAGCAATATCCAAGAGATGTCTGTTTTTTCGTTCAGACACACCATTTTGTTGAGGGGTGTAAGGACAAGATCGCTGAGAGATAATGCCTTTGGATTGTAAAAATGTTTGGAAGTCCTTAGAAACATACTCCCCTCCTGAATCAGACCGAAGAATTTTAATGGTGGTGGAAAATTGATTTTCAACATAAGATGAGAAAACTTTAAAAACCGAGAAAACATCAGACTTAGCATGCAAAAAATAAATCCAAGTAAAACGACTATAATCATCAATGAATGTAACAAAGTATTTATAATGAGAATGAGAGATAACAGGTGCAATACCCCACACATCACTATGAACAATATCAAAACATTTCATTGCTAAAGAATCATGAAGAGGAAAAGGAAGGGTTTTCCCTTTCCCCATCTTGCAACTATCACAATTAAAAGAAACATCCTGAAAAGAAACTTTATTATCATTAATTAAACCAGAATTTAATAAAAACATCAAAGTTTTGGAATTAGGATGTCCTAAACGATTATGCCACAACTGGCATTTATTATGACTAGAATGGGAAAACAAAGCAGACTCTGAAGGAAGATGTTTTTTTGACGAAATCTGGAGGGGAAACAGTCGCCCCTGCTTAGGACCCTTCGCTAGCACCTTCCCCGATACTTGATCCTGCACAACACAACCAGCGCGAGAAAACAAGATGGAGCAATTACTATCAACAAGTTGACCAACTGATAACAAATTTGTGGTTAAGCGAGGGGAAAGAAAAACATTATGCAAAGGTAAGGAGTGAGGGACCTGTCCAACAGCAGAAATTGGAATATTACCACCATCAGCAGTATTGATGCAGAGGTCTCCATCATACTCTCTAATATGAGTCAGATTGGCAGGAGAGTGTGTCATGTGATTGGAGGCCCCTGAATCAATATACCAGGTAGAAACCGAAGATTTTGGTTTACCTGATAAGCCAAGTGCAGAGAAAGCATTTATGATCATTTGCTGGACCATTTCAGGAGTGAGGGTAGAAGAAGAACTTTCAGTATGTGGTGCAGGCATGACTGGTGAAGAAGCTTCAGGAATATGTGCAGAGTATGCTCTCTGTTGCGGTGCCCGATTCAGAGGTCTCGTCCGGCATTCTGGAAGAACATGACCTTTGGTTTTGCAGTAGGAACAAAACTTCTGGTTGCACTGAGTGGAAACATGTCCCATTTTATGGCAGCAAAAACATTTGACCTTGCTCATGTCCCGGGCTGGAGGCTTACCCCTGGCAACATAAGCAACATCGATAGAAGTAACTTGAGGAGCATTCTGTGTAAGTGCCGTCTGAGTCACCAAGCGTTGTTCCTCTCTAAGGAGTTCGCCAAGACATGATTCAAGTGAAGGAGATGGCACCCGGCTCATTAAATTTGAGCGGACAGTTTCAAATTGTGGTCGTAATTTCATTAGAAACTGATCTCGCTGACTCGTCTGATGTATCCCTTGAATAGATGTTAAGGCAGCAGCAGGGAGGTCAACATAAATAAGCTCAGTGTAATCAGTCCACAAACTTGTAAACTGAGAGTAGTAATCCTGTATTGACAAGGTCCCTTGAACAAACTGCGAGATTTCATGTTCTAAATGAAACCTGCGAGCAGAATTTTCTTGCAAATATATATTCTTTAACAAAAAGTCTACATGGACTAACTCATGGAGTTAGTCCATGGACATACCCCATAGTTTTGGGGGGAAAATCACCTAATGTAAGGTGATTTTCCCCCAAAAACCATGGGGTT
Source organism: Litsea cubeba (assembly GCA_012931725.1). Taxonomy (NCBI): domain Eukaryota; kingdom Viridiplantae; phylum Streptophyta; class Magnoliopsida; order Laurales; family Lauraceae; genus Litsea; species Litsea cubeba. Next base: position 112,043,196 of record CM022946.1, read on the forward strand.
AGTCCATGAGTCGGTCCATGGGTTAGTCCATGTAGCAGGGCTCATTCTTTAAATAAAGCCACATTTCTTTGGCAGTCCTGTATGGGCGAAGGTTCAGGATAAACTGAGCCTCGACGGACCCCAATATCCATGTCATGATCTGCCAATCTTTAACTTCCCATTGAGCAAGGAGCTTGTCATCAGTAGGTCTGGGATCTGAGTCATCAATATGTCCCAAGAGTTCTTTACCCTTAAGGTAAATTTGAAATTGAAAAGCCCAAGTGGTATAATTTTTACCATTAAACTTGATCAATTTAATATCTCCTTTCTCCATAATGAATAACCACCAGTCAACTGGATTGATACAATAGATTCCACTGATACAGATGTTCCACGATGGTTCACAATAGCAGAAGATGAGTCTGTTAATCAGTTCAGCAACAGAAAGCAACAAAAAATGCAAAAAAAAAAGTGCCCAGACGACCTTAATATCAGGTGTAGAATCTGTGCGTGGACCCCAGAAACCGATCTAATCATAGATCAGATAAGAATATCTGGAAGAAGTCCAAAAATTCTTCCTTCAGGCCAAAATCTGATGAGATTTGGATGAAAATCCAAAAATCTGGACGGCTGTGATGAAAACTATTTGATACAGAAAAATCACAGTCGTCAGAGAAAGAAGTGGCTGGAAAATACCTCAAAATTGATTGAAAAATCCAGAAAAAACACCAGAATTCTTAGAAAACCCAGTCGACCACTGCTGTAGTAGTTATTTGATGATCCATGATGATCGCAAATGGTCCACAGTTGTAAGTGAGCGAAACAGAAACGTTTTGGCCGAAATCGTCCCTGTCGACAGTGGATCGATTTCCACGTGGGCCCAGCTTAGATGATCAGGGACTGGATCAGGTGTTGGGGATGGAAGAACAATGTTTTTCTGCAACCCAGGGGAAAAATCCTATGCAAAACGGAGCAAGATCCACAAAGTTGAACGGCTGTGATGGAAACTGTCCGTCAAAACTGAAATATCACAAAATGGGTTGGAAACCCTACTTCTGATGATCCAAAAATCATGAAAAAATCTTCATAAATATGAGAATAACAAGACGAATACTGTGGGCTGCTTCTGCTGTGATGATGATGATGATCAAAAAGTGGGCCACGTCTGATCAGATGTGATCAGGGATGATCACAGACGATCAGATGGCAGGAATAGACTCGGAATGTCTTCCAGAAGAAGAACAGTATCCTAGGCAGAGATAAGAGAAGAAACGAAGCTTTAGAACTCTCTCAAAATGAAGAAGGAAGAAGATCTCCTAGATCTCAAGCTTTGATACCATGTCAGTCACAGGCAGATTGAAAGAATACTTAAACGAGAGAGAGAGAAGAGAATTCTGTGAAAATGTATTCTCATTCGATGATCCATCTTCTTGGATTTCTCTTCTTTATATAGACTTTACATTGCCTAAGTTTAGGCTACAAATCACTACAAATCATGGAATCAAGATCTAATTAGATCTCTAAGAATGGAAAGACATCCTAGTATATACGTAGTTATCTTCTGACTAGATCCCATATATACAAGTGGGCTGGGCCTATTATCATACAAGTGGGCTGAGTCTATTATCATACAAGTTTACACTTTAACACTTCACCCCTCTCCTAATAATTAATATCCTTTTTTTAACGGTAATAATTAATATCCTTCACGCTCAACTTTTTATATAAGCCTTTTGTGGAGTGACGATGTATTCCTCTGTATTCAATTCCTATATATTCTATGCAAACAAAGAGGCCCTAAATGTTGCCTTCTTGTTAGACTATGAGGCAAGGCATCAGTGGCAGACCCAGGATTTTCGTTTGGGTGGGGCTAAAATTTTGCTAGACTTTACATTTGAAAAAAAAAAAAAAATTTCTTGACTTTTGCGTGACTTTTTTTACATTACCAAATAGCACTTATACGTTTTTCTTTACAAAATGTCCAACTCATGGAACTAAAATAGATGCATCAAGTTAGTGAAGATTGGGCAATGAAGAGGTTGTTAATTAGAAGTACCAAAAAGTATTAGATGGATAAAAAATAATTCTAACCTAATCTCAGATACTCAAAACTCACATTATCATGTATCACTAAATTTATGTCAAAATCAATGCCCAATGGGGGTCACTGCAAATTCAAGGTGAGTGGGTGTTTGAGAAAAACTGAATATAAGAACATTTTGAGGACACCCATCCTTTCCCTTTTCACTTTCTCAAAGCCTCCAATCTTTGGATAATGAGAGTGGAATTCTATCTTTGGATCATAGTGGGGTAAGAAGACATGATAACATAAATGAATTTGGTTATCTTTGGATTTTTGTAGATACGCTCAGATTTGGTGGTTTAAGGCTTAGGATATGGATTAGGATTTGGGGGTTCAGTTTTTGGAATTAGGATTTGGAGATTAAGCGTTTTGATTTAGGTGTAGAGTGATTATGAAGGATTATACTAAGAGAGTGGCTACCTACACAGTGCAAAATTCCCTCCACACATTGCATTTTTTTTTTAAATTAAAAATAAAAAAATCCCTAAACTACCCCTCCCTCTCCTCCCCTCTCTCTCCCTCTCCCTGCTCCGGCCACCCTCGTCGCCGACGCCGATTCCTCTCGCTCTCCTTCTTCCTCTCCTTATCTCTCTCTCCCGCCACCGGCAGCCCCCACCCGCCCGCCCGCCCGACCGACCACCCTCCCTCTCCTTCCTTTCCCCCTTTCCGGCAACACCATCCCTCTCCCTATCTCCCCCTTTCTCTCCCCCACTCTTCCTCTCTCCCCCTCTCCCCTCGCTCGTTACCGGCCCCCACCCGAAATCCCTACTCCCTACTCCCTCTGCTTCTCCCTCTCCCGCTCGCCCGCCCTCTTACTCTTCCTCCCTTTCTCCCTCTCCCCGCCCTTCCCCCTTCCCCCACCCTCATCACTCCCCTTCCCCAGCCCGGTCTTCCTCTCTCCCTCCTTCTCTTCCCTCCTCTCTCTCTCTCTCTCTCCCTCCCCCTCCCTTTCTCTCACTCCGCTTCGGCAGCACTGAAGGGATGGTGGGGGTAGGGCTGGGGGTGGCTGGGGATGGGGATGAGGGCGGGTGGGTGCAGAAAGACCAAGGAGCAGGGATAGGGATAGGGATAGGGAGGGAAGGAGAGGAAGAGGGAGAGGGAGAGGGAGATAGGTCGGCGCAGGGCGGCGGCCGGTGGGGTTACCGGAGCAGGGAGAGGGAGAGAGGGAAGGAGGGGTAGTTTAGGGTTTTTTATTTTTATTTTTATTTTTTAAAATTACAGTGTGTGGAGGGATTTTTGCAGTGTGTAGGTAGCAGCACTCTTATACTAAATATGTTTGGCAAATAAAGATGTAGTAGTCTACAAAGTACATAGGGACCGGCGACGAGGAGCTCGATTGACAATTGGCGCAAAGAGGTTTCAAAAGAAGAGGTGGAAGAAGAGGGAGAGCGATGCATTGCCGCAACACATCTTCTTTTCTTTTCTTTTCTCCTTTTTTTCTTACCAATGAAGCTTTACATATGTGGGGCTATCTTTAGACATATGTGACAGTTTTAGACATGTGGGGCATGCTCCAAGGCCCCATTCAATTCTATGGTGATTTCAATTTTGATGTGGGGCGGCTGCCCTAAATCATGCCCCAAATTGCTCGCCCTTGCACCAAGACACCATTGAAATCTACATAAATTTCAATTTTGACCTAGTCGCCCCAGGTTAATACAATGTAGGTCCGGCACTGCAAGGCATAGTGGAAGGTGCTTACTATTGCAACCTTGAGGTTGTGGGTTCAATTCACATAATGTTACCAATGAAAAGAAGAAAAGTGTACTCATCCTGTTTTGCATGGCCGGGTATATCCATGATCGAATCTTCGTTTTAAAATCTTAATGTTAATCCCTTGAACCCATTTGTGAGTTAGATTCTTTGGGAGTCTAGCTAATTGATTACTCCATTTATTTTTATTGACTTAGCCACATGCATTTAATAACCTGCCACTTGGACTTGAGAAGCTATCAAGAAAGTAATTTGGTTGAGTCCGAGTTACTTGGACAAACTGGGATACTTGAGTCCACAGCCTGTCGAGTGAAGTCTTCTTAAGTTTTATAAATATGAGCCCCACAAGCATTGATACTATATATAAATACACACAGTAGCGGTCCAAATGTGGAAAGGTCAAATATTGGATGGCTAAGGTTCTCTCTTCTGGGTTATTTTAGTGGCATTTTCTAGGGAATTTTACAAAATAATTAAGATTAGACTCTGATTATTCAGTTTTATGTATAAAAATAAGATATCTACAAGTCAGTGGTTCGTACCTTTTTTTTTTTACGAAAATACCTCCTTCGACGATATCGTCAACTATTCATGATATCGTCAACATATCCTCATGGAAAACACCCCAAGTTGATTGATTTCAAGCTCGATCTCAGTCTTCCTCCCCTTTCGCTGCCCGCTCTCATCCTCCTCCCCTTCCGTTATCCCCAATTAGATGGTATTAGCAACATTTTTACCTATTTTTTTGCCTTACCATTTTGAGGTTTCCCACTTCTTTTTGTCTAGGACATGTGGGTGACCTTGATGAAGGGGAGAGAGAGAGAGAGAGAGAGAGAGAGAGAGAGAGAGAGAGAGAGAGAGAGAGAGAGGACTTGGGATTGCATGTAGGCCATCGTTTCGTCTTCTCTCTTATTTCTTTCCTTCTCTTCATTTTTCATCTTCTTTTGTTCATCTTATTTGAGCAAGATGGAGAGAAAAGGTGAAATGGGGCAACTAGTATTCAACATGTTCAATGAAATGTCTGAACGAACCTTGAGCCATGGAGATGGTTTAAATGAAGACAATAATGTTGCAGTGTGAAATGGGCACATATGTGATTCGTTTGGTGAGCATTGTACATTCTTGTTGAATTGAATTTGAGTGGGTGTTGGTTTGATGGTGATGAACGTGATGATGAATGAAAGGTCAAAATGGTGGCTTGAGTGAGTTTGGATGATGCAAGAAGTGATTGATGGGTCAGAATCCTTGTTTTTTAACTGAAAAAAAAGGAGACCTTTTTTTATACAAAATTGACTGAATGGTAGACAAACTATACAAGGAAATGAAATGTACATGAATGTCGAATGCCAACTAGTCCCAAAATTGATTGCAAGAACATCATGTGTATGTTTGTTGATTTTTCACATTTATGTTCTACCGAGAATTCTGTATGGAACGATGTAATATGAAGACTCTACAATGTGAATGGCTTACAGAATATTGGAGTGAAGTGTACATCATTCATTAAGTGTGTATGAAGTGTGTGAGATTGAAGTATATGATATAAAACAAGGATGATGTTTAGAAGGTTTTTTTTTTTTTTTTTTTTTTTTTTTTTTTTTTTTTTTTTTTTTGCAGGTATTAATGTATGGAACTGTCTATGAATGTCTCGATGTGAATGAAGTGTGTAATGTATGGAATTATAGATGGTCAGTGGAAAGACTCTTTTAAAAGAATTCAATTGATGATATCGTCAACTGAGATGATGATCTCATCAATCAATATAGAGGGTTTGAGCCCCAATTTTTATTCACAAATTATCTCAATTGACTAATGCAATCCTAAATATATTTCAAAAATCTAAATGAGTCAGAATTTCAAAGTAAAAAGAATGCAAAACTTCTAGTTTTTTTGAGGTGGGCGTTTATTGGCTAGAGATGATGATATTGCCAACTAAGTTGGCAATATCGTCATCTGAGGTATTTTCATAAAAAAAAAGGTATGAACAATTGACTCGTAGTTTTGTTATTTTTCTTCATAAAACTGTCTAATCAAACTATAAGATCAATTATTTCGTAAAAATCCCCATTTTCTACCCATAGTGGAGCCCATCTGATCTACACTTTGGTTCATCAGCACGTGGGCTGCACACTATGGATTTAATGCCCCAAGATATTACTCATGTCCTCATGTCAAGGATCATTGAATCTTTCATTCATGTCTAATTAGATTGTGTAATTTCACCACTTCACAGCCGTCTAGCAGCATTGATAAAGGACTTTGCTGCTGCCTTCAGTGATGCTGACCATGTTATAGTTACTGAGGTATTCTCCGGTCCTCATTCTTTCCGGTTTATTGTAGTTGCTGCTTACTACTATTTATATGCATTTGTGGTCCCAGATTTATGCTGCTAGAGAAACAAATGTTTGGAATATTGATGGCAGAGATCTGTCAACTTCTATCAGTGGCCCATCATCTGAATACATCCCTAAATTGGTACAGAAAAAGTTTCTTGCTAATTTTGAATGCATTACTGTTTCATATTTATCAATTCTATGTATACTATCTAAAACTTAAATGTTTGCACCTGTGGTTATATGTGGATATATGAGTGGCCCAGTGGAAATAGAAATAGGCTTTAACAAAACTAATCTGAAGGTTATTATTGTTACTAAGTAATGCGGAAAGTCCCCATGCGTCTGTCCTGCATCACTAAGTTACCGAACCATTTGCAACTAACCAGAGCATTTACATATGGAAAAACCTCAAACCATACACCATCAAACTGTTCAGATAGTTGTGATTTTTCTCGTGTTGTTTGTTTTAGCCTTTTCCGTCCCTCTCATATGTCTAGCAATTGCCTTTTGTTAGGAAGACGTGATAGATAAGTTGATTCATCAGATTCTCAGAGAAAGGGATCGAGAACTAGTCATCATAACACTTGGTGCAGGTATAAGGTTCATGGAACAGGTTTTATATGTTGCATTCTTTTTTCCATTATCTACATATTTGAGCAGAACAACTTAAGTTTCTCCACTTTTTCTGTATGGAAAAAAGATAGACCTTATCATGCAATGGTTTTCTTTTGATCAGGGGACATTACTAATGTTGGCCGAAAACTACTCAGAGAATTGCAACAGAGATCTAGAAAGACTACCTCTGACAAAATCCACGCTCTTACCTCTGCTGCTTGACCAATGGATCCTTTTTATATGATTCTTTGGCAACGTGAATCATGTAATTTTTGTCCCTGCAGAAGACTACTTCCAATAGAAGCAAACGATGTAGATAAGAACTAATAAAGGAAATGAAAGTGATGTTTTGGTTTTAAACATGATACAGAAGAGGTGATTGGTGCAGACTTCCACTTGCAATTGATGAACAGCTTAATTGAGATTTGCTATTGTTTGCTGGTTTAAGAAAGTTGCTGCAGTTGAAGTCACTGATTTGAAAATTGAAATGATTCCAAGCTTTCATGGATGGGATCCTAACCACAGAGAGTATTCGTTGAATGCTCAATTAACCACTTAATATTCTAGGTTCAGGAAGATGTGTTTACCACTCTTTTCCCCCCTGTATTCTTCACAGAGATTGTTTCATTCATATTACTGTTTCTCAATTCAAATGATCTAGACTTCTACTACAAATCCCCTTTCTCTGTGCATGGGGCTCTCTAGACCCCTTCTGTGATTTTTTTTTGCTTACCTTCATTTTAAGAAAGCTTGCAATTTATTAACCATCATGATTACACTTGCAAATACATTTGGATGAGTGGGAAAAGGTTAAAGAAGCAGGATGATCTTTGATTGACAACACTTAATGGAGAAATTCAAAGGTTCCTTTGAAGTCTCACTCAAAAATACTACTGCTGCTTTCCCAGAGGGACTTAGATAATCTTCATAACACCGCAAGATTTTTTGAAATCTTGCTGACATGAGTATCTTGCAGTATTTTAGTGAGATGTTACATTCAACCCTTCACATCTCCATCCAGGATTCCCAGGTGGCCCACTTTACTCTCGGTAGAAAATCTGGACTCCACCAAGCTGTTCTAGTATACAACCCTACGTTCATGAGGATGCTTTTCCATGGATGAGTAGAAATAGGCCCCACGTTGAGAAATGCGCACACATGTACACTGCCCATCATACATGTCCACATGGAAAAAACAACCAACCTACCGCTGAATTTTCATGTCACTAAACATTAGCTAGTTTTTTCACTCACATCATTAAGTACTTTGTAACAAATAACCTACTTCTTGGAAGTTCGAAGCTAACAGATTGAATTCCCAGTCCACACGGAAACCATGACCTAAATCTTATAACTGATAATAGAGTTAACAGATTCCTTGAAAGGTGCCTAACTATTATATTGCTTGTTTACCACTCTCTTTCCATGGCAAAATTGCCAAAAGAGAGACAAAAACAAGCCTCTATGGTCTATATATAGCCAGACTTCTAACAGTATCAATGTGTAGTACAACATTCACTTGGAGTAAAGATGGTAGGAGCGAGCTTGGTCTGCATGGGTCTTCTTCTAGTTTTACTAAACATGGGCCTCTCTTCTTGCTGCAGACCCCTATTGGATTATGAAGATCCAGAACAAGAAGGCAGCAGTTTCAATGTCAACAGTGATGACTGGCTCTATGGCTTTGGACTGGATGGCGATGATGGTGGAGCCATATCTTTGGGTGGGAATGATGATGGACAGGGATCATTTGGTGTAGTTCCAGACTTTGCCTCTGGCTGGGCTGATGACTATAGAGATGGCTGTCACTGAGAATTTTGCTGGCAGTGAAGGTGATGGCATTGATATTAATCGTGATATAGGGCGTGGATGCTATCGGTGCAACTGTCGTTGGTACGGCAATGGTTTCATGAATGCTCAGTCACCTAATCCTCCACCTAATCCAGATCATGAACGTCATTATGATGAAGGTTCACTATCACATCCACCTATTAAAGATCCATATATTTGAAGGAGATGAAATGAGCCCCTGAAGAAGATTGCACCTTTTCATTCATATAAATTTATGCTAGTAGAGGGGCTTACAAGCTACATTTACTTTCAATGACCAGAGATTTAGACGTTTTTGTTGCCAGAAATAAGAATTCAACGTGCTGAATTTGAGGCATCTAATAAATTAATGTATTTGCAGTCATAGAAGCCCAAGTATGCTTAATAAAAAATCTTCCACCCTATTGTCTAGAGCCCTTATGAATCCTGGTGAGCATAAGTGAATGTCCATGCTTTTGGATAACATAAGCTACTGCAACCAAAACCAAGAAGCTTCTGTTAATCTTACATTAGAAATAGCAATCAACTTCAAATGGTTCCTGTTAATCTTATACTAAATAAAACCTAATAGTACCCTATTTCCAGAACAGAAGTGGAGATAACAAAAGAGTAGATACGGAAAAAAAAAGGGGGGGGGGGGGGGGGGGGTTCAGAAAGAACAAGAACCTATATCTGTTTCTTCCTCTTTACAACACAAGCCATCAAAGGATTCTCCATTACCACAGTGAAATTTAGTTTCTCAGATAAATCAACTTCTTCTCCATCTGTGGCTTTCCATTCAAACTCTCAAACCAAATTAGCCACAAAATACTCAAGATGAAGCATTGCAAGGCCAATCCCAGGACACTTTCACCTAGCCTTTCACCAAAACACATAAGAACTAGCAAGCAAAATACAACATGGTGGAAGCTCTTGGTGACACAGACAGACTTACCCGATTCAGCATGGTATTTGAGCTATTTGATCAACTGTTCAAGGACCAATTTGTGGTCTTGAGAATAAGCCTTAATGCTAGAAGGTTGAGAAACCTCATTTGTCAGGTTCCTACACAAGAGACACCAAAGGGAGCCATAGACAGCTGAACCAATGTGGTGTTGGTTGCTAGTTATGACATGGGCAGTATTGTCGGCGTGAGGACTGTCTACAAAATAGAGCCTTTCTGGATGAGGTCCTGTTGTATGAGAGAGGAAGATGATATGAAAATAGCTGGATGTGATCCAATAAAAATTGTAATGATGGAGCCATATGTGTGGGGATGTTTTCACTAAGCCGAGATCAAAGCTATTCCTGGTCTTAAGACAGCTTAATCATGCCTCCCCTCGGCCAAGATGGATCACGGCTGAAGGGTCGCAGCACTCGCCGAGGTGAGCACCCCCAAAGTCAGGTGGCACGTGTCATTGTAGCCAACCTCGGCACGGCGGATTTGACAGACACTGATGGGACTGTTGACATGACGAAGGCACATGCTAAGGCGTGCCCTGCGACTCATCATTCCTGACAAAACGGCGTTATACGGTACACGTGCGCCCCCAAAGCATGGCTCCAGGCCAGGCCCGATGGGACTTGGCCCAAAAGTCAACCACCGCCTGGCCCAATAAGATTGGCGTTTAATGAGGAATGGGTAGGTGAGGCTAGCATTTAATGAAATGTGGGCTGAGTGGACAAGGCCACTCAAGTGGCAAAGCCTATCATGAGGCTCGTTCACGTAAGTCACCCCCATCTCCTATAAATAGCATCTCCATCTCCATTCTAAGGTACGCAACACATAATGCATACACTTACTCTGCAATTTTCTCTCCATCTCCCTTATTCAGTCCCTGAACTGACTTAAGCATCGGAGAGCCTTGTGCTGCCCACAGCCAGGGTCCTCTAACGTGTTTCCTCTCTTCCTCTACAGGTCCAGCCGGAGCCACGTTAATCCTCATCCAACTACTCAAGACAGGGGTCCTAATCCCTGATTCAAAGTCCGTAATTTTTAGGCCCTTACAATTGGCGCCGTCTGTGGGGAAGTAATAACCCAAACCCAAAAACTTTTCTCAAAACCTTCCCAGTCGCCATGGCTCCGAGAAACAAGAGAGGCGGAGAACACCCGAAGTCCCTCCCTCCAGGGCCATTGGTTCTCCCTGGACCATTGCCCTATGTGTCCCATCTAGAAGAGCGCAATGCGAGAGGGGAGGCTGCAGAAGTGGAAAGTTACCACACCGAGTCTGCGTCGTCCCCGTTAGAGATGGGGAGCCCACCGCGGCGAAATGCTCCCCTGCAGGAGCGCTTCTCGAAGGGTAAAGCACCGGCAGCGGCGGGATCACGCCAATCCGAACACCGCTCGAACTACGAAGACGATAAAGCCAACCCCGCTCAAGTGGCAATCAGGGCTCAGAACCTCGCCCTCCAGGAGAAGGACGATCTTATCCGCCAGCTCAGGCAGCAGCTCCAAGAGAAGGGGACAGTCCCCGTGGGCGGTGACCTCGTAGGCAGAAAGGATCCCGTCACCGGCAGGGATTTGCGAGAACACCTGAACGAGAAAAGCCGCGAGTGGAGTCACGCCGGGAGTTCCTGCCATAACCACATTGACAGGGGGTCAATGCCGAGATCAGAAGTGGGAGATCAGAAGGCGCTGATTGACCACCTAGTCAAGCAGGCGATCCAGAGCACCCGGAAGGAGGCCGGGCTCGCTCAGAACCAGCCAGACGTCCCCGACTTCGCTGGCCTCTACTCGTCCCCCTTCTCCAAAGAAATCAACGAGTATCCCCTCCTAAAGAAGTTCAGCGTCCCAAGGTTCGTCCTCTATGACGGAACCTCGGACCCAGCAGCACATCTCCGGCATTTCACCCAAAAGCTATCCATCTGGGGTGACGTCGGGCACCTCAATTGTAGAGTCTTCTCTTCCAGCCTGGGGGATCTCCCCCTCAAGTGGTTCTGCGCACTCCCGGAAGGGTCGATCACCACTGGCCTCAGTTGCGGGACTCCTTCCTGGGAAAGTTCCAGGCGCACCGAGTCATCCCAAAGACTGACAGTGACATTATGGCCCTCAGAATGAGGTGGAGTGAAAGCGTCACTCAATTCGCAAAAAGGTTCTGGATGGTGTATAGCCAAATCGACAACTCCTCTGAAGATGTGGCGAGCAGGTCCTTCCAGCACGCCCTCCTGCCAGGGTGCGAGCTCCGGAAAGAGCTCGTCCGAAACCCTGTGCCCTCCGTAACAGCCCTTATGGCCAGGGTGAACAAGCACATCGAACAAGAAGAGGACGAAGCGCGGGCCATCGAGAGTTTTGGCGTCACCAAGAACCGGTCTAGGCAGGAGAACCGGTCTCGGCAGGAAGAGCGACCGCGGCAGGGGGACCGGTCCTGGTAGGAGGATCGGCCCTCCGGAAGGGAAAAGAAGACTTTCCGCAGAGAAGAGACGAGCCGAGACCACCACTCGGGCGGCCAGACATCAGCCCCAACTCACACCTCGGGAGGGGGCAAGAGACACAGATCATCCTACTCTTCGCGCGAAAGGGTCAAGACGATTTTCAAAGAGCTGATTCACTAGATATTGGACAAGATCCAGGGGAAGCCGTACTTTAAGTGGCCGCAGCCCATGCAGGGCGACCCCTCCAAGAGAGATCAAAGCAGGTTCTGCGCTTACCACAAGCAGAACGGACATAACACTGAGGACTGCTACACTCTCAGAGACCATCTCGAGAGGCTCGTCAAGAGCGGGCACCTAAAGGAGTACTGCAAGGGAGCAGACAGCAGGAGTAATGAGCGACCTCGACGCCGAGCCGAGGAGGATCGTGACAGCGACAAGTCGAAGAGGATCATAAGCGTCATTCACGTGGCCCTCGCTAAGCAGAGAAGCAGCCAGGCCCGTGCCGAGGCCAGGAGGGCCTCCTATGGGAAACAGGTGATGGCAGCCGAGCTCGGACCAGCCTCCAAGAAAGCACGGAAGGAGAGGCCAAAGATCTGGTTCTCAGACGAGGACCTGGAGGGAGTCCAGCTCCCCCACAACGACCCGCTGATTATGACCCTGAAGCTGAAGAGCTGCAAGGTGCAGAGGATCCTCGTCGACCTCGGCAGTTCATCCGAAATCCTTTATTTCGACTACTTTACCAAGATGGGGCTCACCGAAGAGGATCTCCAAGAAGCGCGGACCCCCCTGATAGGGTTCAGCGCGAAACCCGTGTATCCAAAGGGAAGAGTCTCCCTCAAAGTCTAAGTCGGAGGCGCCTCAGTGATGGCTGACTTCCTCGTCGTGGATGCGCCGTCCCCCTACAATCCCATAGTGGGGAGGAGTTGACTGCATCAGATAGAAGCTGTCCCCTCCTCCTACCATCAGAAGCTCAAGTTCCCTCTGGAAAGGGATGGCAGGATTGAGGTGGTCACAGTCGAGGGTGACCAACAGATGGCCAAACGTTGCATGATGGCCGTCATGCCCGGCGAGGAAGAGCCGAAGCAAGTACATATGGCAGAACTGGAGGCCGAATTGGACGGAGTTGGCCGCGATCCAGAAGAAAAGAGCATTGAAGATCTCACTGAGGTCAATCCAGTGATCCCGAGAGGTACTTCCTGCTTGGGAGTCAGCTCACCGAGCTGGAGAGGTCCGAGCTGCTTAGCTTCCTGTTGCGAAACAGAGAGGTCTTTGCTTGGACCCCACAGGAAATGCCTGGCATAGACCCTGAGGTCATGAGCCACAAGCTGAACGTGGACCCTCAAGTCAAGCCTGTGGTCCAGAAGGCAAGAAGATCGGGAGTAGAACAATCTGCGGCCGTGATCGAAGAAGTGGGGAAACTGCTAGAAGCAAGCGCCATCAGGGAGGTCCAGTCCCGAAATGGCTGGCAAACACCGTGGTAGTAAAAAAGAAGACTGGGAAGTGGAGAGTCTATGTCGACTTCACCAACTTTAACAATGCGTGCCCCAAAGACTGCTTTCCACTCCCAAAGATCGACCAAATGATCGATGCCACCGCCGGCCACGACAGGATGAGCTTCCTTGACGCTTATTGCGGCTATCACCAGATACCCATGTACGGGCCAGACGAAGAGAAAACGACATTCATCACTCCTAGGGGGACCTACTGCTACAAAGTGATGCCATTCGGACTGAAGAATGCAGGAGCGACCTACCAGAGGTTGGTCACCAAGATGTTCCGAGACCAGCTCGGCAGAACGGTCGAGGTGTACATCGACGACATGGTCGTCAAGTCCATGCAGTCTCACGACCATCTGACAGACCTCGGCCAGGTGTTCGACGTTCTCCGGAAGTTCGGATTGAAGCTAAACGCCTCCAAATGCGCCTTCGGAGTCGGCTCCGGCAAGTTCTTAGGGAGCCACGTCACGAGATGGGGCATCGAGGCAAACCCATATTAAATCTCCGCAATCCTGGGAATTCAAAGCCCGGCGATGATGAAGCAGGTCCAGAGACTCACTGGCCGCTTCATCAGCAGGTCCTCCGACAAATGCCGTCCTTTCTTTCAGCTGCTGAAGAAGAACCTGAAGTTCGAATGGACCCCGGAGTGCGACTCGGCTCTCCAAGAGCTCAAAGCTTACCTGGCCTCACCTCCATTGCTGTCAACCCTAAAGAAAGGAGTGAAAGTCCTTGGGATCCTAACCCTAGAGGGGGGGTGAATAGGGTGAGCTACACTTAATGACTAATTATGACCAATTTTAATTTCTTTAAAACAAACTAGTCACATGTGATGATTAACATACATAATGCGGAAGCTAAACAAGACAATCACCACAAAAAAACAATCACCACTACACAAAGATTTATAGTGGTTCGGCCTCAATGCCTACATCCACTACCGGCTTGTGTATCCAACACCCCACCGGATTTCCACTATTATGCTTTTCAAAAGGCTAAGCACTAACCTCTACAATATGCTTTCCAAGGATAAGCAATAACCTTACAATGTTGTTTTTTAAGGCTTAACAACAACCTATTCAAGATGCTTTTCAATGGCTAAGCAATAACCTTACAACAATAGATTTTTCTCAAAGAAAGTGTCTTCACAAAACACTCTAAGAGATTACAATTTAGCTCAATAAATTTGCCTCTAAGATAGGCGGATATGAAAGTGAATAACAAACTCACACCAACACTAAGAATTACAAAGATGAATGCTAATGAAGTGTGTGTGTGAAAACTTCAATCAAGTTTAAAATTAAGCTCAATCTATTTTATGCTTAAAGCAATTCAAAAGTTTAATGCTCATAAAAAGATTTGATTGAAGTGTTATGCAAATCACATGTACACAAATACTAACTTGTAAATGATTTATGAAAATCAAGATGACACAAGTTGTATGAAATTAATTATGTCTAAACATGTGATGCACATTCAATGTTGTTTTCAAAACAAATTAGTTTAACTAAAGTTCAAATGAATGAAAACAACAAAGATGATTCAAACAAGTTAATGAAACATGTTTATAAAACAAATCAAAGGTTTTGACAAAACATGATTAACAAAGTTTATAAAACAAACTTGGTTTGAATCAAGAAGTAGAATCCAATACAAATAGATCAAAGATTAAATATGATAAGGATTCAAAACATCATTGTTATCATGCTAAAAATCATTTACCAAAGATTTAAAACTAAGCATATAACAAATGATTAAGAGAGGTAAAGCTTACTTAGTGATTTAACTTCCTTAATCCAAGCTTGAGCTTTACTAATGACCCCCTTTGATCTCTCTTAGTTCATCCCCTTTTTCTTCTCTTCAAACACCTCAAGAAGGCTTGAGAGTTCCACTTTGATCAACACACTTTAAATGGGAATGAACCCCTTTTTATACTCAAAAAGTTGAGTTCTGCGAGTGCCCGGTCGACCCCATAAAAGCCCCGGTCGACCTGGCCTCCAACGGTCATAAAACTGACCGTTTGAAAAAGAGCCGTTGGCTCTTTCCCGGTCGACCCGCAGTGGGCTCGGTCGACCGGGGTCCATGGGCTCGGTCGACCGGCCACACTGCGGGTCGACCGGGACCCCTGGACCATTTCCCCCAAAAATGCTTATTTTGCATATTTTAAAGTATTTTTCCTTGGGGATTTTTTGGGCCAATAAATCAAGCTTGGAATCATGTTTTAAATCATTCTAAGCGGCTTAAAAACATGAAACATAAAAAGCCAAAAATCATTTGAAACTTTAAATCATTGGCTAGCTTGATTTGTAAAAATCCTTTTTCAAATAAAATGCATCCAAGATGAAAACCAAAACATGCATGAAACATATGATTTACAAGGTTTAAAACAATGCATGTGTAAATCAAGATTTCAAGATTTTCTAAATCAATGCATGTGTGTGAATTCAAATGATGAATAAAATGAATGATGCATCCATCAAATTGCAATAAACAAAAACCTAACAATCTCCCCCTTTGCAATTTGATGGCAAACCTTCAATATGTTGGCAAACCTTGCTCAACACTAAGAGTTCACACACAGTCTTCAGCTCCTCCTTGGCTGGACAATTCTTGAAATCTCTTTGGATGCTTCTTCATTTAGCTTGGGCTCTAGCTTCATTCTTCATTCTTCTTGATGCTTGGAGCTTGATCATTCTTCAAGCTTTCTTTCCATCTTCCTTTCTTTGGCCAAGCAACTTCTTTAGCTCCCAAGCTTTCTTCTCTTCATTTCTCCCTTTTGACCATGCACTCTTCTTTTGGCAAGATGTGCATTCTCTCCACCTTTAGCATTTTCTCCCCCTTAATTCTTTCTCCCCTTTTGCCATTAAGCTTGAGAACTTTCTCCCCCTTTGCCATTAAATTGCAAAGGTGTCAATTGAAGAGGGGTACCTACACACATGAAACAAGGAAAATACCTTTTAGTAGCACCTGTTAACAAAGGAAATCGAAAATGAAGTACATAACAGGTCATCATGCATGGGTAATAAGCTAGAAGGGTATCAAGAGCTAATATAAGGTTGAATTTGATCAAAACTAATACTTCCTATGAAGATTTACTCCCCCTCAATCCATACTTCTCCTTTTGTCAAACATTTGACAAGAATATAACTATTTGGTGCAAGAAGATGGTTTAACCAATTGAGGGTTAACTTCAAGTGAAGGATTAGATTCCAAATGACTAATAAGCTCAATATAATCAAATTACCAATATAGAGCAAGGTCAAGGGAATTTACTAAGCATAGCATCAAATAATATAACTATTAAAATCATATGCTATGAAGGTTTTGAAATCATTTCATACATTCATTAAATATAACTATCATGCTCAAGATGAATGAAATGAAGTTCAACCATGAAGCCTACCTCAACCATTAACCAATCAAGATTATGAACACATAAACATGGTGGTCATGAATTTACCTATGAGAATCATATGAGGAGGCAAACATGAAAATTATGATGCTAATAGAATGTGACAATTACAAAATCAAGCATCATAAAAGGATATTCATCACTTTAAATGATATAACTAATGAGCATAGTGATGAACAAGAAAAATTGCATTTAGAAATATATATAACTTGGTAGAGCATGCAATTTACAAAAGTGTCAAATCATATGAATTCAACAACTAAGAAATCCATCAAACAATCTATGAAATACAAGGAATGGATTTCAAAGAGGTTAGATCTATGGAAAATCCAAATTGTTTCAAATCATTTGTTTTTCAAAACACATCTTACTAAGACATCCAAACAAATGATTTTACAATATCAATTGATTATGAAAAATCTAGCTATAAAAGCTTTTGAAATCATAATCAATTGAACATGTAGAAATGCAATACAAATGATATAACTTAATGAGATCAAAAAGCAAATCTAACATGATGAAAATATAATCAAAAGATTTTGAAAACCATGATGTTTAACTAGTATGGTACATGAAGACAAAATCAATTGATTACTAATAAACATTGCATTTTAAGAAATGTAACTTATGAAAGAACAAAAATGCAAATGCAACATGACCAACAAAAGGATTTAACTATAAAGAATAGGTTGGTCAATGAGGTCCAAAGCCTTAAGGTTTGTCTAAGTATCTAACTTTAGGAATCCACCTAAGGTCTTGAGATGGTTGATCTTTGAGGTCAAGTTTAGAAGTCCCGCCAACTTTTGGAGATTTGACTTGATAAACTTTTAATTTAGACTTATCACCATGGTGTTTAGATTTAACTAAATTTGGCATAGGTTGGTGATTAGTCTTTTGAGGTTGGTGAGTTTTCTTTTTAGGGGATTGATTTCTTTTCTTCTTATTTCCTCCATTTATTTGACTTTTGAATTTTAGATTTAACTTAGCAACTTTATTCAAAAGTTCTTTCATTTGTTGTGTTATGGGAGGAAGATTGAGAAGCTTTTTGTTAATAGATTCTTTTAGAGTTGGTTTAACTTGTTTAACCTTTTTAGAATCTATTTTAGGAGACTCCTTTTTAATTGATTTAACTTGATTAATTTTCTTGGAGTCTTCTTTGGTTTTTAGTGTCTTACCCTTCATAGATTTTGATTCTACCTTTTTTGGTTCAAAGTTGGGTTTAGACACATGGCTTCTTCTTTGTTTGCACTCAAACCTAAAATGTCCTTTAATGCCACAATAATTGCATTTAGTCATGGGCAAGGATGAATGAGTACTAGAGAATGAGGACTCACCTTTCACAAATGTGTTGGTGAATTTAGGGTCATATGTAATATTCCTATCAAAACCAAGACCCGTCCTATCTCTTTGAGATTTACCCAATTTAAATAACCTTTCAAATTTCTCTTCACTTTGGGTAAACTTGCACTCATACTTTTGTTTATAGGTTTCAAGTTGAGTGACTTGTTCTTTAAGGGTTGAATTTTCATTTTTAACTTTTGTAAGTTCATTTTCAATTCCCTTAAATTTGTTTAGCTCTTCATGGGCAAGTTTTAATTCAAATTTAACTTCATTGATAACATTAGATCCAAGTTCTAGAGTTTTTATCTTAATTTGTGCATTAGATAAATTTTCCATAGAAATGGTTAACTTGGATTCTAGGTTGTTAATGTTTTCATCTTGCCTTTTTAATTGATCTCTTAGTTTTGAATTTTCCTTATTAAGATTATCATAATCTATCTTTGATTCTCTTAGATCATCTTTAATATTAGATAGATTATGCAAAGAGATCATGAACTTAGATTCTGCACAATTTATTAATTCTTCTTTTTCTCTAAGTTCATCTTTTGAAGAGACTAATTCTTGATTTAGTCTTTTAGATTCTTCTTTTAATCTTCTATTCTTCTTAGAAAGCTCTAAGGATAATGTGCACAAATCCTCATAAGCTTTTTCAATGTCATTATCATTTTCATCATTTTCTTCCTCTTTTAATTCAAATTGAGATTCTTTAAATTCATTGTTTGAATCTCCAATAGTGGGAAGAAGGAGGGGTCTAGAAGAATCTACCAAAGAATCTACAAAGTCTAAACTAGTGGAATCCATTCTTATGATTTTCATGGAGGCACAACACTAGGGTTTTAACTCTAGGTTTTTACACCTAATTAAGAGTTCCAAACACTTGATCCTAATATAGAGCACGAGGCTCTGATACCAATTGAAAGTCCTTGGGATCCTAACCCTAGAGGGGGGGTGAATAGGGTGAGCTACACTTAATGACTAATTATGACCAATTTTAATTTCTTTAAAACAAACTAGTCACATGTGATGATTAACATACATAATGCGGAAGCTAAACAAGACAATCACCACAAAAAAACAATCACCACTACACAAAGATTTATAGTGGTTCGGCCTCAATGCCTACATCCACTACCGGCTTGTGTATCCAACACCCCACCGGATTTCCACTATTATGCTTTTCAAAAGGCTAAGCACTAACCTCTACAATATGCTTTCCAAGGATAAGCAATAACCTTACAATGTTGTTTTTTTTTTAAGGCTTAACAACAACCTATTCAAGATGCTTTTCAATGGCTAAGCAATAACCTTACAACAATAGATTTTTCTCAAAGAAAGTGTCTTCACAAAACACTCTAAGAGATTACAATTTAGCTCAATAAATTTGCCTCTAAGATAGGCGGATATGAAAGTGAATAACAAACTCACACCAACACTAAGAATTACAAAGATGAATGCTAATGAAGTGTGTGTGTGAAAACTTCAATCAAGTTTAAAATTAAGCTCAATCTATTTTATGCTTAAAGCAATTCAAAAGTTTAATGCTCATAAAAAGATTTGATTGAAGTGTTATGCAAATCACATGTACACAAATACTAACTTGTAAATGATTTATGAAAATCAAGATGACACAAGTTGTATGAAATTAATTATGTCTAAACATGTGATGCACATTCAATGTTGTTTTCAAAACAAATTAGTTTAACTAAAGTTCAAATGAATGAAAACAACAAAGATGATTCAAACAAGTTAATGAAACATGTTTATAAAACAAATCAAAGGTTTTGACAAAACATGATTAACAAAGTTTATAAAACAAACTTGGTTTGAATCAAGAAGTAGAATCCAATACAAATAGATCAAAGATTAAATATGATAAGGATTCAAAACATCATTGTTATCATGCTAAAAATCATTTACCAAAGATTTAAAACTAAGCATATAACAAATGATTAAGAGAGGTAAAGCTTACTTAGTGATTTAACTTCCTTAATCCAAGCTTGAGCTTTACTAATGACCCCCCTTTGATCTCTCTTAGTTCATCCCCTTTATATTCTCTTCTCTTCAAACACCTCAAGAAGGCTTGAGAGTTCCACTTTGATCAACACACTTTAAATGGGAATGAACCCCTTTTTATACTCAAAAAGTTGAGTTCTGCGAGTGCCCGGTCGACCCCATAAAAGCCC
Source organism: Litsea cubeba (assembly GCA_012931725.1). Taxonomy (NCBI): domain Eukaryota; kingdom Viridiplantae; phylum Streptophyta; class Magnoliopsida; order Laurales; family Lauraceae; genus Litsea; species Litsea cubeba. The sequence goes on from CM022946.1 coordinate 112,063,529, forward strand.
CGGTCGACCTGGCCTCCAACGGTCATAAAACTGACCGTTTGAAAAAGAGCCGTTGGCTCTTTCCCGGTCGACCCGCAGTGGGCTCGGTCGACCGGGTCCATGGGCTCGGTCGACCGGCCACACTGCGGGTCGACCGGGACCCCTGGACCATTTCCCCCAAAAATGCTTATTTTGCATATTTTAAAGTATTTTTCCTTGGGGATTTTTTGGGCCAATAAATCAAGCTTGGAATCATGTTTTAAATCATTCTAAGCGGCTTAAAAACATGAAACATAAAAAGCCAAAAATCATTTGAAACTTTAAATCATTGGCTAGCTTGATTTGTAAAAATCCTTTTTCAAATAAATGCATCCAAGATGAAAACCAAAACATGCATGAAACATATGATTTACAAGGTTTAAAACAATGCATGTGTAAATCAAGATTTCAAGATTTTCTAAATCAATGCATGTGTGTGAATTCAAATGATGAATAAAATGAATGATGCATCCATCAAATTGCAATAAACAAAAACCTAACAAGGAGAAGCACTGTATTTGTACTTGGCGGTCTCCGGATAATGCTGTGAGCTCGGTACTAGTCAGAGAAGATGACGGGCAGCAGAAGCCCATTTACTACACAAGCAAGATCCTCCTCGACGCCGAGACCAGATACTTGCAGATGGAGAAGCTCGCACTGGCCCTCGTCAGTGCCTTTCGCAAGCTCTCACACTATTTCCAAGCCCACACGATAGTGGTGGTTACTGAGCGCCAGCTCAAGTCTGTCTTCCGGAAGGCTGATTTCTCCGGATGAGTTTCAAGATGGGCAGTGGAGCTGGGACAGTACGACATCCAGTACCAACCCAGGACGGCGATCAAAGCGCAGATTTTGGCCGACTTCATCGTGGAGTTCACTTCACCGAGTTCGACGCCGAGCCCACTCGACCCCGAACTGGGGGGGGGGGGGGGCAGAGGTCATGAGGACTTAGTCTCGGGGACTGATTACGAGCAATCTCGGAATACGTTCCGTGATTCGGCTTGGAAGGTCTTCGTTGACGGGTCCTCTACCTCTAGGAGGGTTGGCATCGGCGTAGTCCTCCAGTCTCCAGAAGGGCTAGTCATTGAGCAGGCCCTGACACTTGACTTCAAAGAATCAAACAATGAGGCAGAGTACGAAGCATTGCTAGCAGGGCTGAACAGCGCCAAGATTCTCGGAGCTCAACAGCTGGTGGTCTTCAGTGACTCACAGTTGGTGACAAGCCAGCTCACTGGAGATTACCAGGCTCGCGACGATAGAATGGAGGCCTATTTGACCCTCGCCAAGAAGCTCCTCTCTCAATTCCCGGAAGCAGAAGTCCGACAGATTGGCAGAGATTCTAACTCACACGCCGACGGGCTCGCCAACCTAGCTTCCGCCGTCGAAGCTGGAAGGAAGAGGACTGTAGAAGTAGGCTCACTGGCATCACCAAGCATAGAGCTTTGCCCACCACGGCAAATCATGAGCATTGATCTCGGGCCCAGTTGGATGGACCCTATCATCGCGTACCTCAAGGATGACCAACTCCCTGAGGACAAAGCTCAAGCTCACAAAATCAGGCTAAGGGCAGCCCGTTTCTGGCTCTCTCAAGAAGGAAAACTGTACAGAAAGTCATTCACAGGCCCTTATCTCCAGTGCGTCCACCCGAGCCGAGTTGAAGACTTCCTCTTTGAGATACACGAAGGCATTTGCGGAAGTCACATCTGAGGAAGGTCACTCGCGTACCGGGCTATAAGCCAAGGATACTGGTGGCCATACATGCAGAAGGACGCACAGATGTACGCTATGAAATACGAGAAGTGACAGAAGTTCTCGCACAATCTCCATCAACCTGCACAGGATCTAAGCCCAATCTCCAGCCCGTGGCCCCTTGCCCAGTGGGGGCTGGACATCATAGGGCCCCTCCACCGAGCTCCAGGGAATAAGAGGTGGCTGATAGTGGCCACTGATTATTTTACTAACTGAATAGAGGCAGAAGCATTATCTTCCATCACTGAGCGAGACTCCAAAAACTTCGTATGGAAGAACATCATCACGAGGTTCGGCATCCCACGAATCTTGGTCTCGGACAACGGGACCCAATTCGACTCCAGCCTCTTCAAAAACTTCTGCAAGGTGCTCGGCATCAGGAACCATTACTCAACTCCAGCCTATCCCCAGAGCAACGGCCATGTCGAGATCTCCAACAAAGTGGTCCTTAATGGACTCAAAAAGAGACTCGACGGGGCCAAAGGGAGATGGGTGGAAGAGCTGCCCAGTGTCCTGTGGGCGTACATGACTACCCCGAGGCGCTCCACTTCGGAAACTCCATTCTCCTTGGCATATGGAATGGAAGCCGTGATCCCGCTTGAGATCGGCCTTCCAACGCTCAGATTCGAACTTTTTGACCAAAGCCAGAACGAGAAGAACCTGACCCTGGGTTTGGATCTGGCTGAAGAGCGCAGAGAAGCAGCATTCAACCGTTTAGCAGCCTATCAGCAACGGCTCGCAAAAGATTACAATCAGAGAGTTCGGGAAAGGAAGTTCTCCATTGGAGAACTGGTCCTGAAGAAGGCACTGCCTGCGGACAAGGATCCGAACCAAGGTAAGTTGGCTCCAAACTGGCGCGGCCCGTTCAAAGTGGTCTCGATCGCTGGCCGGTCCGCGTACAAACTCGAGGATATGAATGGAAAGCAACTGTCGCGACCATGAAACGCCTCGCACCTCAAAAAATTTTACTTTTGAAATGTACTCAGTTTATGCAAATCAATGAAGACCATTTCTTCTCAGAAGTTTCTCTTACTTTTCTAAGTCAAGGACCGCGGCAATACCGCAATTCTCCAGCTCGGCAGCAGTGCGCAAGGTCATCCTAGCTTCGGAAATAAAATCGGCAAAGGAATGACTTCGCCCTCTCCAGCTCGGCAGAAACATCTCCATTCGTGCGATGAGCGCATCTCGGCCCTCGTGCCAGATAGCCAGCACGGCCCCTGGTGAAGAGCCAGAGGGACATCTCCATTCGTTCGATGAGCACATCTCGGCCCCCGCGCCAGATAGCCAGCACGGCCCCTGGTGAAGAGCCAGAGGGACATCTCCATTCGTGCGATGAGCGCATCTCGGCCCCCGCGCCAGATAACCAGCAAGCCCCCTGGTGAAGAGCCAGAGGGACATCTCCATCTGTGCGATAAGCGCATCTGGGCCCTCGCGCCAGATAGCCAGCACGGCCCCTGGTGAAGAGCCAGGGGGACATCTCCATTCGTGCAATAAGCGCATCTCGGCCCTCGTGCCAGATGGCCAGCACGGCCCCTGGTGAAGAGCCAGAGCGTTCCCCACTCGTGCGATAAGCGCATCTCGGCCCTCACGCCAGGTAGCTAGCACGGCCCCTGGTGAAGAGCCAGAGGGATCGCATTACTTACACATCTAGTCGCTAGGCAACTATCCTAAACAATATAATCCCGGACTAAGGTAGCTCGGTACTTACCGAGCTCATATACTTGTACAAGAAAGAAAAAGCAAAAGGAGTTTTTCTTTCTAATTTTAGGTAACGTCATTCACTCGCCATTACATTGCGAAAAACACTCAGTGCCTTGGGTCACCCCTACAGCAGAATGGGAGCCCTACATCGCAAAATCTAAGGGCTACAGCTACTGAGCGCGGCTAATCGATAGCGGGTTCCCAAGGTATGGGAAGCTCGGCCATATAGCCGAAGCGAAACACTTAGCACATTCAGATCAAGGAAAGTGCAAGAAAAAAGAAGACATAATGGGCAAAAGAAGTTTTCATTGAAAAAGATAAGGTTCTTTACATAAAGGGCGCCATGCGCCTGAGCAAAAAAGAAAAAATTACATCAATGCAAAGAGAAGGGAAAGCAAAGGCAGAGGGGCTTCACGTGGCAGGCGCGACGTCATCCGCAGTCGGAGTCGCGGCGGCAGGAGAGGTTTCGGATGTGGAAGCCGCGGCCGGGGTCGCGGCGACAGTAGGCGCCTCAGATGCAGATGGGGGGAGTTCCGGTTCCGGCTCAACCACAGGGGTCGACTCAGTTCCTGGGCGCGGATACTATATCTGGGCTCACGTACGCCGGATGATCGCTGGGGACCCCCGCCTTCTTAAGGGCCGCTTTCCACCCCATTTCCCAAGATGAGACTCGGATATCGTCGACCTGTGCCGGGTACTCCTCACCCGCCACATCGACGCCGTCCTGGAAGGCAGCACTGACCTCGACTTGATTTTTGAACTCAAGTTCAAATTTCTGCCTCTCTAGGTCGGCGATCCTCCTTTCCAGCTCGGCCTCCCTCCTCTTGACCAGATCAAGGGCCGACTCCACATTGTTAAGCTTGGCGAAGAGGGTTCGGTGCATCTCCTCATACTCCCTCACCCTCGCCTGACCCTCCTCCAAGGCTTTCCTGTGCTGCTCACAGTTCGCCTGGACCCGCTTGAGCTCGGTATGGCACTTCTGGACTCGCTGCACCGAGACCTGGGCCATCTGCACAATCTGCAAGAAAATCAAGCCACCAGTGAGCAAAAGCTATAGTTAAAAGGGAAAATATTAGAGAAGGTTGTACTTACGCTCAAGCTCGCCTTCATCTGCGATGCCAGCAGGGTGACGTCATCCAGCTCATCATACTTCTCCATATCCCGCGGCAAGGCGCAGGCACTCCCCAAGCAAGCAATCAGCAGCGGCCCCCCGGAGAGACGGTCCTCTACCGTCATCAGTCTCCCGGGCTGGAGCATGAAGCTTGGCCTCCAGGGGGCAGGAGAAGCCCGCGTTGCCATGCCGGCTGCCGAAGACTCCCCCGCCGAGCCTTCGACCCTGGCCCTTTTCCTGGCCTGGTCATCCCCCTGCGTGGCCAGGGGGGAGGTGACCACGGGAGTTCCGGTCCCGGTCACGGCGAGCGGCATAGGAGTCCGAGCAGGAGGAACCACAATGGAAGAAGAAGGCGCGCTTGACGAAGAAGGTGCGCGAGAAGAAGATGCAGCACCCCGACCTCTACCGCCCACGGGCAGGGCCTTAAGATTCTTGAAGACTGGTTTCGGACGGGTCCTCTCCATCGCCTCCTCTGAATCGCTCTCAGATAAAACGATCCTTCTGATCGTCTCGGCGTTATCCTCGTCGGATCCCGAGGTGGATGTCTCAGAATTGGATGTAGCACGGCCCTCAGAGTCAGCCGCGGTCTGCTCTTCATCCACTCTACTCTCCTCCTCTACCTCCGCCGCGGCTTGCGTGCGGTGAGTGGTATACTTCTTGTAGCCGCGGTACCTGAGCTTGTACCCCAGAAGCTTCCACGCCGACCTGTCCTTATTGCCGTGGTGGCTCTCCAAGGCCCGGATCCAAGACTTGTTCAGTTTCCAGCCGTCTCAGCAAGCAGCCGCCCTCCTTTGACGAACACCTGCGGTGTAAACAATCAACATAAGCCTGGCAACACAAAGAAACAGAAGAAATAAAGAGGCGTGCTAGGACTGTAATTACTTGGAGGGGTGCCGAAGTGACGGGGAATCTTGAAAAATCTCTCCGCAATGGGCTTGTCATCACTGAACTCCCAGTTGCCCGTAACCATCAAACGGTCGTCCCCGGCGTACTTATTGGAATCCTCCAGGGCTTGTACAAATGGCCTCCGACCCGGCTTGATGCGGAGGTAATACATATCCTTCCTGGATTTGCATGTCATAGGCATCCTCGATATCGTGGGTGCCGAGACCAATGCCCAGGATAGTATTGAGCGCGTCCATGCCCATTATGATCTTGAAGCTGTTGGGCAACAGCTGGCAGGGGCAGAGGTTCCATGCCCTGAGGCATTCCCTAAGTAGAGGGCGAAGGGGAAACCTAACCCTGCCCTCGATCACAGTCACTAAGGGGAACGGCATCCAGCCGTTATAGAAGTCACCAAGAACATGGACAATAGGAGGGGCAGCCATGACTTGGACCCCGTCCGGTATGTTATACTTAACCCTAAGGTCGGCTAACCCCCTCTTAGACTCTATCCAATGACTGTAAATACCCATCTCTCAAATGAAAGAACTAGAAGAAGGAAATACAGTGCTGGACGAACAGGATTGAAATCCGGACACAGGGGTAGTGCAGCATCGCGGCACGCCACATCTCGGCAATCCTTCTACGAGTCCTTGTCAGCTTCCGACCTCAAAGAGTTGGGATACTCTAAGAGCTCAAAAGCTGGGGGGCAATTGTGTGGGGATATTTTCACTAAGCCGAGATCAGAGCTAGTCCTGGTCTTAAGACAGCTTAATCATGCCTTCCCTCGGCCAAGACGGACCGCGGCTGAAGGGTCGCGGCACTTGCCGAGGTGAGCACCCCCGAAGTCAGGTGGCACGTGTCATTGTAGCCGACCTCGGCACGGCGGATTTGACAAACGCTGATGGGACTGTTGACAGGATGAAGGCACGTGCTAAGGCGTGCCCTGCGACTCATCATTCCTGACAAAACGGCGTTATACGGTACACGTGCGCCCCCAAAGCATGGCTCCAGGCCAGGCCCGATGGGACTTGGCCCAAAAGTCAACCACCGCCTGGCCCGATAAGATTGGTATTTAATGAGGAATGGGTAGTTGAGGCTAGCATTTAATGAAATGTGGGCTGAGTGGACAAGGCCACTCAAGTGGCAAAGCCCATCATGAGGCTCGTCTACGCAAGTCACCCCCATCTCCTATAAATAGCATCTCCATCTCCATTCTAAGGTACGCAACTCATAACGCATACACTTACTCTGCAATTTTCTCTCCATCTCCCTTATTCAGTCCCTGAACTGGCTTAAGCATCGGAGAGCCTTGTGCTGCCCACAGCCAGGGTCCTCTGACGTGTTTCCTCTCTTTCTCTACAGGTCCAGCCGGAGCCACGTTAATCCTCATCCAACTACTCAAGACAGGGGTCCTAATCCCTGATTCAAAGTCCGTAATTTTTAGGCCCTTACACCATACATTGCCTGAAGCTGTCAAAGAAGGAAGACTTCCTAAGCCAAAGGAGGTTGCCCAAGATCTGTAATGCAGGTGGACCTGGTGGGAGCTTTTTACTTTTGTTTGCTGGGTTGAAGATGTTGCCGATGAGTTTCAGAGCTACGTATGAAGAAGAGGGAGAAGACGACAAGGAGACAAAAGTTCCATGGATAAGAAGTGGTTAGATTTGAACTGTTTTTTTTCCGTAGTGGGGTGTGGTTTGAATTTTTAATGGAGGCAGGATGCTGTAGCATCTGATGCCATTTAGTAAATGGTGCCAGATCTATTGCTGATAAAGATTCAGCAAGTGTATTGCACAGTCTGAGTTGGCCATTGTTCCAAAATGGCTGCAGTGAAATCTCTATTGCTGGGCTGTTGGGATGGAGAAAGTATTTGATTTGGGAATGGTTACAAGTTTTGTGAGTAAAAATGTGGATCACTTGATGGAGTTTTCCCCACCTTGAAAAACTATTTTCTAGGATGTCAGGGTATTTCCGAATTTGAGGTTTTTGTGAGTTATTTTTAAAAACGTCATGGAAATAAATTAATCTTTAATATTAAAATTGAAAATTATATAAATTAAATATAAGCTAGTTTTTAATGATTGAATATATGTAATTTGTACTGTGATTTTTACGTAGCCTTTTTTTTTTTTTTTTGCTATCAATTTATTCCCTGTTGTACTGCAATTTCTCATAATAGTTTGAATTTTTCCAAATATTATTTGAAGTAGAGCGAAGCTAATGGCAAATTGACATTTCCTAACATTGTAACCCTCTATGTAAGTGATCCTCACTTCCTCCACTAGCTGAAGAAAGGGAAAATAAACAAGGTGATTGATATTGGCACTCCCAAAAGGAAGGGAGCGCCAGCATTAAAAATGGGGGGTAAAATGAGTGCCAATATCAATCCCCAATGAACAACTACCAGTTGTCCATCTTCACCATGCATTCTAATGATGTGTGCAAAAATTCAGTGTGAGATGTTTCTTCATCTCAGTTTTATCAAGTCAACTTATCTAAATCTCTGAAATAGATAATCAGATTAATGTTGATGGTGATGATGAATGGATGAGAAGCATGGCTTTGCTATGATGGAGCACATTATTTGATTTGATTTTAAAGCAGGCTATAGTCAATTTTATTGTGAAATAAACCAGATCTGGGTATCTACTTCCTTTTTTTAAAGTGGCTATTCTACAATTTAATAAGTTGAAAATTAATAAGAGAATCTTGAATCTTGAATCTTTCAAAATCCATAGAAGATCAGGAAGATCTAGAGGGTCTGGCACCCAACCCGAAGCGCTAGGCTCTCATATAAATTGTATGTGGGCTTACCTTTTACAACAGCCAGGCTGCTCATGGGCCAGTTTGACTTGGCTAAACTTAAAAATGCCCATTGCCTAAAACTATCAGCCGAAGCACAGGTCAATTTCAAAATATAATTCCTCTGTGGATCAAGTTCATGGGCCTTTAAGCACTTCCCGATTCAACCATGGGCATATATGGAGGCCATTGTTTGCTTTTTCTGCATAGTTTGGTGAAAGATTCAGGCCATTTATTTTTCTTATTCCTCTAAAGTTGCAGCATGCTTCACGTTCCTTTTTTCATGATTGTTCTGAATATTTCAACTCAAGCTGCTTGGTAAATTGTAAATTAATAATAAATTATTTACAAATAACAATTAATTTTATTGCAAGTAATTCACAACTTCAAACATTCCACTTTTTTTCAAACATTCATAAAAAATGAACCCAGTCCTACCTCCATTGGCCACCTCTCGTAGTTTCACCCGATGCATGTGGATAGAAGGGCTTGCTTGGCTGTCCATAATCGAGTGTCCCTCGAGATCAGGGCCAAAGGCTCGGGGAGATATACATGGATTATCAAAAAAAAAAAAAAAAAACCTGGTCCTACTAACTAAATCATCTTGATGTTTTCCACTGTACCTGTAGAAAAAATAAAGAATCTTGAATAGAGTTTTGCCATTAGGTTCAGAAGCATGGATCACCTCTGTTTGGACGTGTGAAAAGTACTACAAATCCCGCTGCAACTACAGAAAAACCATAGGATCAATCATAAGTGGAAGGATCGATCACAAGTAGACTTTCAAGTTAGCTGCAAGAAAGAAAGAAGAGCTTTTTCCTTAAGCCCTATCATCCTGAAGCCTGAACACAAAATGCCACTGGCATTTGAATGTGGGAAAAGTGAAGGTGGGGATTTGTGCTTTCTCTACCCCTCGTGGGGTTGCTTGCTTTCTCCAATGAGTGGAGAAACTCCACAAGGTGGTCCCCACTTCTCTCCAAAAATCAAAAATGTGCCCACACTGAATCTAGGTGGCACAACCTGTACAGTATACTGGCTCAGCCAAGCATTATACATTTCCCTGTACAGGCCTCACCAAAAGGAATATGCACAAGCTCTGCCTAGTCTCTCCCTCCAAGAAGCAGATGCCCAACATAATTCAGGAAGTTCTGGAACCTGAAGATGCCATTAGTTCATAAGTTCAGGATCACAGGCGTCTAAGCACAGCAAAACCCTCCACACAAAGTACAGAGCACAAGTTGATGATAATGGGTAGATTACAAAACCCTCTTCAATGCACATATCCTATACTGACTAAAAATACATTAGGACAAAGAAAAATGACTGGAAAAAAAAAAAAAAAAAACAAACTGCATCATGGAAAAGAGGAGCCAACAGAACTGAATAACAAAACCTTTAGCAATATCACTGATATATTTACAATAATGATATTTTTCAGTACTAACATTACACACCTTACAACCTCCAGAAGTTGTCCAGAAACAGGGTGCAATCTTTGGGAGAATATCACGCAACCAACCAACCTGATAACACACATTGCAAAAGAGTACAAGAGAAACATCACCTTTAATGTAATCATCTTATAACCTGCTCTCTTCAGCATTGTTCATTAGGGTTTAGATCAGATGCTCTTAGTTTACCAAGCAACGCATCACGCCCTCTCAAAACAATCTGAAAAAACTCATCAACCTTCTTTGAAAGAAGAACCAGGCCTTCTGAAAGCCCCTCACAGCTCTGAACTAAACCTGATACGGATTCCTTCAAGATTTCAGCTTCCTTGTGGTCATTGCTATCAATCATGGCACAAAGTTTCTCAACATGACTGTGGGCTGCTTCAAGTTCTTTCAATACCACACCATTGCTGTTAGACGATCTCCGTATCTGACCATTTACATTACTTGCAAATCTTTGAAGGCCTCAGACCACAGGAACTTGTCAGGGACTTCCAAATCCACAAGTGGTTTCACAGAGCCCATGTAGGCAGCTGTGAAGATGCTACAAACAAATATAGTCTTGACCATAACACCATAAACAGCCTGCATCAGTAACTTTCCTTTTGCAGACTTAACATTTGACAGGAAAAGAGATCCAACAAGTTCCTGCAGTATGGTAGTACAGTTCTCAAGCTTGGGGCTCCTCAGCCAGATCTGTTGCATCCAATCATGATGAAGAATGGATCGGGCCTCCTCAAGCTGTTTTGAAGATGGGATTTTGCTCGAGAAGTCTAAAACATGTAGGGCATATCGGAGTAGCAGTTTGCTTTGACTGAGTCGAGAGAGCTCAGAGCTAAATGCAATGCAAATGTCAAGCAATTTCACACTGTTGTCCAAGTATAAATCAATCCATTTCTCTTCCCAACTGGATACTGGAAACTGAAGCTCGGTAATCAGGTTTTTTATGTCAACATGTGTTTCACAAAGAGACTCCATTGCTGATATCATCCATGACAAACTTAGGACACTGGAATTATCCTTTGGTTTAAGCCTTTTTAAACTTTCTGCTAGAGTCTCCTCAAAGGAGTTCGACAGCATTAAAAGTTTTGGGGAAACATAAGACCCTTTGGGACGGATCATTCGGAAGGGATTTCCAAAGGGAAACGAGGGTCGATGCCCATCATGTGGACGACTCATTTCGGTATAACTGTTAAAAAAAGGTAATAAAAATCTTTAGTGCCAGTGCAAAGAAGGCAAAGTATGCATGTTATTTTTACAACAGTCATGTGATTCAAGAAAAATGGTCCAGAATGTAAACATGGTTAGGAGGTTCATGGACTAGCTAAGGAAACATGTAATAGGATTTGGCCAGTGATTAAATACAGCAAGATCTACTTCATCTTTGGTAGGTCATGACATATGGAGGAACCATGCCTCCTCATTTTGATTGGTGCCGAGTTTATCTTTATACATACATACATAAATACATACATACATATGCACGCATGTAGGCTATGTGCTGCTAAGAGGTACCTCTTTCTGGATTTGCCTGAGAAGTAACCTTTTACCACCACGTGGGACACCCTATGACAAATCCAACCCCTTCACACACTATACCCTCAAACACTCACCCTGAATTTAGCACTAATCTTAATAATAATCATTCGAATTAAATTTCACGAAAAATGTAGCATAAGAAACCATTGGAATTTAATTCCATTTTAGATTAGTGCCAAATCAGGGAATGTGCTAATTCATTGGGGATCGGTGAGGGTACCGGAGTCAGATTTGACATGGGGTGTCCCACTCGGTGGTAAAAAGGTTACCTCTCATGCAAATCCATATAGAGGTACCTCTTACCATGAGAGGTACCCTTAGCAAAATATTACCCTTTATATATATAATCACTGAAAACATACAGAGGGTCACCTCTCCTTCATAAACAAAACATGTGTTCGACCTTGACTTACACTTTAGGCAAGGGCAGGAACAACCCACTATCACACATCATAAAAAATGTTAAAAATTAATCTTTTAAGCAGTAGCAAAGCTTTCATTGATTAAAAGAAATGAAATCTAGTGCCCCATGTCATGTTACTTCAGCAACTGTCAGGAACGTAATAGAGTTGTGTGTGCCTGTGTTTTGTGAGTGCATGCATCCATACATGTCCTAATATTAATATGAGACTGAGAACACATGAGAGAGAGAGAGAGAGCTTACTATCCTAGGTTACAGGTTCTCTTTTTCTTGGTCCCTTACGTCCTTGCATAAGGTAATCCAGATTGCCCACAAAAAAAAAAAAAATTCACACTAATTAGACTTTCAACATCCATCATTACGAGTGTCTAATCCTACATGGATTACCCTTAGTCTCGCCATTTATATGGGTCTTTTTTATTGTCATTTACATGGATGTTTAGTCCATTAAAAACCATATGGGGTCATGAATATGATACCCGGAATCACTATATATTTCTTTATTCTGCCTTGTAGTTATCATTATCTGGGGAGAAAAATAATCCACTCAAATAAGCAGCAGTTTGGTTTCTGCAAACATTTTCCCCATGCAACTACAGTTATGCAGAAAAACACCATTTGTCTATATGTGTTTCTAGAAACAAAAACCAAAGAGAGACTCAAACCATTGCCTAAAGAAACAGGCCTTATTTTCCACCTTCCACTCCAGTAATTCCAATCTTTAGAAAAGAGAACAGCCAAATCCGAATTTAGTAAAATAAAAAACTCCTATCAATAAAAAGTCAAATCTTGCAATCACACAAGGATCTGATATATTTAAGAGGATATTTTCAAAAATATCCCCATATTTTTCATACTTTTCAAAAGGACACCACAACAGGGCCCAAGTCTTCTATGTTTCTTTCAATTTGAGTCCTTTCCGGCAAAATACCCTAGCCCTAGCCCCTGGCATGCCCTTTCACCACATTTTTAATGACTAAAATGTCCTTTCTTATGAGAGAGCTAGGGTTTTTATTTTCAAACTTTCCTCCACTTACTTTCATTCGATTTCTAGTGCCTGTTTTTTTTTTTTTTTCTGAAACTATGAAAAACTTAGTATGTTTTTGAAACTCCTCCTTAAAAAGATAAAAAGAGAGACATAGGAAATCAGATCTCATCTCTCAATGGGCAGACAACCCAAAACCTAACAAAAATACTCAACAACATTACCCTAACTCCAATCACCTTCATCTCCTCACCTAACAAAGAATCATACTTCATTTTCTCATCTTCTAATCCAACAATTCCTAACATTCCCTAGTCACATTTAGCAGATCTGATCAAACCAAAAAAATCCCCAAAGAATAGATCTCAATCAACCAACCAAACAAACAAGTCCCTCCAAAAACAGAATAACCAGATCTGATCTTGCCCCAATTACACAAACATCTCCTTAAAAACACATTGAAAAGGCAGAGAAATTCTAAAACATCACAAATCAGATCCAAACACAACAGAGAAATTGCAGTTTACCTGAAAGTAATTGAGAAACCAGTGAAGAGAGAGTAAGAAGAAGAAAACAAGATCTGGAGCCTGAAATATGGATCTAGAAAACCGATGAAATTCGTATACGCAAAGCGCTTTGCTTTCGGATACAAGAAACCCTAACAAGCTTTGGCTTTAGCTTTGGCTTTTTTTAAAGACGACGACGACTTTTCTTCTAGAACGCGCTCGATCGTTGAATTCCCATCCACAAACACTGTTTTGTGTTTCTGTGCGTTTTGGAGAGCTTAAATGAAATATCTAATGAGTGAAATGACAAGAGTGCCTTTAGGTGGTGTTTAGAATTACGGGAGTGGTGTTTGGGTTTGTTGAGTAATTGTTTGAGTTTTGTAAGGGTAATGAGGTCATTGACAGAGGGACAGAAACCAGTAACGGGCGGATAATCCTATCCGTCCGTCCACCAAAACAGACAGCGGACTTTCTTTCGACCTTCGATCGCCCACAGTTTTATGGATTTTTTGTTTTTTTTTTACCTGGCATGGGGCCAGATTGAGTGTGGGACCCACTGAGTGGGGCATCATTGGACGATGGGCCCACGTATTCCATCCAAATTCATATGGATTGATCACCGAATTTAGATTCGACATTAAAAAATGAATGTGTTTGATATACAATGGTATCAATTCTCTTGGCCATTTTTTTTTTAATCCTTTTACGACTCTTTTAATTCCCGAGCTTTAGAGGTTCCAACCATTCAAATTTTTTATTGATCCAATAAAACCCAAGCAGCGTTTAATTTCATTATTAAAACATTCATAAATTTTGAAATATATGAAGATTTTATTTTTTAATCTGAATCATTCAAAATTAGTAATGTGAAAATGGAGTATTCAAATAAACATGACATTGTATTTCACATTTGTAAATTATATATATTAAAGCAAAGGGAGAGGTGGGCTGTGGGGGGTGCCACATCATCCCTGAAAAGTCTCTCTTTTCAGAAAAATATTTATAAAATCACACAGAGCTTTGGGTGTGAGAGGTGGGCTCCTTAAAAAGTCTCTACTTTCAAAGAAATATGCACAAAAAACCCACATTATTTTAAGGTGTCACCTCACTTTGGGCTACTCTTTCTCTCCTAAAACCTCTCTCATAAGATATTTTTATGAACATTTGAATTTGAGTCCTATTTCTTGCCATTTTTACATCGGTTTGTTTTCTTTTCCTTAGATCTTCAATCATCAATGGTCCCATGTTAAATATGTTTTGTGGGCCCTACCGATGAATCAAATCCAAACTGTTGCTCCTTTACTTTCCTTTCAGTTTTTTTTTCCCCAAATAGATAGTTCCAGTAGTGGGCACCGGTTCGTATTAAATATATTTCAAGATTGGACTCCCGTATTGGATGAAATCCCAATGGCCTTCAATTAACTCCTTTTTTCTAAGAGTGGGCCCCACTGATGGAGGAAGGTAAGCCTGTTGGCCGTTGACTGGTTTCTTAATGGATGCAAATCAATTAATGGGCCCCGCACATTTAATTTATTTCTGCAGTGGGACCCACTCATAGATTAATATAGCTCCTTTACTCTCCGTTCAGTTTTTTGCCCCAAATGGATGGTTTCAGTAGTAGGCACCAGTTCGTATTAAATATATTTCAAGATTGGATTTCAGTATTGGATGAAATCCCAATGGCCTTCTCTTAACCCCTTTTTCCCAAGAGTGGGCCCCACTGATGGAGGGAGACAAGCCCCGTTATCTGATTTTTTAATGGATGCAAATCAATTAGTGTGCCCCACACATTTAACTTATTTCTGCAGAGGGATCCACTACACCATTTCAGGACATACCTAACGGTTTAAAACCGTTACTAAAAAAATTTGTAACGGTTTTTCTGGGTCACAGTTTAGGCGTTTCTAATCTGTTATAAACATTCCTAACGGTTATAAACCGTTACAAACATATTAATTGTAACGCTTTATTTCCGTTACTGAAATTAGTTCCTAACGGTTTTAATACTCATTTGTGTTAATAATTTTAAATCAAAACGTAACAGTTTCGCAAGTTTTGTAACAGTATTTTACACTTAAATATTTGTAACGGTTTTGTAAACTTTGTAACGGTTTTTCGTGCCATATTTGTGCTACTGATTCATAACATTCCTAACAGTTGTGAAATCTTTTGTAACGTTTTTTCAGTGTTGCTATTCGCACAAATTAGTAACGGTTTATAACCGTTACAAAACTGTTTCATATGTAAAAGAAAAATTATCGAAAAACCACCCCTGAATACCGAATCCGCTGCATATATAAAAATGCCCTTTTACACGGTTCAAACATTAACAAGAAATCTCACACTTACATCCAATCAAATAATTTAAAAGCCTATAATTTAAAAAAAAAATGACCCCACCAAGTCCCTCACCCAGACTCAACTGGGTGCACCAACCACTCCCATCTGAGGACAGAGCCCTGTTCTTCATAAACCAAGCTATAAAAGAAAACTACACACTCAGTGGTTTTACAAGAAATGAGAAGTTGGAGAACACTGTTGGGAGCTTTGATGAGAAAGAAAGGCAAAGGGAGGTTGGATTTTCTGAGAAGATTTCTAAGAGTGGGATCATAGAGAGGGCACAATCTGTACCTAAGCTACCACCAAGGCATCCAAAGAAATATAGCAAGATGTTAGCCGAGCATATGATTAGATAAGTGCAAAGCCCCCAAAATATTAGTATCTCATCCCATGTTAGTAATGACATTATCAAGCCATAATTCCAACAGAAGGATGATACAAACTAAGCTGTACACCAGTTGATATTACATAAATAAAAATTTTAAAGCAAATACTCAATTGACATTGTTCCATCATTTTCAACCTTTGGATAAAATATAAAAAAACACAGTACATAAAATCAATAAGCTGAGACCCATGGAATCATTTTGGCCAACAAATTTCACCAGGCAGATGAAAATATAAGTTTATTATCATTCAGATTGAGGAGCAGCTCTCAATTATATTATCATTCAATAATAATTTAGATCCTTACTGCAGTGGAAGGACAGAACAACATGCTTTCCTACCACATCGTGTAGGGGGAGATCGTTTGATCTCGGTGGGCCACTCTCATCGCAGAGAAAGGAAATGGACAAGATCGTCGCTGTAGGTGCAGAAAATAATGACCCACAATAACTGGGGAGCCTTAGAGGACTTATCCAACGAGGGTGATGACTGGGTACCGTCCGAAAGCCTGAAAGGGAAGAACACACGGTCAGAGGACCCTGGCCTGGGCGGCGCAAGGCTCTCCGATGCCAAAGTCAGTGAAGGAACTGGAACAATGGAAGGAGAGGAAGAAGAGAGGCAGAGTAACAGCTCTCAAGTGTGTATCGTGCGTACCTTGTATGTGAAATGCAGTCCTTTTTATAGACGATTTGGAAGATATCTTGGACGATATCTTGGCATGGGTCTCATGATTCGACTGGGAAGTCATGATCAGCCCACGTTGTAATTAATGCGGTCCAATCCAGCCCACTCTGCATTAAATGCGCGTCGGATCAGCCCACGTCGCATTTAATGCGCGTCTTGTTGGGCCAGATCGTGTTGGACGCCTTTGGCGGTAGGGGATCATCGGATCTGCCCTCGGGCCTTGCCCTGATGTGGCTTCAGCCGCTGGATGTCGCGTCTGTCCCACTAGCTCGTGCCCCTATCCCTCCACGTGCCTGATGACGTGGGGGATGAGGGGCGCAAGTGGAGGTTCTTTCTTGCTTCGGCTTCCATCCCGGCTTCTCTAGCCGGGGTGGAGCTTTCTGCCGAAATGGTTCCCGGGGTGGCTCAGTTCGACGCTAGTGGCCCGGAGCCGCCTGACTTCGGCCGGACCCCCTGTCCTGGTAGCCGGGGTGAGCTTGGTGCCACGTGGATGGCACGCGGATGGCACGTGAGAGTGCTTAGCCTCATCTGATGGCTGTGATTAGCGTAATCCTGTGGTTCTGGAAATCTCCCCACACAATTGCCCCTAGCTTTTGACCTCTTAAGCGCCCTGGCCTTTAGTGGTTGAAAGCTAGAAGACTCGCCTGGGGATGCGACGGTCATTGCCTGGTGTCGCTTCAACTGTCCTGAAGTAATGAATGCTCCGTCCTGTCTGTACTGGGAAGCGAGTCGACGGTTACACGCGTCGCCTTTTCACTGATTGTGCTGTCTTATTGATGGAACAGGCGCGGATCGCGAAATCCGTCCTTTCGAATTTCGAAAGCAGCGCGCGCCGAGGGTTTCTTCTCCATAAATAGGGTCGTCTTCTTCTCTTCTCGTTTCTGATTTCTTTTCGCCTTCGTCCTCATCTCCGATTTCTGCTCTGCTGCTCAAGACCATTCCTGTGAGCTTCTGAACTTCCTTCGTGGTAGAGGGGCTCTGGATGCCCTGAATTGCAGTGATCTGGTCCGGATTAGCCTCTATCCCCCTCCGCGTTACCAAGCTGCCGAGGAACTTGCCAGAGGCTACGCCGAAGGAGCACTTGGAAGCGTTTAGCTTGAGCTTGTATGCGCGGAGGATGTCGAAGACTTGGCCGAGATCTGCCAGATGATCGCCGGAGCGCACTGATTTGACGACCATGTCGTCGTTGTACACCTCTACCGTTCGACCGAGCTGAGCATGGAACATTTTTGTGACGAGGCGCTGATAGGTTGCCCCCGCGTTCTTTAGCCCGAAGGGCATCACCTTGTAGCAGTAAGTGCCGCGGGGGGTTATGAATGATGTTTTCTCCTCGTCTGGCTCGTAGAACGGGATCTGGTGGTAGCCTCTGTAGGCGTCGAGGAAGCTCATTCGGTCGTGACCAGCGGTGGCGTCGATCAGTTGGTCGATCTTTGGAAGGGGGAAACTATCTTTAGGGCAGGCCCTGTTCAAGTCTGTGAAGTCCACGCACACCCTCCACTTTCCAGTTTTCTTCTTGACCACCACCGTGTTGGCCAGCCATACCGGGTACTGGACTTCCCGGATGGCTCCTGCCTTTAGCAGGTTGTCGATCTCTTCGACGACCGCATCTGTCTGCTGCACCCTGTCCTACGGGCCCTCTGCACTACCGGCTTGTGGTCGGGGTCCACATTCAGCTTGTGGCACATGACCTCGGGGTCGACCCCAGGCATTTCGCTTGGGCTCCAAGCGAAGACGTCGACGTTCTGCATCAGGAACCGAGAGAGTTCGGCCCTCTCCTCGTCTGGCAGCTGGGTGCCAATCAGGAATAACCTGTCTGGATCTGCCGGGTTTAGCCTGACCTCGGCCAGGTCCTCGATGCTCTTCTTTTCGGGGTCTCGGCCGATTTCGTCGAGGCCTTTCTCGAACTCGGCGAGGTTGACGCGCTCTGGCTCCTTCACTGCCGGGACTGCGGCCAGCATGCACTGCCTGGCTTGCTGCTGATCCCCCTCCACTGTGACTACTTCCATCTTGCCCTCCTTGTTCTCAAGGACGAACTTCAGCTTTTGATGGAGGGAAGAAGGAACTGCTTCTAACTTGTGGAGCCACGTTCTGCCCAGAATGACGTTGTAGGGAGAAGGGGCGTCCACGAGCAGAAAGTCGGCCGACACGGAGGCTCCGCCAACTCGGGTCTCCAAGGTGATCCTACCCTTGGGATAGACTGGCGTGGCGGACAACCCTAGCAGGGGCGCACGGACCTCCGTGAGGTCTGCTTCAGAGAGTTTCATCTTCTTGAAGCAGTCGTAGTAGAGGACCTCGGAGGAGCTGCCGGAGTCGACGAGGATCCTCTTCACTGTGAAGTCTCTCAGCTTCATGGTGAGGAGCAGGGGGTCGTTGTGAGGGAGCTGGATTCCCTCTAGGTCTCTGTCCGAGAACGAGATGGCGGGTCGGTCGCGGCGGGCTTTCTTGGATGCCGGGGCGAGTTCGGCTTTCATTACTTCCTTCCCGTGCGAAGCCCGCCTGGCTTCAGCACGGGCCTGGGAGCTGCCCCGGGACGAGGAAGCGGGAGCTGAGGACGCCAGATGGATCACGTTAATGATCTTCTCTGAATCCTCGCTGTCTGGAGCCTGGGCTGCGCTCTGGTGAGTCTGGCCCTCGCTGCCGCCGGCATCACCTGCCTTGACGAATTCTGGAATGTGGCCCTCTTCGGCCAGCTTCTCCAGGTACCACTGCAAAGTCTTGCAGTCCTCGGTCTTGTGCCCGTTACCCCTATGGAAGGAGCAGTAGAGCTTGCTTCGGCTGCCGGCGGTGGGCTCATTCTTCATGGGCTGAGGGTACTTGAAGAACGGCTTGGACCTGATCTTGGACAGGATGCGGTAGATCGGCTCCTTGAAAACGACGTTGACGCTCTGACTGGCGCTGGAGGGAGGTCTGGGCTTCCAGGCGCCCCCGGACCTGGACGACGCAGGCTTCGCCGAACTGGAGACCCAGGCCTGCTTGGGCTTCTGCTTCTGGAAGGGCCTCCCGCCTCTCTGCCGAGGCTGGCTACTCTTCTACTCGGGCTCCGGATGCCCGTCCTGATCCCGGGCTCGGATCTCGTCTTCCTCCTGGGCGATAAAGCGCTTCACCCGGGACATCAACTCTGGCATGGACTCTGGGGGGTTTCCCGGCCAAGTCTGTCGCGACCCCGGACCGAAAGGGGAAAGGATCCGAGTCCGGGAGGTCGGGACGGTGGGTTGATGCCGCGCCACGTGCATCTCTTTGGCTAAAACGCACACGGAATTAAAAGAACATTTATCCGTGCACGTGATTTCCCACAGGGTTCCGCGGTGAGGATTATCTGTACACATCATCTCACATGTAACCATATCCAATATATTTTTAAGATTGCGGAAGCGTGTAGTAAACCATATTAATACCATTCAAATCCATAAACAAGACTGATTTATGGTTAACATGATAAGATATCAGGATGAGCAATGATCAAGCATGTTTTCCCCAAAAGTAAA
Organism: Litsea cubeba; assembly: GCA_012931725.1. Lineage (NCBI taxonomy): Eukaryota > Viridiplantae > Streptophyta > Magnoliopsida > Laurales > Lauraceae > Litsea > Litsea cubeba. Next base: position 112,083,587 of record CM022946.1, read on the forward strand.
GTTAAGTGTAATTACAAAGTATCAGTTAATTAAAACTCCCAAAATAACGGTCAACAAAGACCGTACAACCAAATGAAATCTAAACCAAAGATATCAAGTTCCCAAGGTGTATCGTTCTCAAGGCAAGGCCGAATGTCTACATGACATCATCGGCTTGCCACTCAATCACTCGTTGCGGTGCACCGACCGCCTCCTCTGGCTCCTCCTCAAAGGCAATAAGCTCGGGACCTGAGTACCAAAATAAATGGATCAGACACGACGGTCTGGCAGGTGGGTGAAAAGACATAACAATAATAAAACAATGATGCTATGCAAGAGTTAAGAAAACTTATGGATAAACAATGAACTTTATAAAAGACAATGTATCATTTCAGAAGAAGTACATATGCAATAAATCCAGTAAGGTAACAAGGATTTGGAAACTGTCAAGATGGCAACCCCACAAGCTAGATCCTCCCTTCACCGAAGTGAAGAGAGCGCATACCCTAACAAGATCATTGTCCTCAGTCACACGAGGTGAGGAGGAACAACTATAAATATTATAATATACATATATATATACTCTGCGGGGCCACGGTAGCGAACCGGGTAAAAACTCTGCACATTCCAGACTGCAGCTGGCTATCGGGAGGGGAAGGAACCCCAAGTCGGAGGATCAAACCGACGAGGTCGTCCAAGCTCAGTGGTGCCGACTCATAGGTCAAATACGATAAATCAAATCATATGCACAGTAAGAAACGGGGTGCCATAGGCACAAATACACATCCATCTCAAGTCGCCATATACCAGTTAGCAAAAGCCAAACACATCACTTTTAGTACTCTTGTAACAGTCCAGTCATATCAAGTTGGTTTGAAATCCCAAAATAAGAGTTTAGTTGAAAATTAAATACAAATAGTTTTTCATACATTTACAGGCCAACAATGGGGTTTCTAGGATTGAATCAGTGCGAATAGGGTCCCGTATGTCGGTTATGATGAAATTTTGGTACTCTTTAAGAGTTAGGGACATTCCGGGTCCTTATACACATTGATCAATCTAGAAAACCTCATGGAGTTTCCACGATGAGGTTCTTCCTTCCTTCGGACTTCATATAATGCCTTACCCATCCTTGAATAGCATTGGACCTCCAAACAATACTTCCACACTACAGCCCTTCACAATATACCCCAATCTTTCGTGGGTTTGAACGCATCATTATAGGTTCAATGTCTTCAAATAAGAAGATAAGGGATAGAGCTGAATTGGACTTGAGTATGGACTTGGGGTGAATCTGGAAAATAGTCCCATAATTCTCTCATTTTACAGTTCATTTTTATTCAGTCCGATCGATCGGACCTGAAGGGCGATCGATCGGTCCTGAAGACCCTCTCAGTTATTTACAGTCCGATCGATCGGACCTGATGGGCGATCGATCGGTCCTGCAAACCCTCTCAGTTAATTACAGTCCGATCGATCGGACCTGATGGGCGATCGATCGGTCCTGCAAACCCTCTCAGTTAATTACAGTCCGATCGATCGGACCTGATGGGGCGATCGATCGGCCCTGTAGCGAACCTCAACCCATTTGGTTGAATCCTTCTCTTGTCCAACTCTTATCCATTTCCTTTCTTCCCCCTTCTTCCATACATATCTTCACAATTAATTGGGTTATTCCTTGCCTCATTATCTCATCAAATCATCGTTCAAAGTCAATAAGACTAAATCATCAAACATGATAATTCATTAAAACCATCAATGAAGACAAATCAAGATTTTGCATAAAACATGATAAAACACATGAGAATCATTTCATCCACTTGCCTTGGGTCCAATTGCAATTCAAATTGAGCTCTAATCACCTCTTAATTCCACAATCAAACACCTATACACAAAACCCCCAAATCCAAACCCTAGATTATCAAAAATCCAATTAAAACAAAACGGAATCTTCCAATAATTGAAATGAAGCTACCCTAGGGCTAAACAAACAAGATTATAAAACTTTTAGGAAAATCACTTACAAAGAAGTTCTTCAAAAAGCAAGGTGTTGTCCAAAGTAAGACTTGGAGTGGGCGGTTTTCTTCAAAATTTGTGTCCAGATGAAGGCCTTGAGATGAGGAAGAAGATTGTAGCAACTAATTCTCCATTAGCACTAGTTTAGTGGGTGATTGGAGATGAAGAAGCAAGAAAAGGTAAGGGAAAACCCTTAGGGCTGGGATTTCTCTTCTCCTCTAGGGTTTTTGCCAGAAATGGGAAAAAGAAGAAGAAGCTTTCTATATATAGTAAGTGAGGATGGGGCCCACAACTTAAAGAACTTCTCGGGCTCAAAACATGGTCCTCGGGGCTTCAAACGAATTCGACGAAGAAGACAAAGTTGATCGGCAAAATTTCTAGTTTCCAAAAAGTATGTATTTTGCACATTTTGGTGACATCGAAATCGGTGTCCAGATTTTGGGTAAAAAGACCATTTTGCCCTCAATTAGTGAAAAAATCAGGTTTAAGGTCCTCGAATGAAAACGATGTCAACATGAAAACTGTAGGGATTAATAAAATAAGTTCAATGGTTTAAAACACGATTCTTGGAAATCATCGGTAAACCCCCAATCTCACATAATTCGTAACAAGAACCCCCAAAGGGTCCCACACATCAAAAGGCTCTCCAAATTCCCCAAAGCTATCATAAAAGCTATTCTAATCCCCAACTAATCCAAAACCATTAAACACACTTAAAACTAAAACACCACTTAATCAACTCTAAACGAGGTCTCTCGGGTCGGGGTCTTACATCCTCCACCCCTTAGGACATTTGGTCCTCCAAATGGAAATTAAAACTCACCTCCGGTAGAAGATGTGGGTACTTCTTCTGAACCTGATCCCGTAATTCCCAAGTTGCTTCTTCCGGTCCATGATTCTCCCAGAGTACCTTGACCCACTGAATAGTCCGAGTTCTCAATTCTTGCTCTTTGGTGTCGATGATCTGCTTAGGCTTCTCAATATAGGTCGCGTCTTCTCGAATTTCCAACGGCTCATAACGGAGTATGTGTAGCCTGTCGGGAACATACTTCTTCAACATAGATACATGGAAAACATTGTGTACGCCGGAAAGTTCGGGTGGTAAGGCTAACCTGTAAGCCACATCACCAATCCTACTCACAATGTCGTACGGTCCAATGTATCTCCTAGACAATTTGCCCTTCTGTCCAAACCTCAAAGTTCCACGAGTAGGTGACACTTTCAAGAAAACCTTATCTCCTTCTTTGAACTGTAAATCCCTTCTGTGAGAATCTGCATAACTCTTATGTCTACTCTGAGCCACTTTCAGACGTTCTTGGATCAACTTTACCTTGTCACTTGTCTCACTAACAATGGTCGGTCCATGGAAACTGCGAGTACCAACTTCTTCCCAACAAACAGGTGTTCTACACCTTCTGCCATACAAAGCCTCAAAAGGTGCCATACCGATACTCGAGTGGAAACTGTTGTTGTAAGCGAACTCACACAACAGTAAGGCTTCATCCCATTGAGTCTTGAAATCTAGCACACAAGCTCGAAGCATATCCTCAAGTGTCTGACTTGTCCTTTCTGACTGACCATCGGTCTGTGGGTGATAGGCTGTGCTGAACTGTAACTTCGTACCCATAGACTCATGCAGTGTCTTCCAAAATCTTGAGACAAATCTGCTGTCTCTATCGGATGTGATGGAAACTGGCTGTCCATGACGACTGACAATTTCTGTGACAAACAACTGTGCCAAAGGTAACATATGCATCTTCTTCCCAGTCTTCATCGGTAGGAAATGAGCTGACTTGGTGAGACGGTCCACTATGACCCAAATAGCATCATTTCCCTTACTAGTCTTCGGTAAACCCGATATGAAGTCCATGGTAATATGCTCCCATTTCCATTCCGGAATCTCTAATGGTCGTAGTAACCCTGGAGGCTTCTGGTGTTCTGCCTTGATCAACTGACATGTCATACAACGAGAGACGAAAGCTGCTATCTCTCTCTTCATGTTATTCCACCAAAATCTGCCCTTCAAATTCTGGTACATCTTCGTACTGCCCGGGTGTATGGAATACTTGGTATCATGTGCCTCAGACATGATATCATTCCTCAAGTCCTCCAAGTTAGGCACACACAGACGGTCTCGGTAATACAAAACTCCATCAATAACACGAAAATCAGGACGATCTGCTATATGCTCAAAAATCTTAGCCAATTCTGGGTCTTGTAACTGACTCTCTTTGATCTTCTGAATGAAAGAAGGTTCTGACACTGACATGTTTGCTAACATGACACCTTCTCTTAGTGGCTGAAAATCTACACCCAACTCTTCTAACTGCTGTACCACATAAGTCCCCCGAAGACTTGCCATGCTCGCTGACTTTCTGCTCAAGGCATCTGCAACTACATTCGCTTTCCCCGGGTGATACTTGATTGGAAAATCATAGTCTTTAATATATTCCATCCATCTCCTTTGCCTCATGTTCAACTCCTTCTGAGAAAACAGGTACTGTAGACTACGGTGGTCGGAGTGAACCTCAAACTTCTCTCCATAGAGGTAGTGTCTCCACATCTTCAATGCTAAAACCACTGCTGCCAACTCAAGATCATGTGTTGCATAATTCTTTTCATGATCCTTCAACTGCCGAGATCCATATGCAACTACCTTCCCATCTTGCATTAACACGCATCCCAGTCCAACACTGGAAGCATCGGTAAAAATGGTAAAACCGCCGCTCCCAGATGGCAAAGTAAGGACTGGAGCTGTAGTCAATCTCTTCTTCAGCTCTTGAAAACTAGCTTCACACTTGTCTGTCCAAACATATGGTGCATTCTTCCTTGTCAACTTCGTCAAAGGTGACGCAATCGACGAAAATCCTTGCACAAACCTCCGATAATATCCTGCCAATCCAAGAAAACTCCTGATTTCTGATGCATTCTTCGGTCTATCCCAATTCATGACTGCCTCAATCTTGGACGGGTCTACTGATAATCCTTCTTTGGAGATGATATGACCCAAAAATGTGACTTGGTCCAACCAAAATTCACACTTACTAAGTTTTGCAAACAACTGATTCTCCCTCAAGAGCTGGAGTGCTATCCTCAAATGTTCTTCGTGCTCTCCTTTAGTCTTGGAATATACCAAAATATCATCAATAAACACCACTGTAAACTGATCCAAATACTCCGCAAATATTTTGTTCATCAATGCCATGAAAACTGCCGGTGCATTAGTCAGACCAAATGGCATCACTAGAAACTCATAGTGTCCATATCTTGTCCGAAAGGCTGTTTTTGGCACATCTGAATCTCTAACCCTCAACTGATGGTAGCCTGACCTCAAATCAATCTTCGAAAAGTAAGCAGCTCCTTGCAACTGATCAAACAATTCATCTATCCTTGGCAACGGATATTTGTTTTTGATGGTCACTTGGTTCAATCTTCTATAGTCAATACACATTCTCATAGAACCATCCTTCTTCTTCACAAACAAAACTGGTGCTCCCCACGGTGACACACTAGGTCTCACAAAACCTTTGTTCAAAAGTTCTTGCAATTGCATCTTCAACTCTCCCAATTCTGCCGGAGCCATTCTGTAAGGTGCGATAGATATCGGAGCGGTCCCCGGTAACAACTCAATAGTGAAGTCTATCTCTCTAATGGGTGGCAATCCTGGTATCTCCTCCGGGAAAACATCCGGAAACTCACAAACAATTGGGATCTCCTCCACCCCTTGGGACCGTTTATCCTCCGTGATAAACGCCAAATAACCCTCACAACCACTTTTTAGAAGTCTATCAGCCTTCAATGCTGAAATAAATCCTGTACCAGAATTACTCCTCTCTCCCTGAAACAACACCCCTGCTTGGGTCTCCTCTAACTTAAAAGTTAGGGTCTTATGGAAACAATCCATAGTAGCATGGTATCCTGCTAACCAATCCATCCCTAGGATGACATCAAAATCCTGCATCTCTAATAAAATGAGATCTGCCGGTAATACTACTTCTCCTATCACGACTGGACAACTAGGGTAAAAAGTTCTACAAACAACTTCCTTACCTAAAGGGGTAGTCACAGTCAAAATGAAACTCAGCTCACTAGCATGCATATCAATCAACATAGCAAATTTTGGAGAAGTCCCCAAAAATTCTTTCGGTCCTCTCTTCCTAAACCGCTCATACAATACATTAGGATCATTTCCTCTAATGTTTACCGGACCAGGTGGTGCAACTGGGATTGGTTCCGGTCTCCTCTCTAATATCCCCAACAACTGTGCCTGCATTTGAGCTATCTCCCTAGCATGATCCTCATCTTTCTTAAGCATCTGTTCTTGCAATCTGGTCTGTGTCTCATGAGCTTGTGCTTGGAGTCTAGCCTGATTTTCATTTGCTTGTCGTTGTTGGTCTAGCATAGCTTGCATCATCTGCTGGAATTGATTCTGCATATTGTTGTCCTGAAGTTCCTCTGTACTAAGCCCTGCACTCTCACTGTTACTGGCAATGTGATTACTGTTTGCTGTTCTTTTGCGAGGTGGCATAACGCTGCAAAACAATTTGTTAGCACATATAAACCAAGTACAGGGTGGTCACACATTGCTCACACGATTCTATCTAACGAATCCTCGCCACGTACTTAAGGTTTCTAGTTTCTTTTAATTGCCTGAAACATGTCCCGCTCTGATACCAGTCCTGTCGCGACCCCGGACCGAAAGGGGAAAGGATCCGAGTCCGGGAGGTCGGGACGGTGGGTTGATGCCGCGCCACGTGCATCTCTTTGGCTAAAACGCACACGGAATTAAAAGAACATTTATCCGTGCACGTGATTTCCCACAGGGTTCCGCGGTGAGGATTATCTGTACACATCATCTCACATGTAACCATATCCAATATATTTTTAAGATTGCGGAAGCGTGTAGTAAACCATATTAATACCATTCAAATCCATAAACAAGACTGATTTATGGTTAACATGATAAGATATCAGGATGAGCAATGATCAAGCATGTTTTCCCCAAAAGTAAAGTTAAGTGTAATTACAAAGTATCAGTTAATTAAAACTCCCAAAATAACGGTCAACAAAGACCGTACAACCAAATGAAATCTAAACCAAAGATATCAAGTTCCCAAGGTGTATCGTTCTCAAGGCAAGGCCGAATGTCTACATGACATCATCGGCTTGCCACTCAATCACTCGTTGCGGTGCACCGACCGCCTCCTCTGGCTCCTCCTCAAAGGCAATAAGCTCGGGACCTGAGTACCAAAATAAATGGATCAGACACGACGGTCTGGCAGGTGGGTGAAAAGACATAACAATAATAAAACAATGATGCTATGCAAGAGTTAAGAAAACTTATGGATAAACAATGAACTTTATAAAAGACAATGTATCATTTCAGAAGAAGTACATATGCAATAAATCCAGTAAGGTAACAAGGATTTGGAAACTGTCAAGATGGCAACCCCACAAGCTAGATCCTCCCTTCACCGAAGTGAAGAGAGCGCATACCCTAACAAGATCATTGTCCTCAGTCACACGAGGTGAGGAGGAACAACTATAAATATTATAATATACATATATATATACTCTGCGGGGCCACGGTAGCGAACCGGGTAAAAACTCTGCACATTCCAGACTGCAGCTGGCTATCGGGAGGGGAAGGAACCCCAAGTCGGAGGATCAAACCGACGAGGTCGTCCAAGCTCAGTGGTGCCGACTCATAGGTCAAATACGATAAATCAAATCATATGCACAGTAAGAAACGGGGTGCCATAGGCACAAATACACATCCATCTCAAGTCGCCATATACCAGTTAGCAAAAGCCAAACACATCACTTTTAGTACTCTTGTAACAGTCCAGTCATATCAAGTTGGTTTGAAATCCCAAAATAAGAGTTTAGTTGAAAATTAAATACAAATAGTTTTTCATACATTTACAGGCCAACAATGGGGTTTCTAGGATTGAATCAGTGCGAATAGGGTCCCGTATGTCGGTTATGATGAAATTTTGGTACTCTTTAAGAGTTAGGGACATTCCGGGTCCTTATACACATTGATCAATCTAGAAAACCTCATGGAGTTTCCACGATGAGGTTCTTCCTTCCTTCGGACTTCATATAATGCCTTACCCATCCTTGAATAGCATTGGACCTCCAAACAATACTTCCACACTACAGCCCTTCACAATATACCCCAATCTTTCGTGGGTTTGAACGCATCATTATAGGTTCAATGTCTTCAAATAAGAAGATAAGGGATAGAGCTGAATTGGACTTGAGTATGGACTTGGGGTGAATCTGGAAAATAGTCCCATAATTCTCTCATTTTACAGTTCATTTTTATTCAGTCCGATCGATCGGACCTGAAGGGCGATCGATCGGTCCTGAAGACCCTCTCAGTTATTTACAGTCCGATCGATCGGACCTGATGGGCGATCGATCGGTCCTGCAAACCCTCTCAGTTAATTACAGTCCGATCGATCGGACCTGATGGGCGATCGATCGGTCCTGCAAACCCTCTCAGTTAATTACAGTCCGATCGATCGGACCTGATGGGGCGATCGATCGGCCCTGTAGCGAACCTCAACCCATTTGGTTGAATCCTTCTCTTGTCCAACTCCTATCCATTTCCTTTCTTCCCCCTTCTTCCATACATATCTTCACAATTAATTGGGTTATTCCTTGCCTCATTATCTCATCAAATCATCGTTCAAAGTCAATAAGACTAAATCATCAAACATGATAATTCATTAAAACCATCAATGAAGACAAATCAAGATTTTGCATAAAACATGATAAAACACATGAGAATCATTTCATCCACTTGCCTTGGGTCCAATTGCAATTCAAATTGAGCTCTAATCACCTCTTAATTCCACAATCGAACACCTATACACAAAACCCCCAAATCCAAACCCTAGATTATCAAAAATCCAATTAAAACAAAACGGAATCTTCCAATAATTGAAATAGAGCTACCCTAGGGCTAAACAAACAAGATTATAAAACTTTTAGGAAAATCACTTACAAAGAAGTTCTTCAAAAAGCAAGGTGTTGTCCAAAGTAAGACTTGGAGTGGGCGGTTTTCTTCAAAATTTGTGTCCAGATGAAGGCCTTGAGATGAGGAAGAAGATTGTAGCAACTAATTCTCCATTAGCACTAGTTTAGTGGGTGATTGGAGATGAAGAAGCAAGAAAAGGTAAGGGAAAACCCTTAGGGCTGGGATTTCTCTTCTCCTCTAGGGTTTTTGCCAGAAATGGGAAAAAGAAGAAGAAGCTTTCTATATATAGTAAGTGAGGATGGGGCCCACAACTTAAAGAACTTCTCGGGCTCAAAACATGGTCCTCGGGGCTTCAAACGAATTCGACGAAGAAGACAAAGTTGATCGGCAAAATTTCTAGTTTCCAAAAAGTACATTTTGGTGACATCGAAATCGGTGTCCAGATTTTGGGTAAAAAGACCATTTTGCCCTCAATTAGTGAAAAAATCAGGTTTAAGGTCCTCGAATGAAAACGATGTCAACATGAAAACTGTAGGGATTAATAAAATAAGTTCAATGGTTTAAAACACGATTCTTGGAAATCATCGGTAAACCCCCAATCTCACATAATTCGTAACAAGAACCCCCAAAGGGTCCCACACATCAAAAGGCTTTCCAAATTCCCCAAAGCTATCATAAAAGCTATTCTAATCCCCAACTAATCCAAAACCATTAAACACACTTAAAACTAAAACACCACTTAATCAACTCTAAACGAGGTCTCTCGGGTCGGGGTCTTACAAAGTCCTTCCGCAAGTCGTGGCCGGGGATCAGGGCATGCTGGAAGGCGTAGATTGCTATCTCCTCCCTGGTGCGCTCGATCTGGCTGTAGACCGCCCAGAATCGCTGGGCGAACTTGGCGAGGGTCTCACCCTGCTTCATTCTCAGGGCGAGGAGGTCCCCTTCTTTCTTGGGGACGACGCTGTAGGCTTGGAACTTCTTCAGGAAGGAGAGCTGGAGCTCCTTTCAACTCGAAATGGACTTCTCGGAGAGAGAACAGAACCACTTCAGGGGGAGGTCACCCAAACTGGAGGAAAAGATTTTGCAGTTCAGGTGACCCTCATTCCCCCAAATGGACATCTTCTGGGAGAAGTGTCGGAGGTGAGCGGATGGGTCGGACAGTCCGTCATAGGGGACGAACCGCGGGACGGAGAACTTTCTGGGCAAGGGGGTGCGCTCGATCTCTTTCGTGAAGGGTGAGCCCCCCAGATCAGTGTGACCACAGATCTGCTTCTGGTCCCGCACGTCCAGGTTGTGCTGAAGAGCTAGCCTGACGCGTTTGTCGAACCGCTCCTGCTCGTCGTCCTTCTCTGGGGTCTGAGCCTTTGGCTTTCGCTTGGAGTGGTTCGGGCTACGATGGCTATGAGTTTGGCCATCGCGGCTATGATGACTCCGGCTGTTGCTCGAGCCTTCGTCACGAATCTGGCTCCGCTTATTGTCCAGATGGTTTCTGAGGTCCTCGCGGGGAGGCTGGGCTGCCCTGCTGGGGGCGTCCCTCTTCTTCCCTTGAGGCTCAGAGGCCTGCCTCAAGGAGGCAGTTTGCGCTGCCCTCAACTGCTGCTGGAGCTCGCGAATCAGCTGTTCTTGCCTCTGGAGGAGAGCAGTTTGGGCTTCGAGAACCCCTCCAGTGGCAGGGGGTTGAACGTGGCGCGTCTCTCCTACGGCCGCGGCTTTGTCCTTCCGAGGACGCTCATGCCGACGCTCATCGCGTCTGGGTGGCATGACTTCTTCTGCTGAGATCGAGGCCTCGAGTCCCTCTTGGAAGGGGAACTCGACAAAGAGCTGAGAGCCTAAGCGGCCCTCGCCTGCAGACGTGCCATGCACCGTGCGGGAGCGCCCTTAAGGAGGGACGTCCGTCGACGGTGGTGGCAGCTCGAGCGCTGCTCTCGAGGACTCTACGCCCTTCCTAGCTTTCGGAGGCATGGCTTCTGAAAGATTGAGGTTAAGAAGGTTGGGAAGGTTGGGAAGGTTGAGAAGGTTGGGATATTACTTTCCCACAGACGGCGCCAATTGTAGGTGCAGAAAATAATGACCCACAATAACTGGGGAGCCTTAGAGGACTTATCCAACGAGGGTGATGACTGGGTACCGTTCGAAAGCCTGAAAGGGAAGAACACACGGTCAGAGGACCCTGGCCTGGGCGGCGCAAGGCTCTCCGATGCCAAAGTCAGTGAAGGAACTGGAACAATGGAAGGAGAGGAAGAAGAGAGGCAGAGTAACAGCTCTCAAGTGTGTATCGTGCGTACCTTGTATGTGAAATGCAGTCCTTTTTATAGACGATTTGGAAGATATCTTGGACGATATCTTGGCATGGGTCTCATGATTCGACTGGGAAGTCATGATCAGCCCACGTTGTAATTAATGCGGTCCAATCCAGCCCACTCTGCATTAAATGCGCGTCGGATCAGCCCACGTCGCATTTAATGCGCGTTTTGTTGGGCCAGATCGTGTTGGACGCCTTTGGCGGTAGGGGATCATCGGATCTGCCCTCGGGCCTTGCCCTGATGTGGCTTCAGCCGCTGGATGTCGCGTCTGTCCCACTAGCTCGTGCCCCTATCCCTCCACGTGCCTGATGACGTGGGGGATGAGGGGCGCAAGTGGAGGTTCTTTCTTGCTTCGGCTTCCATCCCGGCTTCTCCAGCCGGGGTGGAGCTTTCTGCCGAAATGGTTCCCGGGGTGGCTCAGTTCGACGCTAGTGGCCCGGAGCCGCCTGACTTCGGCCGGACCCCCTGTCCTGGTAGCCGGGGTGAGCTTGGTGCCACGTGGATGGCACGCGGATGGCACGTGAGAGTGCTTAGCCTCATCTGATGGCTGTGATTAGCGTAATCCTGTGGTTCTGGAAATCTCCCCACACAGCCGCGCATAGCTGCCGGTTAGATCGCCCCGTTGCAAGTCGCAGATGCCAGAGAAGAAGCCCGAATTTCTCGTGGCAGATGATCAGATCCATGATTCGTTGGGGTGATCAATAAAGGTGGGCCATCGCTGCCAGAGGAAGCAGACCGGAGGCTGAGATCGCAGCGCCACAGTCACCGGAGAAGACCCCACATGCTATCGCGTAGACCGGAGAAGACCCCACTCGCCGGAGAGAAGCAGCGGTGCTGCAGTTGCTGTTCTGCGTGCAGAACAGATTGAAGAGGAAAACGACCCTGCGAGATCTTCGGCGATCTTAAGACGAAAAATTGGTGAGATGGATACGGCGGGGAAGGTGAAGAAAGGAGCCGCAGGAAGGAAAGGAGGCGGCCCGAAGAAGAAACCCGTCTCCAGATCCGTGAAGGCCGGTCTGCAGTTCCCAGTCGGGAGGATCGGCCGTTACCTTAAGGAGGGCCGATACTCGCAGCGTGTCGGTACCGGTGCCCCGGTCTATCTCGCTGCCGTGCTTGAATATCTCGCCGCTGAGTTACTGGAATTGACCGGAAATGCGGCACGTGACAATAAGAAGAATCGGATCATCCCCGGCACGTGCTACTGGCTGTACGGAACGACGAGGAGCTGGGGAGGCTTCTTGCAGGAGTGACAATCGCCCATGGAGGAGTTATCCCTAACATCAATCCCGTCCTTCTTCCAAAGAAGACCGCAGAGAAGGCTGTTGTAGGAGCATTGAAAGGGGAACTTGCTGCCACTGCTGTTAATGCCCTATGGTTCCTGCTGAGGGACATAATGATGTTTTTGTTTAATAAAAAAAAAGGGTCTCGTGTTGTGTTGAGACTTTGACAGGTGATAAGCAAAGTCGGCCACTCTTTTTTTTATTATATATATACCTTTGTTGGTATGTGAAGTCACGTAGGGGAGAGAGGCTAAAAGCATTTGTTAAAAAAAAAAAGGTTATATGGGGGACATAATGATGGTTTCTTTTGTTTTTGAAAAAAAAAAAATTTGATGGTGTGAAGAATGAAAACTTTCGGTGGAGAGTTGAAAAAAAAAAAAGGGAGATTGAGACATGTGTCAATGGTGGTCTGAAGGACCATGTGAAAATGGTGCTCCCTCATGCCTGTTTCCAGGCCAGGTCAGGGTATGGGGCTGGTTAACCTGACCATGATTCAGAAGCCCAGCAGCATGTGCAATGGTGACGTCAACAATTAGTCAACTGTCAATTTGACAAAAAACCAACGGTTAGAATTCAAGCTGTGATGAGTCCGATTTGAGATCCTCATTATGACTCATTTGGAGCAGAGGTTATTCTGCAATTATGGAGTCATCAGGACTCATTTGGAAGCAGCAATGGTTCTTCAACTATGGAGTCATCATGACTCATTTGGAGCAGAGGTTATTCTGCAATTATGGAGTCATCAGGACTCATTTGGAAGCAGCAATTATTCTTCAACTATGGAGTCATCATGACTCATTTGGAGCAGAGGTTATTCTGCAATTATGGAGTCATCAGGACTCATTTGGAAGCAGCAATTGTTCTTCAACTATGGAGTCATCATGACTCATTTGGAGTAGAGGTTATTCTGCAAATATGGAGTCATCAGGACTCATTTGGAAGCAGCAATTGTTCTTTAACTATGGAGTCATCCAGACTCATTTGGATTAGAGCGTTATGTTCGAGGTGGAGATGTTGTGACCTGCAAATCTCGCCAAGGTGGAGATTTGTTGGGTTTTGGGATTACTGGCTAGCAATTCTGACATGGTATCAGAGCCTGAGGTCTCGAGTTCGAAACCACGCAGTGCAGAAATTTCCCATGCCGTGTTGTGTGTTTGTGCGGGCGCAAAATGCGCAGGGCAAAAAGGCCCCATGCCGCATCATAGTCTTGTGTGGGCGTGTGCTTCGGATCCGGGCAGTGTCCCACCCGAGGGGGGGTGTTAAGTAGTTGTTTGTGCAGTTTCCTATCACCAATTGGTTTTGGGATTACTGGCTAGCAACTTTGACTTGGTTTTGGGATTACTGGCTATCAACTTTGACAAGGTATCAGAGCCTGAGGTCTCGAGTTCGAAACCACGCAGGGCAGAAATGCCCCATGCCGCGTTGTGTGTTTGTGCGGGCACAAAATGCGCAGGGCAAAAAGGCCCCATGCCGCGTTATAATATTGTGCGGGCGTGTGCTTTGGATCCGGGCGGTGTCCCGCCGCCCGGGGGGGGGTGTTAAGTAGTCGTTTGTGCAGTTTCCTATTACCAATTGGTTTTGGGATTACTGGCTAGCAACTTTACAGTTTTTCTGGGTCACAGTTTAGGCGTTTCTAATCTGTTATAAACATTCCTATCGGTTATAAATCGTTACAAACATATTAATTATAATGCTTTATTTCCGTTACTGAAATTAGTTCCTAACGGTTTTAATATTCATTTGTGTTAATAATTTTAAATCAAAACGTAACAGTTTCGCAAGTTTTGTAACGGTATTTTACACTTAAATATTTGTAACGGTTTTGTAAACTTTGTAACGGTTTTTCATGCCAAATTTGTGTTACTGATTCATAACATTCCTAACGGTTGTGAAATCTTTTGTAACGTTTTTTAAGTGTTGCTATTGGCACAAATTAGTAACGGTTTATAACTGTTACAAAACTGTTTCATATGTAAAAAAAAATTATCGAAAAACCACCCTTGAATACCGAACCTGCTGCATATATAAAAATGCCCTTTTATACGGTTCAAACATTAACAAAAAATCTCACACTTACATCCAATCAAATAATTTAAAAGCCTATAATTTAAAAAAAAAAATGACCCCACCAAGTCCCTCACCCAGACTCAACTGGGTGCACCAACCACATCCATCTGAGGACAGAGCCATGTTCTTCATAAATCAAGCTATAAAAGGAAACTACTCACTCAGTGGTTTTACAAGAAATGAGAAGTTGGAGAACACTGTTGGGAGCTTTGATGAGAAAGAAAGGCAAAGGGAGGTTGGATTTTCTGAGAAGATTTCTAAGAGTGGGATCATAGAGAGGGCACAATCTGTACCTAAGCTACCACCAAGGCATCCAAAGAAATATAGCAAGATGTTAGCCCAGCATATGATTAGATAAGTGCAAAGCCCCCAAATACTAGTATCTCATCCCATGTTAGTAATGACATTATCAAGCCATAATTCCAACAGAAGGATTATACAAACTAAGCTGTACACCAGTTGATATTACATAAACAAAAATTTTAAAGCAAATACTCAATTGACATTGTTCCATCATTTTCAACCTTTGGATAAAATATAAAAAAACACAGTACATAAAATCAATAAACTGAGACCCCTAGAATCATTTTGGCCAACAAATTTCACCTGGCAGATGGGAATATAAGTTTATTATCATTCAGATTGAGGAGCAGCTCTCAATTATATTATCATTCAATAATAATTTAGATCCTTATTGCAGTGCAAGGGCAGAACAACATGCTTTCCTAATGTTGGGATTGGTGTATGCCCTAAAGCCCACTAGCTGCACTCTCATCTTTTGTTACTGGATATTTACTGGTTATTTAATGGAATGACTCTTTTATGCTTAAACATGTATATATGTATAGTTGTGTAAGGCCCATTGTTTCTAGTAAATGAATTAGGTGTGTAGTGTCTACACACAGATAGGTCTAATTCATGGACACTGGAAACATCATATTTGTTCATAATTGAGAGATGGAGTTGGGCACTTTATCTTGGTATAAGTTATAATGAAAGACTCTCCTGTATTCATGGTGACTTACTTAAGTTATGGGATGGCTTTCCCGGATTTATCTCATTAGTACATATGCAATGCATTGAACAGGACCATGGTAGGTGTGATCTCTAAAATAGTACTATCACAGAGAGAGATCAAGTCACCTGATGCTACTGAGTGACCGGTGCTCTTAATCTTGAGCATTTGTGGATGAACTGACGAAGTCAAGTTCTTGTACTTTAATTCACTATGGGTGAGATTCTTTTCATGGGTCAACAGCTCTGTGTTTTGGGTACTCGGACTTGATCAGTTGGGACGTGCAGATGCAACAAAGAATCTATGCCATTTAATGATGGAATGATCGTCCCCTTAGAATTATCCGATTAATCATCAAAATCTAAGATCTTAGTATATGGATGTTCCATATGGATATTGAACTTGTGGGTCGCTCCCTGGACCAAGAGAATGATATCCGAATGATGATTATGTTAAGGATATGAAGTTCTAAGGTTTAGATGTAATCGGGAAGGTTGATAGTACATGTGATAACCTGACTCGATTATGGATGTTACATAGAGGGGCATTCAGGTCATTACACTTAGTAGGTCGAAGACAACTGTCATTTTATGAGGAGCTTATTATATTATATATTTGTCCTTGGAGTTCAATTATAACTCTTTAGTGGAATGAGTTAAGGTTAAAATGGTCTTAATGTTGCTATGGGTTTAGCATGGACATTTTGGTCATTTTGGGAGCCAATGGCAAATATGTCTTTTGGTCCCTTCTCTAGTCACTTACCAAGATTGGCATGGTTTCCTAAAATGTTTAGATAACATTTGGATGAATTATTTTAGTGGAAAAATAATTTTGAGTTTAAATTCAAATAGGCCTTTGATGGCATACATGAATTTAATTCTAGATAAATTGTATGTGGGCCATGGTGTGCATTATCATGAGGGACGTCCATAATAGGATTTCCATGGGTAAGGTTTCCAATTTTAAGTAGGTCTCTCTACTTGAAAGGTTGGACTCCTCTTTGGATTAGTATTCCTATGAGAAAGTTTCATTTTTGGATTAGGAACTTAAAATTAGTAAGTGTTGTACAACTAGGATTACTAATTGCATGGGAAGTTCCTTTAGTTTCCTTTTCTAATTGGAGTGTTTCTTAAAGGAAATAAATCTTTAGATTATAGTTTCCTTTTAGGACATCTATGAGAATTAGAAGAGATAAACTTTTAGGAAAGGTTTCCTCAAAGTTTTTATAAAAGAAACCACATAGCCCTTGGACGTCCAACATACATTGAGAAGCACAAGGAGTGCCACACGTCCAGCCTTGGGTTCTTTTCTTCTTCATTGAAGATAGTTCAAAGTCTGAGATTTTTCCTTGGAGAAATAGTTCTCAATTCCTAGATTAAGATCCCACCATCTTAGCCAATCAGAATAGAGGAGAAGATCAAAGGCAACACTACTGTAGAAAATTCCAGCAATTTGTTTGCTAGTTGCAAGTCTGAGTTCGGGCCTTTGGATCTATTTTTTCAGAGATTTGAAGTCTACAAATCTTCGAGGTAATATTCTTCTTCATTCTCCTTTAATTATACACTTGTTGGTCATGAATTCATGGAGTTCTCATGCGATCACTATGGCTGATTTATGCTGCCCAAATCAGATTTTTTAAAATCTGTCATGTTACAAATTAGCCATGAATGTCTTCCGCTAGTGATGTTCAGATCTGAATCGCAGTTTCTTTCAGTGGTATCAGAGCCACTCCGTGTGAAATCATGATCCCATGTTGTGTATAATTAATCCTAGATTGATTATGGGCATGGTGGCACCCTTCTAAACTTATGTTGTGATGCATGTTATGCGCAAGTTTCATTAACATTGCTGTAATTTATTTTCCAGATTTGTTTAATGATGCACATAGTGTTTTTGCATGCACTAACCTCTTTGATTGCAGCCGTATATTGCATCCTTGATGGTTCGCATGATTGTTATGTGGATTTGGATGTTTTTTTCATTAGTTGGAAAGTGTACGATTGCGCGTTTAGCAATCATAGGAAGTTGTAATTCTTTCTTTACTTTTATTCCAACTAGTCTTGATGTAAGCTTTCTTGAAAAACATAGGTATCTCCAATGTAATTTGGGGTTTTGTTTTTTATGGGTTTGCTTGTATAAATTTAATTTATTGGAACAAGCAAGAAGAAGAAAGTTTCAAGAAAGGTTGCAAGTAACCGGATTCCTTAGTGGTGGAGGAGACAAGACTTCTTGGTGAAAGATGAGATCTATTCTTGATGTCCTAGTTCGATAAGGATTAGAAGTCCGAAGAGCAGGGAGCCATCAAGGATTGCATACTTTTATTTGCTTTTATATATGGAATGCATAAATAAATACTTTATATAATTGCTATAATTGTCACCTAGAAACATGGCCACCATTAGGTTCTAAAATTGGCATCTTTTTGTATTAAATTGTTTTTAGTTTGGCAAATTGTTTTAAACGGGACTTAGACCAGCACCTTCTATTTTGTCTAAGGTTTAAAATTGGATAGGGTTTAGTTTATCTTGGTACCCTTGGTTTCCAAAGAAGGCTAAACTAAAATCTAATTAGATGCCACCTATAGGTTTTCATAACCTAAGATAGGTCTTTGATTCTTTGAAGGGATTTGCTCAAATGTTTTAAAGCAAATGTTATTTATTTTTAAGATGACTTAAGTCATAAATTTAATTAACCAAGTTTGCTAGATTTAAAAGAGCTTTTGAGTAAACAATGTAAAGGTCAAAAAGTATAAACCCTAGTGATAAATAATCAAGTGGGAGAGGGGTTTTAGGAAAGACCCCACGGCCTTCCATTTTCGGTTCATGTTATCTCATTAAAGTGTTAGTAGGAGCGGCCATCCCTTCGGTGGAGTTCTTTACTAAAGACCGCTTTGATAGGTTAATGGGTGAACTAATGTGAATATTCGTAATGAGGTGATAGTAGGAGCGGCCATCCCTTCGGTGGAGTTCTTTACTAAAGATCACTTCTATAGAATGTCAATGAAGTGTTGGTGGGAGCGGCCATCCCTTCGGTGGAGCTCTTTACTAAAGGTCACTTCTAGGATGGATAAAAGTCTCTTCCCTTCGGAAGACTTAATCATAGACATTCTGGGAAATTTCATAAGAGATGGTTATACACTTGACATAAGACGGTAATGACCTCTCCTTAGGAGTTAAGGGTTATTTGTCATATGAGGCCAAACCAATCAGTGATTGGACTACCACTGGATATGTGTCCAGATAGTGATAATCCAAATAAGTATGCCTTAATTCAATGTGACTGTAGGCTCGGCCATCCCTTCGATGGAGGGTCTATGAGGAGGTTGAAACACTGATACATTATAATTGGGGTTGAATAATGTAAAAAGATTTGTGCTTTGTTTTTCCTTTTGTAACAAGCACCATATGCATATTACATATATACTGCATGTCTAATTATAAACCGTTTTATATCCAGAAAGAGATGGGTAAAGATTCTTTTAGTCCATTGATGTGCATTCTTCATGAGAACAAACTGACTGGCCCTAACTACGTAGATTGGAAGAGAAATCTTGACATAGTACTCACTGCTGAGGAGTACAAGTATGTCTTGGTAGAAACCTGTCCGGATATTGATGCTAATCCTACTGATGACCAGTTAGAGGCTGAGAGGAAATGGAAGAAAGCGAACAGCATGGCTAAATGCTACATGCTCGCTTCCATGTCCAACGTGTTGCAAACACAGCACTAGCATGTGGACACAGCGTATGAAATCATGATGTCCTTGTCTGAGATGTTCGCAGACAAAAGCAGGACAGCTAGGCAAGCTGCTATGAGGACCATCATGAATGCTAGGATGGCTGAGGGAACACCTGTCAGAGAGCATATGCTCAAGCTGATGGATTGTTTCAATGAAGCTGAGATTCTAGGGGCTGAGATTGATGTAGGGAGTCAAACTGACATGATTCTCGAAACTCTGCCGGACTCTTTCAATCAGTTCAAGCTCAATTTCAATATGAGCAAGATGGACATGACTCTACCTGAATTAATGAAAGAACTCCAGGCGGCAGAGGCCATCATGAAGCCCAAAGCCCAAGCTCATTTTTTCCAGTCTTCCTCTAAACTAAACTCGAAAGGGAAGAAGTTCAAGAAGAAGCAGAATAAGGGAAAAGGGCAGAAAAAGGACAACACTGGTAATAAGAAGGACAAGGGTACAGATGGAAAGCCCAAAGGGAAATGCTTCAAGTGTGGCCTCAAAGGTCATTGGAAGAAAGATTGTCCCAAGTTCCTGGCCTCAGTTAAGAAAGGTACATCTTTTTCATACTACATTGAAACTTGTCTAGTGGTTGATTCTACTGACTCATGGATAGTAGACTCAGGAGCCACTAATCATATTTGCAATTCATTGCAGGGGTTTCAGGTAATGCCAGAGAATTGAGAAAGGAGAGTTTGCTTTTAGAGTCGGAACTGGAGCTAAAGTTTGGGCAGTTGCAGTAGGAGTTGTTACCTTACATTTTCCATGTGATAGGATATTAGTTTTAAATAATATTTTCTATGTTCCGGACATGAGGAAGAATTTAATTTCAGTTTCCAGATTAATTGAATTTAATTATTCAGTTTCTTTCCATTCTGTTGTTGATATCAGTAGAGATGGAAATATTATATGTTCCGGTAGAATACATGACAACTTATTTTATATATATCCTATTGCTCCCACACTGCATAATGTACAACAAGAAAACTCAACTTCCCTTAAAAGGAAGGTATCTTCAATCAATGACACATATCTTTGGCACTTACGTTTGGATCACATTAACATAAAACGGATTCAGAGGTTGGTAGAAGAGCCTTTAAGCTCATTAGATTTCAAACCTTTTCCTCAGTGCGAATCCTGTCTTAAGGGAAAGATGACCAAACGGTCATTCTCTGAAAAGGGACTAAGGTCAAAGGAGTTGTTAGAATTGATTCACACTGATGTGTGTGGTCCCATGAACAAACCGGCTCGAGGAGGGTATGAGTATTACATCACCTTCACCGATGATTACTCTAGGTATGGATATGTATACTTAATGCGACGCAAGTCTGAGGCGTTTGATAAGTTCAAGCAATTCAAGGCTGAGGCGGAGCTACAACTAGGGAAACATATTAAAGCCCTTCGATCTGATCGAGTGGCGAGTACCTCCTGGGTGAGTTCAAGGAGTACCTCACACAACATGGGATTGTGTCTCAGTTGTTTGCCCCGGGTACTGTAAGACCCCGACCCCCAATGTCACGCCCCCGGACCGGGGTCCCGCTAAACGAGGCCTTAATCCGGGGTCGCGGCGCGACGGGCCGGAAAATTCCACCCGCACACGCTAGTTTCCCACAGGTTTCCGTGGTAAGGATTCCCGAAATCCGATCCAACAGTGATATATAAGAATCACTTTCATACAAATGACTTGCGCGGAAGCATTGTAGCAAACATAAAAGTCTCTCACAAATGGGTATAAGATGAGAACGCACGAGACTAGCATAAAAAAGAGAAACATTTCATTTGTAGGCCCCAAAGTTAGCTTAAAGTTAATACAAAAGTAAGGTTAGTCATTAATTACAAATTCTTCCCAAAAGTATAAGCCAACAATGGCCATAACCAAAAACCCAAAATGTAAAGCATCTATTCCCAAAATAATGTGATCGCAGCTCCAAAAGCAACCCGACGTCTAAATGACATCATCGGGCTGCCACTCGCCCTCCACAGGAACTATGGGTGCCTCAACCGCGAGGGGCTCGACATCTAGCACCAAACAAAAGAGAGTCAGACACGACGGTCTGGCAAGCAAATACAACAATAATAAGATGATAGCGAAACAAAACATTAATAAATGAGAGCCACGATTAAATCACGATTAATAACAATGTCAAAGTAAAGATAGAAGATAACATCTCGATGGTTTACAAATCCAATGTCATGATGAGTAAAATAAACAAATACCATGAGATGAATAGTAATGCGTAAAAACATTGGCAACCCACGTAAAGCTATATTCTCCTGTTACCGAAGTAACCGGAGCAGACAAACCGTAGCCACTACTCGTGGGACCGGAACGACATAGTCGTTATCAAACAGAACCGTAGCCACTACTCGTGGGACCGGATATTACCGTTGCCATGGTCGGTACAGACAGAATCCAAACTGCAGCTGGCAGACAAATTAAATATCCCAAGCCGGATGATTAGTCCGACAAGGTGACCTAAGCCTAGTGGTGCCATTAGAATGAAAATTCGAAACCTCGAAGTAATACAAATCCATTTATAAGATGCATTTCCAAAATCGATAAGAAAACTACTCCAAACAATGCATATTGGCGAATCCGAGCAAAATAAGTGAGTAGTCTTATCAATACTTAAATATGTGGTTAGCCACTTGAAAACATGCAAAAAGGATTGGAGAATGATTCCGGACAAAAGCCTTTTTTTATGGAATGAATGTATGATGATTCGATCATCTAAAGCGGTTAATCTCAATGTACATTTGACCCCTTATTTGTCATTAATAAAAGTAACTTGGTGCCACCGAAGATCCTTGACAATCACAAGGGATGAAGTGTACATTTAGACTTGAAGGTTTCCCAAGTGGTCTTAATCATAGTCCAAGCCAATTCTCACGATAATTTCTAGGCTTGTAAAAGGGTTGAATGGGCTTCACTTATAGAAAAGAGTTTGGGGCTGAATTGGGCTTGGACATAGGCTTGAAGTGGGCTTGAAATTATATCCAATCAGTCCTCATTAAGCGTAGGTTTAAACCTCCTTTTAATCAGGCCCACATCCGGCCTTACCCAAGCTCCAACAGTCCATTAAATAAGCCCAAAACAGTCCTTAAAGTGGCCCAGAATTCCAGCCATACAACAGTCCAACATTGAGTCTCAAAACAGCCCAAATGTTGACCTTGAATCAGGCCCAAAGATGCCTAAGAAACAGGCCCAACACAGCCTTTAATTGGGCCCCAAAACAGCCTCAAGTGGACCCTAAACCAGGCCCAACTCAAGCCCCCAGGCTGAGCTGGGCTCGCTCGAGCGAGGCCGGGTCCGCTCGAGCGGAGCCCAGACAGTAGCTGGGTCGCTCGAGCGGCCCAGTGGGTCGCTCTAGCCCAGTCCAGCTCGGCAGTGCTTTGCTCCCCTTTTTCTTCCTCTTTTGAAATCCTTTTTCATTCTTTTCTTCCATACACAATTCCACCATGACTTGGGCTCTTTCTTAAGCTCCACTAATCATCAAATCATCATCCATAATTATCTAATAAATCAAACACAATACTCTTAAAAAGGATCAAAGTTTATCTCCTTTTCTTTGAGCACCCATCTTCAACACAAGGAAACCAAATTTCCTAAAGAGCCAAAGTGAAAACAAACTTCTAAATGCATTGTAAGACAATAGCATAAGTTGAAATCAATGTAACGTTGGTCCATTCCATCAAAGTAAATCCATAAATCAAGGAAGATTAGCACATAAGAAGAAAAATCATAAAAATAGAACCAAATGAGAGAAAACATCATATTAATGTTGGAATCTACTTGCCTCTAGTCAAGATAGGAGCAAAATCACTCTTCAAACAAAGCTTTAGTGCCTCAAGCTTCAAATCTACAAAAACCCCAAAATTTTACCAAGAAAACCCTAAAAATCAATGTTGGTAAATCTCCAAGGAAAACCCTAACAAATGGGATTAAAACACTATAAATAGAGAGGAAAGCAAGAATCTCAAGTTTGGAAAGCCATTGCTAACCTTGAGAAATCCCAATGGAGAAGAGAAGCTTGAATGAGGGCTTTTTCTTAGCTCAAACACCTCAAAAAGGGTACCTTTGGAGAGCTTGGAGAGGGAGGAAGGACTTGAGGAGATCAATCCTCCAAGAAAACCCCACCAAGTAAGAGTTTCAGATGAGAGAGAGTGTGGGAAAAGAGGGAAAACCCTAGCTAAGAAGTTGCTGGAAATGAAATGAAGAAGGAGAAGAAGAAGAATTCCCCTTCTTATAAGAGATGTCTTGTGGGCCCCGGTCTTCACTAAGCTAGAAATGGTATTTGCGGGCCCCGAACGAAAACGACGAAGAAGACAAAAACGATCAGAGAAATTTCTACTTTCCAAAAAGTATATTTTTGTCAATTTCTGAAATTTTCGAAATTTGGGTACAGGTTTTGTGTGAAATGTCAGTTTTGCCCTTTTCTTCGAAAAACGCGATTTCTGATCACAAAATCAAGTTGGCCAAAACATGAAAGTTGATGATCTAGATGAGATGAATCAAAATGCACAAAAATTGGGGGTTCTACAAACATCATGAATAAACTCAACAATTCACACACAATCCACGGGCGCCCCGACCCGTGTCAAACTTAAGTCAATGACTCACAAAGGTTCTCAAAGCTAATCAAACATTCTAATCTAGCTTAATAAAATAAACTAATCGTCCACTAACCCCACATATCAACTGATCGCGATTAAATATAATTAAATATTTCAAACCTGGGTCGGGGTTTGACACCCAATTCCTCTGTTTAGTATGGTTTTAATCGTGGTTTAGCTTTTTAAGCAAGATTTGTGTTGGTTTAACTTTTTTTTGAGTTTGACTAAATTTTTCCATAGCCTTTGAGATTTTGAGGACCGTTGACTTTGGTTTGACCCGGTTTATATTATATGTATTTTTATGAGAAATTACTTTTAATTTCTAAAAATTCTGATTTTGGTGTATTTTGACTCATTTTATGAAGTTTAACAACTTTCATGTTTTGACCATTTTGATTTGATGATCAGAAAATGCGTTTTTCGAGAAAAAGGGCAAAACTGACTTTTCACATTAAATCTGTCCATGAATTTCGAAAATTTCAGAAATTGGGGAAAGTATACTTTTTGGAAAGTAGAAATTTCGCTGATCGTTTTTGTCTTCTTCGTCGTTTTCATTCGAGACCCACAAATGCTAGTTTTGACCTTCGTAAGATTGGGGCCCATGGGGCCCAACCCATTATTCTCTATAAAGCCAATGGGGCTCTTCTCTTTCCCCTTTCTTCTTCTTTTTCCTGCAACAAAGGGGAGTCTAAGGTTTTTCTCCCAGCCCTTTCTCTCTCCTCTTGGAAACCCCTCTTCTTGGATGCTAAAGGGAGATTTGATCTCACCTTCTTCTTCCTCCCTCTCCAAGCTTTCCAAAGATGCTTTTTTCAAGGATTTTGAGCTAGGAGGGACCTCTCATCCAAGCTTCTCTTCTTCGTTTGGGCTTTTCAAGGTTTGCAATATCATTTCTTTCTTGAGATCCTTGTTTTTCAACCCATTTGGAGTATTTCTCTCATTTATGCAATGGGTTTTCATGGAGATTTGAAAATGGTTGGTTTCTAGGGCTTCTGTTTGAGCTATTTTGGGGGTTTTGTGATTTTGGAGCTTGGGACTTTAAGAGCACCATCTTGGAGTGATTTACATCTTCTCTTGACTAAGGCAAGTAGATTTCTCAATTAATATGATGGTTTCCTTTTCTCTTGCTTTATTTCATGGTATTTCATGTTATGTGCTAATCTTCTCATGTTTTATAGTTTTGTTTTGGGACAAATGGAGAAATGTTATGCTTGATTTCCTCTTAAGTTATTGTTTTACATTGTATTGAAAGTTTGTCTTCACTTTGATCATTTTGAAACTTAGTTTTTATGTTAAGTGTTTGGGTTCAAAGCCAAGGAAGAAAACTTTGATTTCAAAGTATGGTGTTTGGATTAATTGGATTGATTATGTTTGAGGATTTGATGATTTGTGGAGTTAGGAGAGGCCATTAGATTTGTGGAAATTGTATGGAAGAGAAAGGATGGAAAGAAAAATCCAAGAAGAAGAAGAAAAGAGTGAATACTTCACTCAATTTCAGACCCAGCAGAACTGGGCCGCTCGAGCGAGCCCATGGTCCGCTCGAGCGGACCAGGTTCTGTTAGGGGTCCGCTCGAGCGAGCCCTGGTCCGCTCGAGCGGACCTGGGCCCAGTCCAGAGCCCTTTTTAGGCCTGGTTTGTGGTTCATTTGCAGCCCATGCTTGGGTTGTTTCCCCTTTTCCGGGTCTTTTCCATCCCATCTCCTCCATTTGTTGGAAGCCCATTTAGCCTCTAATGATGTATGGGAGCCCTTGGAAGTTTGGGTTTATTTGTGATACTTGGAATTTATGAAATGGGAATGGGGACAATGAGAGAATGAGCGTATGTGAAATTACCCGGGAATCGTTCGAGTCTCAATGCGCACTTTATCATTTAAATGTTGTGGATTTTCATTGGCATCAAATATATTCTCTTTTTAATCAATGTTTAAAGGTTAAATGTGCATTGAGATGGTTCCTTGGTAAGTCATTAAGTCATTCTATATGATTCCATTCCATTTCAAGATAGAGAATGTATTTGTAATTGTATTTGTATCCTTTGGTAAACTATTTTGAATAGCATCGGTGATTCGTTATAAAATCATGTGGTTTTCCATGTTCGAAAGGATTGACCGTATGATTTTATACAAATCACTTTGATGTGTATTTGAGCGGTTTACCATGGATATTCGTAAGTTTTCTCCGAATCGATTTGAAAGGAGATTTAAGTGGTTCGTCACATTCGGGATTCTTCGATGAGACTATTATTATTTTGATAAGACTAGTATTTTGAAAATAAAACCTCGAGGCAAGACGGGGCCAGAGCTTTGCAGTGTGAGCCCCTGAGCCAAAGGGATTAGTATTATGGTTTGATTTGTATCGGTTCGAGTTTTGAAAACTAAAGGCACCACTAGGCTTAGGTCACCTTGTCGGGCTGATCACCCGGCTTGGGATCTTTAATCTGTCCGCCAGCTGCAGCTTGGATTCTGTCTGTACCGACCATGGCAACGGTTTTATCTGCCGGTCCCATTTGTATGGCTACGGTTCTGATTTTGATCTGCCGGTCCCATTTGTATGGCTACGGTTCTGATCCTATTTCTGGTACCACGTTCAGTGGCTACGTTTCTGTCTGCTCTTGTTACTTCGGTAATAGGAGAATATAGCTATGTGTGGTTGCCAATGTTTTATCTGTGTATTACCTTATTTTATGATTCTTGTCGTTTATACTCTTCATGCTTTGAAATTGTTAATGTTTATGAAATCAATCTTTTATCGTATTGTCTCTATTATTCAGGATTTTAAATGTATTTCCAATTATTAAATGTTTTGCTTAGGCTGTTATCTTTTCGAGATAATTATGCTCCAGAGACTATTCGTTTATTTGTCTTGATATTTATGTTCGGTCTTTCGATCGTTTTAGCATGATTTATTGTTATTATTGTTTAGACTCTTTATTCGGTTTTACAATGATTTCATCAGGTTTTATGTATGTCCTTTTGTTTCATATTACTTGTTTATTTGCTTGCCAGACCGTCGTGTCTGACCCTGTTTATTTGGTGCCAGTTTCCTCTCTTTCTGTTTTTAGGTGTTTGATCGGAGGAGGCGGTGGGACCGTCGGTCTGACGTGAGAGGCTACCCATTGATACAATCTAGATGTCAAGTTTGGCACCGGAGCTCGTAAAATCACTTGGGGTAGTATGTCACTTAGTGGTTTATTTGTATGGCTTTGTAGCCTTTTTCTTTTGGGTTTGTAATTAAGACATTTGTTAATTGTAATTTGAATATGTGGGAAATAATAGATTTGTTACTACCAGCTCAGTGTTCTTTAGATTATGATTTATGCAGTTCGCTTATTTGATGGCTTTATGATATTGGTGGCGTGCGACACGGAACCCGATGGCTAAGGATTCCGAGTCGTAACACCATGTCTAGCTTCCGCGAAAATATACTCTGATTGTGACGGAATTTGATTATCCTCATTCACGCGGATCTTGGGAGACATAACAAAAGTTTCAAATTTATCCCAAAATTTCGCACTCCGGGATCGGATCACTGCAGGGCCCGGTCTCGGGGTGTGACAGGAATGGTATCAGAGCTGGTTAGTTTCTAGGAAATAAAATACTCTAGAGACATTAAGATGTGTGGTGAGGATTCGTTAGCTTGTGTCGATTTGTTTTCTCATGTCTTTGTTTCTTTGGATTTTAGTCGGCTTTTCTTTCAATTCGGGAGACTTCGCTTGTCTTTTCTTTTAGTTCTTGTTGTTAGGAGATTTGGATGACCAAATTTCCTCCTTAGTGGTGGAGACTTTAAAGTCTCCATACTCTTGTTCGGTGTCTTTTGTCTGTGCTTGCGTCGGAGACTGAGAACCCTGTGAACTTAGTATGTCGTTTTCGGAGAACATCAGCAGACTTTCAGCCTTCAGCATCTTCATTGTGGTTAATGAGAGAAGACATGTGCAATTGCCAGCCAAAGTAGAACTTGAGCAGTTTTTGAAGATCCCCTCTCAGCTAATCGAAGATCATCATGGAGCATACCAAGGTAAGTAAATGTGGATTATTGGGTGAACTCAGACCATCTTTCCAAGATGAAGGCCTGTAAGAGGTATATTAGCTATTGACTTTACGAAGAGAGGCGTATCAGCTATTGATTTTATGAAGGGAGAAGTGATTCTTAGTTAGTAAGGTTGGAAGCTAGTGCCAGAAACTCAGGGATTTCCCGGATTCGATGAGCCTTGTCATAATTTTGGTTGAGAATTTCCGTAACTTGTAGCTTAGCCAGTGTAGTTTTCAGAGGCAATACCAAGTGGATGGTTCGTTGTGGTCAAGATAATTTTTGGCAGCAGAAGAAACCCTGTGAATTTTACCGACTTACAGGGTATTGGATTGGACAACATGCAGATGCAAGGGAATACCTCAGTTTTGGTGATGTCTCTTTTCTTGGAGAGAATGATTTTCGTGATGTTTTCATCTTTGCTATGTTTTTCTTAATGTCTATGATTTATCCTTATAGTGTTTAAACAATGGATTTATGTTGCTTCTTTAAGGCTTATTTTGAAATAAACTATATTATCATACTCTTTTCAGGAGTCACATGATTTTGTCTTCATAAGGATTTGTGTTTCGAATTTTTATTTAATCTTCTTAAGATATTGCTTTACAATAATCTTGAAACTTTGCTCTTGTTTTAGCTTTCTTAAATGTTGACATCTACATTCCAAAACCTAAATGATTTCAAAATTTTGTATATGTTTGGTTGGAAATGGATTTCAATAAAATTTAATGTATGGTCATACTACATGAATTTGATTTATTTTTAAAATCCTAATTGGAGATTGTTGAGTATTTCAAGGATTTGTTGGGTTATGAAAACATGAATTTCAAAACGAATAATGTTGTCTCATGTTCAAACTTTGATAAACTTTATTTATTAAGCGTTACTTGACAATTTGGAAGTTCAATTTCTATTATGTTTTAAAATGATGAAATTCAACTAAGTAATTATTTTAGTCATTATGTTTAAAAATTTAAGATTTGTTTTGCATTGAATGGGATGAGTTGTATTAGTTTATGGTTGGAGTTTGGAGGTATATGAATTGAAGGGTTGATAGATGTCAGGAGGTGTACCGGTTTAGTTGGAGATAAAGTTGGATCTACGAGAGAATCAACATCATTCAAGACTTGAATTGAAAGTTTCAGTTCTTCAGGGATTGACACAGATTGGATTCCCAAGGTTGGCTTTACATGTCAAGGGTAGAAGACTCGAATAGTGAAATCTGAAGAGGCAAGCCATGCGAAGTTTCGACACAGAACAGCTCAGCAGGTTATGGCAGTTTAACATTTGGTGTATAGCAGTATGACATCTGGGTTGTAGCAGACCAAGTTAGTGACAGAAGACCTATAGAATTAAGAGTTTGTGATTTCAGAACAAAGAAGGATTAACGGTATACTTGGAGGCCAGAAGCCGATGATGCATTCGAGAAACATAGTTAGATCGAACATATGGAAATTTCAGAATTTTTCAGGATGAAGATTTTTCAGAGAAAACATGTCTACGATCACATCTTCGTACAAGCATCAAGAGCACCGTGTACAGCTTTGTAGGACTTAAGGCACAGAATTCCAAAGTGATAGAAATAGACAGAACTTGCAGTTTCTTGGACTGACAGTGACTGACGAGATAAGCAAAAGAAATGATCCAGTGCAGGAACGACAGATGACGCCAAGGATGATTAGAAGAATTGTTGAACACCAGTTTGGTCAGAGAAGTATGTTTTTGAGCAGATATGTGGAAAAGTGTGAAGCCTTCAACCGAATCAGAATGTTGTTGACCGTGCATCTCAACGTTAGGTTTGATAAGAGGGTATCTCAGTTGCCGAGGTCTAGCATAGGGTGTCAGTGTTTTTGTTTGTCTTTTGGGTTTTTGATTTTGAGGTGGTTTAGACCATTTGGAGGACCAAATGGGTTCTAGGGGGGGAGGATGTAAGACCCCGACCCCCAATTCCTCTGTTTAGTATGGTTTTAATCGTGGTTTAGCTTTTTAAGCAAGATTTGTGTTGGTTTAACTTTGTTTTGAGTTTGACTAAATTTTTCCATAGCCTTTGAGATTTTGAGGACCGTTGACTTTGGTTTGACCCGGTTTATATGATATGTATTTTTATGAGAAATTACTTTTGATTTCTAAAAATTCTGATTTTGGTGTATTTTGACTCATTTTATGAAGTTTAACAACTTTCATGTTTTGACCATTTTGATTTGATGATCAGAAAATGCCTTTTTTGAGAAAAAGGGCAAAACTGACTTTTCACATTAAATCTGTCCATGAATTTCGAAAATTTCAGAAATTGGGGAAAGTATACTTTTTGGAAAGTAGAAATTTCGCTGATCGTTTGTGTCTTCTTCGAGATGCAACATTTCAGTTGATATCCACAACCCAAAGGTTCGAGAAAACCGTAAATTTCAAAAATCGTAGGGAAACGACATTAAGTTAGTACCCGCAAAACCAAAATTTTTTGAAAAAAAAGCAAGGATACGACATTCCATCGATATTTGCACCAAATCCGCGAGGATGCGACATTCCATCGATACTTGCAACAGAATGAGCAAGGATGTGACATTCCATTGATACTTGCAAGAACATTCAGCAGGGAGGCGACTTTTAGTCGATACTTGCATTTTTTTGAAAACCAAACCGGCTATAAATGCCACCAAACTGATTATAAATGCCACAAACCGGCTATCAATGCCACCAAAACAGGCTATAAATGCCACCAAAACAGGCTATCAATACCACAAAGCAAAACCGGCTATCAATGCCACCAACCAAAACTTGGTTTTCAAAAAACTCCGGCTATCAATGCCACAAACCAGCTATTAATGCCATAAAAAAAAACCGACTATAAATGCCACAAAACAAACTGGCTATCAATGCCACAAAACAAAACTGGCTTCCATGCCACAAACAAAATCTGGCTCCCATGCCAAAACAATCATTTGACAAAAGATTTTCACAAAATGATGAGCTTTTGATCAAATCCCATTTAGCAATTACTTTCATCACAAAAGATTTAAGTGAGCGTAGAGAAAAAAAAAGAGTACAAAAAAAAATATACATGCGGTACAAAAAAAAAGTGTTCACAAGCACTACAAAAAAAGGAGTACCAAAAAATACATGTGGTACCAAAAAAAGAGGGAAGAATGATAGTTTTTGCTACAAAAATCAGGAGCTCAACCAAAAATGGTCCCCAGCCAAGATTTCAGCTCCTCAAGCAAACTTTTGGCCTCAGCCGTCAGAGATTTCAAGGCACGCTTCTTCAGGAACTTGCCATGAGATGCTGGAGAATGCTGCAATCCTTATTTCACACAGGGAAGCTTATCCCGAGCAGTTTGCCATTGTTTGTTCTCTTGAAACTTCCTTTCAAGAACTCGATCGGCATCTGCAAGCCGGCGAATCAGACCACTCTCCCTGTCGCGAGCCTCTGTTATTGCAGCCCACTTGGCAGTGACTTGTGCCTTCAGATGCTCAAGACGCTTCCTGGCCTCATCGACCTCCCTATCAAGGATGTTAAAGGTCATGTGTCAGCCCAAGGATGGCTAGCTCTTCTAAGTTCTTCTCTCAGACTATCTGTTTCTTGCTTTGTGTAGCCTCATTCAGGTCAGACTTAGCCTTATCAGTAGGGTCCAGGAACATCTCCTTGAAGAACTGGTCGTCAGCAAAACCCATGGTCTTAAACCACTTGTCACCCAGCGAAATGATCCTATCAACAATCGCCCTGGCACCTATGACATCCAGACCAACCTCTTCGGCATTACCGAGAATCTCATGCACATGCTGGATCATGCCAAATCCGGCATCCAAGTGTCTAGCAAGGAGAGTCTCAATCCAGGAGCTCAGAACCTGCACCACCACCTTGTTCGCAAAAAGAAGAGATGGCCCAGCTGAAGATTCGCCCTGCTCCGTCGGTCGGCTGCCCATGTCATGCCCCGTTGGAAGAGGAACAAAGGAACTCTTTCAAGTTAGAGCTGCTGGAGAAGGAATCTCAACACGAGGTATCTCCTCAACAATGTCAGAACTAGTCCCAGGAGCCTCTACCTCTGAATCGACCTCTGGCATCCCTTGCTCTGGTTCTGAAGGAAGCGACGGACTCTCCTCTGTCACCACAAAACCTGCCAAAGAAACACAAAAAGGTATGAATATGATCCTGTTTGAAAATCATTATCAGGGTTATTACTACAAAATACCTTCTTCGACGACTGGCGGAACACTCTCTTCCTCCATGAACTCATCGGAAGCATCATCAACATTTGCGTCCATCGATGGTTCAAAGTCATCGGAATCTTGTGGCAAGTCAGTTGACAAGAAAAATGTTAGCAAACTAGGTCACAGACAAAAAAAAAAAAAGAAAGCAAAAGAAGTTATACAAATTGGAGATTCTGGATTCACTCCAGAGTCCCTCGGTTCTTCTTCAGGTGCCCCGACAGGATCCGTCACCATCTCATCGGTTGGAACCTCAGGCATCGCCAAATCTTCCTCTGCTAAAAAAAAGGGAGCAGTAGGGAGAGAAAACAAATCAAGACATGGAAAAATCCCATGAAAAGAAACGAAAAGAGAAAGAGGAAGAATCATACCTTCACCAACGGTCTCTTCTTCTCGGCTTCTTTTCTTTGGAGGCTCGTAAGCATCCACTGACACATCTTCATTGATAGTAAGAGGGACTTCTATGTCAGGAGAGTCCTCATATTGCCCCTTGCTGCGATGATGACTCCTCTTCCTCTTACTCCTGCGGGCTCACTTCTTAGAGGAACCTGCCCCGCTGTCAGAGTCAGGTTTCCCACTTGACTCCTCACTGGATGGTCTACTCTTGCTAGTAGACTCCACGGAAGCTTGCCTCTGTGCCGCTTGCATCCAAGCATCAAGTTCAGCTTCCTACTGTTCTAGCTGCTCTAAAGCCTCATCAGGTATTTCTCGAATAGCTTCAGAACCAATGATGCCCTGGTCACCGAGAAAGCCGGTCTTGTGCTTCTCTCCAGAAAGGAAGGCCCAAACTTCCTCTCGCCGGACGCCATCCGACTTTCCAAGGCCCTTTCCAGATGCCAGCTTCACATCAAGCTCTTTCTTGGAAAGCCCTCGATATGCCGAAAAGCTCTCCGCAAACCACTTCGCAAAGCCGGCAGTCCGGGAAGTCGACAACACAGGATAAGAGATCATGGCTGTAGTGTCTTCAGGACTATGGAAAGCCCATGCATCTCTACCATCCTGTAAACCTCCAAAGCGCTTCACCATGCTTGAAGGCGCTCCAACAACGTCTTGAGAAAAGCCCAACTGCAAAGCAAAGCGAGAGGGTACATACTGCTGGATGTCGACGAAAAGATATCGGCGGTACACCATCGTGCCGACGCGTATGCTGAAAAGCCACTCATTCTCTACGTTTGCCAAGGAGTAATGCCTTCCCGACCCCGCTCTGGTAGAGTCTCGGGAGGCACCAAAATCAAAAGCCTTCTTCTGCAACTCCGGAGAAAGCTTCACTGAAGACTGCCCTATCTCGACGTCCCTAAACCGTCGGATCCTCATGCGGGCAAACAAAAGTGATTCGGACACGACTTTGCCCTTAGCCAGCCGAATCATCAGAGGATCATCATCCTGTGCAACACCCAGCCGCTGGAAGCCAAAAAAGTGGTACACATACCATGAATAAAAGATGTGGGCAGAAAATACCCTGTTCATGGGAAGCCCAAGTCGAACCAAAAAAGCAGCAGCCTGCAGTTCGGTACACAGGTAGGAGTAAAGAGCTGGCACCAAAGCAAGCTGCTCTCCAAACGCCATCTGACAAGCCGGAAAGATACAATGCGGCCTGATGTGCGTTCCATCTCCTCCAGCAAAAATAGCCTCACCAAGCCAATAAGTGAGGTAAACAGGGAGATCTCTCCACAGTACAATGTCAGGACATATGGCGTTTGTACTCGCACAGAAATCTCTCAACTCTTCTTGCATAGCCAAGATCTTCTTCGAACTTGGATCCTGAGCCCTAGCTTCCTAGGTCGCACTATCAAAAGACTCCCTACTATAAAAAAAGTTGGGGAATGAAGAGCTAGAACTCTTCCAACTGCTGGATCTAACTTTCAAACCCTCCTTCTCCTTCAAAAAATCATAGAAGGCAATGAGCTGAAAGTATAGAAGCCTGAACTCCTCAGACTGCTCCTCAAGGACGCCGTCGATCGGCATAAACTCCTCATAGAGTCTGCCAAGGATGGGCAATTCAGTAATGGAGCTCAACTCCTTCAAAGAGAAATCAATCTCACCATTCGCCACAATGAAGGTATTGGTTTGTGGAAGGAATGACTCCAACATAGCCATGAAGGCCTCGTCGGAAAAAATCACGGTCTCCCTAAAGGCGCGGACCGCATCAAAAATCCCGGCTTCCTTCAAAATGGCGCCACCAATCAGCAGGACGCGAACAGTCCACGACTTCCACTCGGAGTCAGCACTAAAACGGCCACGAAGTCGAAAAGGCTTCACCCAATTGCTGCCGTCACCGCTGAAAATGCCAAGGCCCACCGGTCTCAAATCGACCGACAGATTATCAGAGCCCTGGTAACCGCTGGCTGGCATCAACATGTCCATGTTAGTAGGCGATTTCTCCGCATATCCAGGAGAACCGCCAATAAAAACCCCGGTCTTGATTACATTTGTCCTTCTCACCCAGCTTGGAGGATCTTCCCTTTTAGAGCACGTAGGGGCAAGGCTCATGATCGAGACGGTGCGATCAAATGTCGACCGGGTAGCAACAGTCTTCTTCTCACCATCTGTTGTGAAAGAGAACTGAAAACATCTCCTCTTATATATCATGTCATAAGGGACGGCATCACCAAAGAAGAAGGTATGCTTGGGTAAAACACTCTGATCTTCCATTACCCATGGACGACTGCTTACCATGATCTTATAAAAATCCTCTCCCTTGAGAGCGATCAGTCGCTGCCTCATCTCATCTCTATTGAGGGAGTTGCACTCTTCCAGATTTCTCTTAACATACTGGACCTTCTCCCAGGCCTGCTGAACGGCCGGAGTAGAAGATCTAACAGATCGACGAGGTGCGCTTGTAGCAGGCTCTTTACCCTTGTTCATTCTGGAGGAACCACCTGCAAAGGTTGGAAAAGAAAAAGATCCAACATCAAAATGACAGATTTCGCTAAAAAAAATCTGGGGAAATTTTGACATAACTCCGGGGTAATTCCGAAGAAAAAGGAAATATCCCAAAAGAAATAGAAAGCTTGAAGATGGGCACAACATTGCTGCGAGCTCCGAAACTCCGAACTTTCGAAACCTAAAAGTCTCCGCAAAAAAAAAAGAAAAAAAAACATGTAAAAAAAAAGAAAAGAAAAGAAAGAAACTAAAAAAAAAAGAAAGAACTTTTTTTTTACAATGGGGTTTTCTTGAAAAAGGGAACTTACTTGAAGCCATTGATGGAGAAGAATAAGAAAAGTCTTGAAGATCTTGAAGAAGAAGAACTCTTGGTCTTGAAGTCCTCTTGGGATTGTTGCAAAAGAAAGCAATAAGAGCAAGAGATCCAACCTCCTCCTTACTTTTATAGAAGAGAGCAAACCAAAGAAGGAAAGAAGAAAGAGGTAAGTGTTACTAATTAGTAACCATACCAAAAGAAAGAAATTAGAAAGATTCTTTCCCAAAAGAAAGATATCTTGAGGGATTCTCTCCCAAAAAGAAATCAATGAGAGATTTTCACCCAAAAGATAGGAGATTTGAGATATTCTCTCCCAAAAGAAAGATATCTTGAGGGAATCTCTCTAAAAAAGAAATCAATTAGAGATTTTCTCCCAAAAGATAGGATCAATGAGAGATTCTCTCCCAAAGGAAGATAAGGAAGATATCTTGAGATATTCTCTCCCAAAATAAAAGGAACATGAGAGATTCTCTCCAAGTAAAGATATTCTTAGATATTCTCAATCCAAAAAGAGATATTGTTGGATATTCTTTACAAAAATGACACCATATGAGATCTAAGCCATTTCAAAAGCTTAAGGTCCCATGGGTTAGCCCATATGAGCCAGGTTTGACCACCTACACACTTAAAAAAAAAATTTGGGCTTTTAGTCAAAGAGAAATCCCTCTTACCAAGAGCATACAAAAATGGTTCCATGCCTCTTTTGAGTTGATTGGACCATACAAAAAAGAATTCCAAGCCCCATGAGCTTCCAAAAATCAAATCATCCAGCCTCATATACCAAATTGAGCCAAAATCTTGAAATTGACATTTCCACAAAAATCCAAACTAAATCCTGGTCCCCTAACTTGCCACATACAGCTTGTTAGGTCACAAGACCAAAACCAAAAACCAAAACCTGATCCCCTAACTTGCCACATACAACCTGTTAGGTCACTAGATCAAAACCAAAATTGACCCCCCAACATTCCACATACAGCTTGTTGGGTCACACGGTCAAAACCAAACCCGACCCCCTAACCTACCACATACAGCCTGTTAGATCACAAGGTCCAAACCCAAATCCACATCCCTGATGTCATCTTCAAAACTTTGCCTCAAGATGGTACGTGATCCCTTTCACTACCATAAAATTCCCCTGGAAGCTCAAAAGGCTACAAATACCAACAGAAAGATTGCTCAAAGACTCTTGGTCAAGTCACAAGCTCTCCTTCACAAAATCTCTTCGAGGCACATCGACTACAAAAGTTAAGCAACTCGTCGGTGCACCTCGAGGGGGCATTTGTTGACATAAAAAATATCACTTTACTTCTTTAAGATCCAGAAAACTGCATGAAGTCGCAACCTGCCATAAATAGGCAATGCTACTTCCAAAAAATCAAATCTTGTCAGAATCAAACAAAAACTGCAAGATCCTTCAAGATAGCCAAAAGAGGAGTACACAAGAAGTTTCGGGCCATTTCAAAATCATTTGGCTTAACTTTGCTTCTCCGCCAGCTGAAAAGGAGCTCCCGGTGGCGAAAGCATTGGAGACACCAAATCTTCGATCAGAGTCGATGGATGGTCTCAAAATACATCCAAAAGGCTCCACGTTAAGTTCCGAGCCAAACCGACAACGTTTGGCACTACATCAACCCTCGAACAGCTAAATCAAGCCTCTCGGCGGCGAGAACCTCCAAGGCCATCACTCATCAGATAGAGCACATGGACGGCTTCAAAATGCTTACAAAGGGCTACAAATCAAATTACAAGTCATTTCGACAACATTTGACCAGACTTTGACGCTCGGAAGCCAAATCAGGCCTCTCGGCGGTGAAGCTCCCCGGGACCATGGTCTATAAGACAGAGCATGTGGATCATCTTAAAATGACTCCAATAGGTTCCCTATCAAATTTCAAGTCAATCAGACCTCGGTTGACCGCACATCAAGTCGCGACATCTTCATCGCGATAAAAAACAAGTCTACTGGTGATAGGACCCCAAACGGCTTCAAAACTCAAACAAAAGCCTATAGTTGGTCTTATTTATTGCTCAATAGGCTTCCCCTCAAATTTCAGGTCATTCCGACATCGTTTGACCCAGTTTCAGCTTCTGACGGAAAATCGGCAGCTCCGCGCGACAAAGTCTTCGGCTTTCTCGGAAAATTGGAAACTTTGCAAAAAAAAATGCAAGGATTCTCATCAGGTTTTCTGCAGGGAAATCAGGCCAATAAATGATAAAAAATGTCAAGGAAAAATACAGAAGAAAAAAGAATAAAAAAACAGCAAAAACGGACACAAAACGGGACAAAAAGGGGGAAACCCCCCCCTACAGGGTCGTAGACGCCTGCGACCCTAGGGCCCGGGATCGCCGGGAGGGCCCCGGAAACCCCATTTTTCGTCATTTTTTCGTGATTCGAAGCGTCAGGCCTCTGGTATTTTCCAAAATTCATACTTTTGAGACACCAAATCCTCTGACATCCATCAAAATCACGGGTCAATCATCACGAGTATCGAAATCAATATTGATCGCCAACCGGTCAACCAAAAAAGTGTGCTTTCTACCCGACCGATCGAGAAATTGACAGGACAGATGGCACCGACCCGCGACCACCGCTACAAGGTGACAAAAGTCCCTTTGGGGGGTACCGCCAAGGTCCTTGCCTTCTCCTTCTGCCTCCAATGGCTTAGACGTGGCTTTTCAGCCCGTCTACTTAGCTTTTTATTGGATATAGGACCTCCTCTTGGTCTTTGTCCTCTAAAAATCTGAGGTTATAGCCAAGCCAAGCGAATCAATAGCATCCTCTGTTCTCATCTTCATGGATGATGGCGAAGTCCACATATGGCTTATGACCGTCAATCTGAACGGGTCCCCCACAATCTCCTGAGAAGTTAGATCCTCCTTTTCTTGCTTTTCATTATAGTTTGTATTTTTCTAAAAGAGACAAAAATCACAACTCTTGTCTTTCATTATTGATAAGAATTGTAAATCGGCTATAAACGCCAAAATCGACTATAAACGCCAAAAATCGACTGTAAACGCCAAAA
This sequence comes from Litsea cubeba, assembly GCA_012931725.1. Classification (NCBI taxonomy): domain Eukaryota; kingdom Viridiplantae; phylum Streptophyta; class Magnoliopsida; order Laurales; family Lauraceae; genus Litsea; species Litsea cubeba. The sequence continues at coordinate 112,122,031 of CM022946.1, forward strand.
TCGGCTGTAAACGCCAAAATCGGCTATAAATGCCAAAAAATCGCCTTTCACGGCAAATCAAGAAAATGTCTCTTTTCTTAAATATATGCGCAATAGAAAACTTGAAAGAAGTTGATTTCTTTTTTACTTGCGAAGGTCAATCTCCGGATCACCACTTTTAATTCCAAGTAAAATAGAAAATCTGGCACACCCACACAAAAAAATGTTGATGCACGCCTCTGCCCCCCGGTTACGAAAGGGTCGTACCCAAACGGACTCCCACATCCGCCGACCTCGGTAGAACCGGGCAGAATGCGCTGTTCCATCACTATTAAGTAGGTAAAAGATGATCTCAATGATAAGTCACATTCTCAGCCCGTGACCTTTATGAAGAAAGAAAATTCTCAATACAAATAATTCTCAATGGACAGCTCATTCATAGCATCAAATCCTCATCATTGCCTAGACATCCTTTTGGACGAAACACGTGATGCAAGATTCCACCAAGGCCATTTAGTCAAATTCCTAATTTAAAGCTCATGTCATTCTCATCCATTAAAACATCGAGTTCAATGAAACTGGGAAAAAGACTCAAAAAGGAAATCCAAATAAATTTATAATAACTTTGGTGAAGAAAATAATACCATTTCAGCCATAAACATTACATTCTCTACAACCTGTGGATACAAATAAGGAGAAACACAACATGAGTAATGACTTTAGCTTAAATGAAGATTCCAGACCACTAATTAAGACATGAGAAACCCACTACTTAACAGAACCCAACAAAACCTAAACCTAACTAATTCATGAAAGGTTAAGAAGTACCCAATTCAAAGCTCTAAAAGCTGAATTGTGTCTCTTTCTCTTTCTCATATCTTAATTCTATGCAACACCAATCATTATATAAGGAATCAAATCTCAAGACTGAATTCCGATCTGTTCAGCTTCAGAAGGTAAAGCAATTCATTCTCCAATGCCAATATTAACCATCATATCAAAGATAGCCAAAACTCTAAAGGAGAAGAAAAATCATCTAATATCTTCTGTTATCATCTCCATGTAACTTCCAAATTCCATACTATTGATAAAATCTTAACAAATTTAGAGATCATTTGTCTAACTCATATTGAATTCCCAGGAGTCAATGAGAGAGAGGCTTCTATCCAAGTAGCATGGAGATAAGAATTCACAATATCAAAATTAACATCACACAAAGCATAAAAAAGAAGCCAAAACAAACTACATAAGAATGCCGGCAATACTCACCAGCAGCAAAGTGACTCAACAGCACAGTACACTAGACTACATATGCAATTGCTACATTACTTCTCATCGAGGATTTTGAAATTTTTTATATATAGGTGAAAATCTCTCATATATATAACAAGTTGAGCAGTATTACAGGGTAGACAAGGAAATAAAAATCATTATTTTGGAAAATATTCTCTGATGGCAGATGTAATGAACAATGATTTCATTGGAGTAACAATTAGTAAGTATAAGAACGCATTGATACAAAAGACTCACTTCCTTAGGCACCACCTGCACACACCTTGCATGGGCATATAAAATAGCTACATAGGCATATATAATAGCTGATATCATGGACTTTTGGAAGATCAAAGTTATCTTTACCATGGTAAGTTCTAAAGAAATTAGCAAAATAAGTTTTGCAATTTGAGAAATATACCTTGATGGCTTCAATATGCCAGTCACATCACATAGTATCTTATTAACATTTTTCTTTGATGGAGAAAGCCGAACCAGACCAAGAATTCCCTACAAGAAGATTGCAATTAGAAAACATAAGAAAAGGGTAAGAAGTCATAAAAATGGAGCTTTCAAAGTCATCTCTAGTATCTTCTCACACTAAAGTTGTATATAAGATTTCATTTTTTTTTGTAGACCTCATTAGGGATATATTATGTCAGGCTTTCCATGGACCCAGATATTGATACATTAAATCAAACTAGGCCAGAAAAGTAAACATAAAAGACTTAAAGATTTAACTAAAAGAAGGGAATTCACATTGTCCAGATTTGGGAATGAAGTATTCGGATGTCAACAACAGCAACTTCTTTGTAATTGAGGGCTTGAACCATTGGCCAGGAAAAATTCTTAAAGATATAATAAAAGGAAGGGAATTCAAACTGTCCTGATTTGAGAATGCAAGTACAGGGAATGAGTTAATGCTTGACAATAAGGATGTGGAATTGAGGGAGAAGGATGCTTGTCAAACTGGCCATTATAATAATGAAATCTTCGAATGTATTTGGGTTAATAGATATGTTAAACTCCAATGTATTTGGGTTTAATTCGTAACCCTTTTCAATCTGATCTGCTAAGTCAGGGTCTGCTGGTAAAGAATGTCAGCTGAGATTTTTTTCCTAATGCTCTACAGACCCTAGGATTTTCCACCATGAACGCTGAGTTTTGCCTTGGCCCATTCATACCTACCCAGACCCACTAACATGAAGTGGCTCGTGACCAACATACACTCCACAACATCAAATGTATTTACAGACTAATAACATCACAATGGGGTGTTTTGGAATCCTCGAATCTCAGTACCTAGCAATCAGCTTTTGTAAATCTAAGCTACTTGTGCCTCTTTTCCTTCCCCTGCCATCAATTTACCTACAAATCTAGTTAACTGGAATTGGGTGTAACAGAGAACAAATCAGCTCCCATAATTCAGGTTAACCGGAAACAAAAAAGCAAACGAAGATAAACCCTCATCCATATAAGTGTTGGGTGTAACAGAGAGTAAATTTGAGGGTAGAAGAAGAGCTCCAATATGATCCATGCTGATGCTTACCAGCTCTGTTTTTCCTTTTCTTTTTTCATTATTTGTTGTGGAATGTTGGGGTGGGTTTTGATTGTCCTTCACATTGGTTGCAAGTGAACTCTTAAGACTATTAGAGGACCACATCAGAGTTTAAACCCTCTTGTATTTGGACAAGGTATTCAATGCAGAGAAAAAACCCAATCCTTAACCAACTTAGTGGACAAATCAAGTACACACACTGTCACCAACTAGAAAGTATAAAATTGCATGTCCCAAATATTGTAATCGAAACAATGAAGCCAAATGCAAAATAGTGAGATTGTATTAAATATCTTAGCTACAATGCCGAGCTATTGGTACCTTGTAAGATTCATAAGCGAACAGCTGCACAGCACTATATGGAATAATGCGTATCACCTAAAAAAATTCAAGAACACGAAAAGGTGAAGTTCAAAAACATCAAGAAGCAAATATTATGACGTGATCCAAAGTGGGCTAACCGTCTCATCCAAGTTTAATAACCTAAATGCTTTAACAAAATGGTTCACATATTTGAAAATAAAATTCACAGCCAACACACATCAAATCATAAGGGTAAGAAAATAAAAAAAATTATTCAAATCATAAGGGAGCAGTAATATGTTAATTCTACATCATAAATGATTCACTTACACAATCCAAAGGTTAATGATCTACCACTACATCCAGCCTTTGGTACCCTTTAAAGACCAATCTCTCCATCTAGAACAATAACCAATTAGCTTTCACTCCAACAAAATCATACCCTATAAAAAGAAAGAAAAAAGATTCCCAGGTAGATCTTGGCAACTAAAACTACAAATCCTAGATCATAGTCCGCATCCAATCTCTTCAAAGAAAAAGGAAACACAAGAAAATCAATCAAAATTCAAACAAGCCAGGAAATTAACCTCCACATTGAAATTTCAAGCATATAAAGAACATACAAGTGAATTCATTATAAATAATCTACTCCATCTCACATCAAATAAAAATAACTACTTTCATCCACCGATCCAAGAAACTAGCACCACAAACACCCATCAAATCTCAAATCTCAAATCTCCTCCAAAGAAAACCCACACAACCAAAACAAGATCTCATCTTTACCAAACCTCCCAAACCCACCCATCTAAAAAAGGAAAGATACATCCTAAAAGCCCTAACTCAACACCCATCACATCATCAATTCACATAAAAAATCCTAAAGATACTAAAAAATCATAATAATTTTTTAAAAGAAACTCATTTTCTTGATTTCTCAACACTTTCAATATATATCATGGTGTAAAAAGCAAGCCATTTCAATGTCAATGTCAATGTATTTGCTAGTAAAAGCCAATTATCTAATAGAAAAGAACCATAAGCAAGGAAGTACTTCCAACCGCAAATGATCAATCTACATCAATGCATTTTTTGGCACATATATAGCATATCAAGAATGTTGAAGTATAGCTTGGATGACACAATTGACAACTAATCAAATACAAATGAATAAGACTAGTGGTCAGATTAAAAAAAATAAAAAACTAAGTATAAGGAAACAAAAAACAAAAACAAAAACAAAATAAAAAAACTAGTTACCTGCTTATATTTCTTGTAGATTTTCTTGGTTACTATGTTCTTGGATTCATCAAAAAATGTGGGAACTTCTATTCTTTTAAATCATCTCCTCCCTGCCACAGCCCCTGCACGCTGCCAAATTGAAAAATCACCCCAATATATAACACTCCAATGCAAAACCTGATATACATCATACCTTTCATCCGAGTCAAAAGTTGGTTTTGACTCCGCAATTTGTTATCTATTTGTTTCTTATTCTAGGGTATCAAATACAAATAAGAAAAAAGAAAGGAAACATATAGGCACCTATAAAGCTGTAATGAGGAAAACAATTAGGAGAACATCCAAAACATGTACATTTTCAGGTGTCACAATTCCACACAGATCTTTCCCTATTTGACCTAGATGGAAAAGAAGTAATGAGGAAAACAATTATTGTAAATGACCCATTGAGATATGGTGGAATTACAATATATCAAACGGACTGGAGTAGGTAGAAACCACACATAGAACATTATTCAATATCTTAAAGACTTGAACTTTAGATGGAAAAGACAAAAGTAGATATTACAAAGAAGATTGGAAATATTAAAGGAATTATAAATATGCATGATATAAAAGAGTGATACATAATCTCAAAAGAGGAAAAAGAAGTAAATGGGGAATGCACAGTAAGCATCAGAATAGAGTTTTTATGAACCTGTGAATTGGAGAGAGCCCTTCCTTTCCAAGGCTTTTGCAAGGCTAGAAAGATTATAGATGATGGAACCAAACAAGCAAAGATAAACAATGCAACTGAAGCCCCAACAATGCAACTGAAGCCCCTTGCTGAGATAAGTACTGATACATGGAGTAAATTGACCATACTCGCATAAAATTTCCAATAACATGAATTATCTGCAAGGGAGTGTGCCTACAATACAAGGATCCACCAAATTAATTATTAAAAACAACCAGATGAAAAAAGATCTTTGAAAATTAATTTTAATGTATTAGGAGAAATTATTTCAATACAACTGAAAAGGTCCAGCTAGAAACTTATCCTCCAACTACATTTTTTTGTCCCATATATAATTGTAGCAAAAAAGATCAATGAAAATAAATGGTAATTGTCTCAGAGAATGTATCCAAACACAACTTACAAAGGTTCTTTACTTCTTTTTGGTTCTCATGTCCTTACAAACTACATTTTACTATTCCCTAAAGAAGTGTTTTACAATGATTAGCATAACTGTCTGCTCAGGCTCATGATAGATTGAAAGCCAAAAGACACTTATGGCTCCAAAACTCACTTGGAGGTTAATCCTCAAGCCTTGAAATACAATCAAGGTAGGTGTGTGCATATCTTTGCGCATATCATTTTCCAGGGAAAATGGAAATGGTTTCCGAAGTGTGATTTTCCATTGCCCCATGTTCACATTCTCTGAGGTAGACTCATTGCTCTACAATTTTTACAAGCAGATTTGGACCCCAAGAGGTAAAGAAACATCTTCTATACGCTCATACGAGCAGTGGAATCAGATTTCACCATACAAATGTTTTTTTCACACCAAACAATACAAACTCAAACCACAAGAAATGAAGTCTTCAGTTTCCATTTTTCACAGAGAATGAAATCACTGTAAAAATAAAATGCCATGGAAAACTTCTGCACACCCTCAAAATCAAGCTACCACACATTTACGATAACGCAGCATTTAAATGAAACAATTGTTAATCAAAACTTAGGATAACTATCCTAATAAGAAGAAAGAAAACCCAAACCAAACTAGCTAATAAAATACAATAAACCCACCTCCAACCCAACAAAACCCACCCCAGACTTTCCCCAATTCTCACTTCCACTACTAGACTGATAATTCACAAATTACAGTTTGTTCTCCCATAATTTCCAAATTCTCAAACAAAACCAACCATTCCAAGCATTGGGGTACACCCAAACATACCTTTCAAGTGAATCGGAAAACAAATAAATAATCCACTGCAAGTGAAATGGAGATACAAGCCATAAAAAGAAACCCTCTATAAGCCCCAACCGAGATTGAAGTCAATTTGGGAATTGGGTATTCACGAACCAAGATGGGGTAGATCGAATTAGAGTGAATCATTGAAGAAACAGATACCCAATATCATTAAACAGACAAAAACCAATAAATGAAACAGTAACAGTTGCAATGACAAATTAAAACCCATAAATGAAACAGTAATAGTTTCAATGACAGATTAAACTGAACCTGAGATGTCAAATGAGATGGGAAAAATGTGAGAAAGGGATTAATCATCACCTGATAGGGATAGAACGAGAGATTCAAGAGGGAGGGTGTACCTGGTGCATGGGAGGCGTCGAAATCTCCTCCTATTCTCCTCCCTTCTCCGCCCCTCCTCCATCCTCTCCGACCACCCCTCGCGACTCCAGCGACGAAACCCTAATCCCTGGCCCCCTCCACGAAGGCGCCACCCAGCTCTCCCTCGCTGACTCCGATTCCGTCCTCTCCCCTCTCATTTCTGCCACCTCCCCTGGCTTCCTCAAGATCGCCGATCCCGTTGTCGATTGCATCCAGAAGCTTGTCGCGTACGGCCTGATCCGCGGCGAGGCAGATCCGTCCGGCGGCCTCGATACCAAGCTCCTCTTCTGCCTCATGGAGTCCGTCTGCAAGTGACATGACCTCGGCGATGATGCGCTTGAGCTCATGGTCCTACGGACGCTCCTCTCCGCCGTCACCTCCACCTCCACCTCATTTCAGATCCACGGCGACTGCCTTCTCTAGATCGTGAGGACCTGCTATGACGTGTATCTCGATAGCAACAACGTCGTCAATCGGACCACGGCCAAGGCGTCGCTGATCCAAATGCTAGTAATCGTGTTCCAGCGGATGGAGGCCGATTCTTCTGAGAGGGAACGAAAGAAATGAGAGGAGACAAGGGATAAGAGGGAAAAGGGGAGGTCAGAGCGCGGGAGTGGAAAAAAAAGTGGGAAGGCATTTTGGGTAAGCGACCGGTCACCCGCTTTTTCCATCCCCAAAGGCTTATATTCTGTTAGTGAAAATTAATGTAATACTTTAAAACCAATATTAACGCCCGTAAAACATTAGGAAACTAGTTACACTTAAAAACCGTTACTTACCAAAAACCTTGAGCGTTACTAATATCCTATTTTGGTGCAGTGATAGATATTAGTTTTCTAGGTCAATATGTATCCGTAGTGGGCAATCAGACTGGGTTGGTATCATACACAAGCTTAATTCCTTTGATAATTGTCAGGATGTCATTTGTGTGCACATGAGTTAGAACTATTAGAAACATACTATGACGACTCATATCTATATCCACATACACTCATCCCATGCAGTATACATCTTTTATGTTTTTTTTCTTCTCTTACACTTGTTCGCCCCCCTCTCTTTCAATTTTATTTCTTATACTATCAATCATCTGTGGGGGCCAATTGTTCCATCACTATAAATCCAGATGTGGTGTGTGGCCCATTGAGGATGACATCATTTGATTTCCATTTCCTTTCTTCTTATCTTCCCTTTTTTCTTCTTTGGATGCAGAGCCATCAGTGGGTCCCACATGTTAAAAACATTTCACGGGTAGCCCCCATTGATGGATCAAATACGTTAAATTTTTTATCCCTTTCTTTTGGTTCTTTTTAGTAGATGCAGATCCATCCGGTTTGTTTTATTTTCTTATATTTTCAATCATCAATCGTATAATATACCCATAAATGAGATGGTCGTAATGGTCAATGTCTTTAAATTCAAAGGGTCATCGTGTTATGTAAATTTACTTTATTTTATATTTATTTTCATACATAGAAATTTTTTTAATATTCAAAGATAATAAAAAAACTTATTTTATATTTATTTTATCTTAACAATATTTCAAAAAAATTCTTAAATTTTAACATATTTTGATTTTTTGCCCGAGCTTAGCACGGGCGTTTGACATTAAAGCAGAGGGAGATGTGGGTAGTGAGGGGTGCCACATCATTTCTGAAAAGTCTCTCCTTTCAGAAAAATACTTATAAAATGTGGGCCACTACACTCCTCCCAAACAAGTTTCCTCCCTTAAATTCTCAATCCAAACAAATCTCCTCAATTCCCATCCCTTAATCCTATGAATAGTTATAATAAAAAATCTAATCCCTTAAATCTAGATCACACTACTATTTCTAGCAACAAAACTCCTTGGACTTATTCTCCCTAAAATCTCGATCACTCCCATTTTAAAGTAAACCTTATCTCATTTTCCTTACAAGATTAGAATCAACTCCATTTAATAGAGGTTTGTGGGGCCCACTTTCATGGTGTTGGCAATTAAAGAGAATGGGCATGACTAAATTATCATGATCTGAGAATAGATCAATCATCCACATAAAAGTAGAAACAACAAATGGATTTGTGGGGACCACTTTGATCTCCCGATTGATAGACACCTTCAAAAGGCACCACCATCCAGCTTGGCCCATCAAACCAACGGCACGGATGATGCAACACCCAACAAAAGGGACCAACCAATATGGAGTTGTATCAAGACCATTAGTTTCATGATCTAGACCGTTAATTACAAAGTGAAATCCAACGTTCAACGAACATAAAATAATGGACTCTAATGATCAATTATATTTGTTATTAAAATGCATATTAAAAATATATTTCATTTCTAATTATATATAAATGAAATAATATAAGGGTTGATATGAGACCTGCCTTTAATAATTGTTGTAGACAAGGTCACCTTTAAACACATCATGATGCACCTTAATGAATTAGGATAAGATGTCCACTTTTAAATATTACATCATTTGATCCCACCAATGCTCCTTGGAACACCACATCAACAAGGGTCTACTGACTAAATATTCAATTGAACACACCTTTAGATATTTGGATATGGGCATATCTTTAGATGTTACATCATGTAACCCCACTAAGGATCCTCAGAATGACACATCATCAAGGTCCCACTGTCCAATTGGACACACCTTGAAGGAATTAGGACACGAAGCCCACCGTTAGATGTTATATTATGTTACCTCACCAAGTTATTTTTTTTATTAAAGTTATAAATATAATAAATATAAACTACTTATTTATTTCTATAAAATATGTTCTTTTCCGATAATATCTCAGAAAAGAATCACATATTTCATTATACTTTTTGAGCCCAGGCACCATACCTCTCCATTTAATCATGTAATGTTACACTTATGGGGCCTACCCTTGGTCCATCCAAATGGACCAAACATACGACCTCCCTAAATTGTACATGTCCACTAGCTTTTGGTCAGATCCGGATTTATTGGATCGTTGGAACGATTGTGTAACGATCTGAATGGATTGTTGACCATTAAACTTTTGGGGCTAGTTGGAGATTGTAGAAACCACTGTTGAAACTAATTTTTTGCAAAGAGAAGGGTCTCAGGGAGTCCTTGAAATCCTCCCATCACCACCACTATGTGGGTCGCCAGGTGGGCCCCACCACAAACATGAGCTTACCTTAACCTAAACTTCAGCTTAGGAGAGCTACCCCTATATAAACACACATTCATACTTGTGTAATGGTCAATGCCTTTAAATTCAAAAGGTCGCTATGTTATGTAAGTTTACTTCTCATTTTATATTTGTTTCCATTACATATTAAAAGATTCTAATATTCAAATATAATAAATTTCTTTCTTTTAGACTTATTTTATCTTAATAATATTTTAAAATAATTCTTAAAATTTTAATATATTTTTATTTTTAGCCCGGGCTTAGCACGGGCGTTTGTTGCCAGTTTTAAATATACAAAACTTACCATGCAGATTTTACAAGTGGAAATCTCATTCTTTTTATTGCTTTAGTGGAAAAACAAATGACCCATTTTAGAGTCAACACTTTGGATTTTCAGATGATTGGATAACTGTTATATATTTAATTCCATTGAGATCATGTGACTTTAATATTTTCTTTTTCCTATTATTGGGTATCACTAAACCCATGTAGGATTATGGTGCCCCACATTAAACCCATGTAATACACTGAGCAAATATGTGGTAGTTTATAGGGCTGCACAAAGAATCTAATATCACCGCAAAATCGAATCGAATCACAACCGGGTGGTTCGGATCGGTTTTATGTAAATCGGTTCGGTCAACTGTTTGAAAACCATAGAAACTGCTTTACATCGATCGATTATCAATTTGAACTCACGGTTAACTAACCAAACCGACCGTATGTATTAACTTGAGTATTAAGTTTTGACTATTTTACCCTTAGGGGAAGCGCTTGTATGTTCTACTTGCATGTTACATGTTAGATAAAAGTTTGACAAGAAGTTTGCATTATTAGGTTTTTAGTAGCGCTACCCAGGGGTTTGGTCTGACCTAAGAGAAAGTGAACTATGAAGAGGCCCATCTCAATTAGTTCAAAATTGGGGCTACATTCCACTAAACCCATCTTGTTGGCAAAAAAAAAAAATAAATAAATAAACCAGTTCCTTTTCTATTAAATTTATCAAGAAATATAGTCTAGTCCATGTTTTATTCAGAGAAATAGGTACGTACCTAACCATTTTGTTGGTGTATTTTACCTGAAGATTTGAACTGCTTCAGCTCATTGGCCGGAAAAGTTAACCGAACCTGGCTTGGTCCTTTCAATCAAAAGACCGGATGATGGATGGAAAGAGTTCATCCATCGTTTGATGTATGCTTCCTTGGTTGAAACAAATTATGAAATATATTTAGTATTCATTACAACTTCTCCTCATTCCATTTGATGGACCAAGTTTGAACTGCACTTTTTTGTGAAAAAAAATAAAAAATCAAAAAATCAAAACCGAACCGGTTCGGTTCGGCTCAAGCACCTGGGTGGTTCGTTTTGGTTTGGGAAAATAGAAAATCGATGAGTTTGGTTTGGTTGATGGTTTCCCCTCTAAACCGATCCGAACCGCCCATGTGCTCCCCTAGTAGTTTTGAACATAAGACGGGGGAGCAAATCCGCACCTTATAGTATTTGGCGATTTTGACGTAGGGCTAACTCCCAATGGATACATGACCTTAATGTACTAAAATCATTTCTTGTTTTATGTTTTGTGCTGCGATATATGATATTATGGATTTTATACATGTTTCAAATGTGGATTTGCTGAAACAATATTTCCCTATTTCAATGAAATAGGGGATCCGAACTCGACTAAAGATCCCTCCCCCAAAACCCACCCACACATACACAAGAATTGGCAGAAGCCAAAATTTGACACTCATCCAAAGTTGCAGTTGAATTACAATCATATGAAAATTTGACACTCATCCAAGTGTTACATAAGAATTATAATCCTTGAGAGCCATGGATCAAGGGTTCGGGATGATCTTACCGAGCTGGAGTTTTCTACGCATGTAGCTCCCATTTAGATGTTTCGATCCCCCAACTTCCCAGTGATTTATATGGCCCAAGTGGGTCCTACAATAAAGCCTAAACATAAGGTCCATGCCTAAGCTCAATTGTAGCTATATATTAATGGACGAAGGGCATACACACAAAGCCTTACTCCTTTGCATCTTCATCGCGTAAAACAACTGTACATGATGGCTATTGGGGACCACCTTGTTAGTGCCACATTCCTATGAGCACTTGTTTTTGTATTGTCAATTCTTTGTCGAAGAATCCAAGACCTTGCCTCTTAGAATTTCTCAAGGAAGATCAAGTTTGAAGGCAGAAGATCAAGTCTTGGAAGGCCCGGATTCATAAAGGAAGACGTCCATATGTGTGCCAACTTATTCAGGTTAATGGGACTCCAAACCAACCAAGACATGGCCTTAAAAACCCTTAGTTTAATGGCTTATTTAATAGGGTTTTAGAGATTGTTTTTCAGCTTTTCAAGACTCAAAAGAGGCCTCAGAAGTCGGCTAACCGCCATGGTTTTAGGTCACCTCGCGGTTAATTTTCCAGAGAGCAAAAACTCTCTTAAAATGGTTTTTCGGTTACCTCACGGTTACCTCGCGGCTAGCCGTTTGATCAGTAACATCACTTTTCACTGTTCACTTGCCGTTTCAACAGTAACATCACTATTCACTGTTCACTATTCACTAGCCGTTTGAACAGTAACACTATTCACTATTCACTGTTAACTGTTCACTAGCCGTTTGAACAGTAACACTATTCACTGTTCACTGTTCACTAGCCGTTTGAACAGTAATACTGTTCACTATTCACTGTTCACTAGCTGTTTTATGACCGTTGGAAAGCTTTCTATAAATAGAAAAACGCCCTAAATCATCCCTAAGGCTTGGAAAATTATTCCCAAGGCCTCCAAGATCATGAGAGCTAATGTCCTAACCATTGTGTATCATATTAGAGCTCTCATAGATCATTCCACACACACTATGAGCTTGGTTTGTCAAATCATAAGAGCTTCATTAGCTTAAGGAAAGTGTGATGTGTGGAGACAATATTGCCTAGGGAAGAACTTGAGCTATCATAGTTTATTATCCAAATCCCTAAACCAAAGACCTCTTCCCTTGACTGAGCACAACATTGGAGCATCATCATCAACATCAAGGAAGCATTACAAGAGGCATCAAAGCTTGGAGCTGCAGTGACAAGTTTTGAAGAGCATCCTCCGGACTTCGTCAAAGAGGCAAGTGGCAACCTCCAGACTTTGTCAAAAAGAGGCAAGTGTTCTTCGCCCTCCATTCAAATTATATCTTTGTGATAGTGGATTGTTTTCTGCGTGATTCAACCACTTTAAAAATTGTGATAGTGGATTGTTTCTATGTGATTCAACCACTCTAAAAGTTGTGTGTTGGGAGTAGATCTTTGTGATCGAACCTCGTGAACAAAAATGGGGAGTAGATCTGTGTGGTCGAACCTCGTGAACAAAATTTATGTAGAATCAGTACTTGTGTAGTTTGATTCTTCATAGTGGAACCAGGGGACTGTGTGACCCTTGAGAGTGGATGTAGGTCTGTGTGACTGAACCACTATAAATCCCTTGTGTCAATTTCTCTATCTCTATCTCGTGTGCTTGATTTATATATCTATATGTTGTGGAGAATGATATGAATGATATTTAGTTTAATTGACACACATCCACTTGTGTGAAAACAATATTGATCATATTGGTAAATCAAATCTTGTTTAGCAAACACTCTTTAACAAATATTCATTTGAGCACATTGATATAAATCATAAGTGAATTTGTGAAGAGTGTTGTACTCACACTTGTGCTTACTAATATGAAACTAATTGTCTTATCTTTGATTGTTTAAGCACTCATACATTGAACACATATTCCGCATAAGTTGTATTCTTATTTGTGTTCATTATGTTCTTGTTCCTAGTTGGGATTAAAATTGGACAAAGATGTTTTAATTGGGAAAAGAATTCCATTAGTCCTATTCACCCCCCTTTAGGACACTTTCATTGGCCCTAGCTGCACTTTCAATTGGTATCAGAGCAGTTACTCCATAAAGGCTTAACAACCCGGAGTTGATCTTGTTTCATTGCTAGTGCCAATTCCTTAGAGGGACCTCATGTATCGGAGGGACTCAAGGACAAACCATCCAAGACCTTAGGATGTTTTTCAAAGGATGATTGTTAGAAAGACCTAAGATCTTGAACCCTTTTGGACCAACCTATTTCTTTTCAATTATTTCATATTGTTGGTCTATGAACTTTTGCATTTTGATCTTATAAAGTTACATTTGTTTTAATGCGAAAATATTTGTAGTCAATTGATTTTGTTCTCATAAACTTTTATAGTTATATCTTTTGGTTCACAAAACCACTTGATTGCATCTTATTGATGTGCATTTTGTATTCATCTTGTTATATCTATATATGAAAATGCATTTCAATGCTCTTTTAATGTGCTTCAATTAATTATGGACTTAAAAGATTTTCTATCCATGATCAATTAATGGTACATCCCCTGTTTTTCAAAAAATAATGAATTTCATAAGTTATGTCTTTTTAAAAAAAAATTAGATATTTTTGAAAAACAAATTTTCCATAGTTTTTGTTTTGAAATGGAAAATTATTCTCAACTTGTATTTGTTTCTAATAGTTATATTGTTTAAAGCACAAGTTGAAAGTTATGAGAATTGAATTTGTTTCTCTTTTTATATTTAATCTCTTGTATGAGAAATTCAATTCTTGTTATATACTCGAAACTCAATTGGTTATCTATCTATAGGTATATTTTTCAAAATAAATGTGTTTTTGAATAAACGCATTTTCCAATTGATTTCAAGTTATATTTTGACAAATGCTCTTAAAAGTTTTGAGTTTCAAAAGCATTGTCAATAAAAGCATTTCCTTGTCTTTTTGGAAATGTATGGTTATTACAAACAATTTGCATTTCTGTTTTTATAGAATTACATTTCTTAAAATGCATTGTTTACTTATGATCAATTGAATTTGTTTTCATGTACTTCTCTTGTTCCATAACATGGTTTTCAAAATCATTTGATTAAAATTTCATCATGTTAGATTTGCTTTTTGCTCTCTTTGAGTTATATCTCTTGCATTGCATTTCTATACATGATCAATTGATTATGATTTTAAAAGCCCTCTTAGCTAGATTATTCATGATCAATTATAGTTGTAAATTCATTTGTTTGTTTGGCATAAGTAAGATTTTTTTTTGAAAAACAAATGATTTAAAACAATTTAATTTTTCCATAGATTTCCAAGTTATATTTTAATATAAAAAATTATTGTTTTGAAAAATCAGCCTGTATGGGTTTCAAATAAGTCATATCTTTTAAAAATGCAAGTTGAAAAATGATTGTGCCTCATTGATGAGATATGATCAAAATTGATTTTCATTATATGCTTACTAAGTTAGAATCTTTATATGAAAATTAAATTCTTTGATATACTTGAAATTCAATTGGTTAGAGCCTTATAGTTATACATTTTATCTGAATGTATTTTCCAATTGATATCAAGTCATACTTATTCAAGTCGATTTGTATGAGCTCTTGTAGTTATATTCCTTTTATGAGCAAATTGATTTGTATGTTTTGTGGATCATGAAATAGAATTTGAAATCTATACTTAGTCTTGTACATTTTTTTTCAATGCATAATGATAATGTTTCATGATTCTTTTAGTATATTTGCTAAAATGGAGATTATTTTGTTAGATCTTGATTTTATTTAATCCTCTTTTTGCAAATGTCTAATAATTCCTTGTATGGTCGTGCTCTTAAGTTACATTTGTGGATACCATATTAGAACTCCCAAACCCATCCTTTATGCTTTCTAGTCATTATTTTTTTGAAATGGATGGTTATGATGTTGATTCTTGTATATTCTCTAAGTGATGTCATCCTTATACATATTTCAACTTCATAGTAGTGATCTTGATCATATGAACCTCTTTGAAATCCATTCCTTGTATTTCATAGTTATACCTATTGTTTGATGAATTTTATAGATGTTGAATTCATATGATTTGACACTTTCAAATTGCATGTATCACCAAGAGACATTTCATGCAATTTAGAATGTTCATCACTATGGTCATTAGTTATATCATTAAAAGTGATGAAGATCAATTTATGATGCTTGATGGAATTTTATGTTTATCACATCTTTGCTCTTAATCTTGTTCTATATTCAATTGGTATCATTTTCGATTTTTGTCATATCCAATTGATGTTATATCTTGAAAATGTGATAAACCTTGTATACATTGGATTAATCTTGATGGTAATATGTTTTTATTCCATGTCACTTTCTATTAGCATCAAATTTTTCATGATTGCCACCTCTCATGCTCTTATAGAATTTCATAACCACCATACTCATGTGTTCATAATCTTGGTTGGTTGATGGTTGAGGTAGGCCTCATGTTTGAACTTTATTTCATTCATCTCATTCATCTTGCACATGATAGTTATATTTTATGATTGGATGAAATGATTTCAAAATATTCATAGCATATGATTTTCTTAGTTATATTGATTGATGCTATGATCAGTTAACCCCATAATATCACGGATAGCTCTAATTTGGATTAATCCTAGTAGTTATATTCCTTTTAACTCCATTTTAGAGTGATTGAGCTAATAGTCTTATCATTGAATCTCAATTGGTATTTCTTGTTCCAATTGGTATCCATGATCGTTTTTCTTCATGGCCTTAAACTCTTAGAGGCTACTACCATACATGATACCCTGTTATGTATTTCATTTTCGATTTCTTTTGTTGATAGGTACTTATAAAAGGTATTTTCCTTATTTCATGTATGTAGGTACATTTGCAAGGGTAAAAAATTTATTTGTTGATGATATGACCCTCTATATGCAAATACTAAATGGTTCTATGTATGGTTGTGTTGTTTTCTTTTGTTAACTCCATACTAAGTACTCTACAATCCATCCTTATGCTTGTTAGTCTTTATATAAGGAGGATGGTTATATTAATTGATCCATGTTTATGATTTCATCTTTGTACATGTTTCAATTTTCATAAGTGTGTTGTTGCTCATATGAATCTCTTCAAATCCATTTGTTGTTCATTATGATCATAACTATTATTTGATGGATGTTATATTTGTTGAGTTCATATGTTTTACACCTTGGAAATTGCACACAACACCCAATCTTATTTTTATAGCAATTTCTTATATTCATCATGATGCATTCAACTTATATTTTTATAAGTGATGAATATTCATGATGCTTAGTGAATTTTGTGTTTGTCACATCCATGTTCTTTTCATGGTTTTCTATTTGTTTGGTATGTCTTAAAATGTGACAAATCTTGTGAACATTGAATTGAAATTTCACTTTAGCATCTTATCTCTCATGTTTGCCTCCTCTAAATTATGATTGTTTTCTTGAAGAGGTTGGCTTCATGATAGTTGAACTTCATTTCATAAAGCATATGAAATGATGATATTTCTCATAGCATATGATTTTCAAGAGTTAAACATGCTTATGCTATGATTAATACCACTATTCTCATGGATTTCTCTGTTTTGTAACATATTTTATCAGTTACATGATTTCAAAACCAGTTCAGAGTTTTAGCATTTAAAAAAAAAAATTATTTAACAATCCATGATTTTTTTTGGTTGTATCCTTAACATGTACATCATTATGGAATTGATTTAATGCTTTGGATACTTCACCTTGATTCATTCCAAGTTGCACTCATATTGGTATATCAATTTGAATCATTCAAATATTAACGTTGAAGGGAGGAAACGGAAGGAGACGGGAGACTCCTCACTTGTTGGCTAGGAGAGTGGGAGGAGACGGGAGACTCCTCACGTGTTGGGTTTGCCAAGTGTAATTCCATGTGTGGTATCTATGAAACTGACCTGTAATTCTGTGTGATCACGTAAAACACTTATCTAATGCTTATATCCTCACCAATAAGAAACATGATTCATATACTTGGTTGAATCTCAAGTTGTTGTCCTCCATTACATGTACATCTCTTTCGATCTTATCTATGTTTTGGAATCAACAGTTCATTTTGCATATGTTCTTGATAGGTATATTTTCTAAAATGCAAAATTGAATGAGATGTGATATTGATGTCCCATCTCATATTTTTCAAATCAGTTGTTTTGTCTTTTTGAAAATAAATATGATTTGAAAAATAAAATTTCCATTGATTTTAAGTTTTTACTTAAATGGAAAATTATGCAACTGATTTTCATTTTGGGCCATGTTTAGATACATGCTTTCAAAATGAGATTTTCAATTGGTACTCATCTATTCATCATTATGTCTTTCCATGATTAACAACATCTTGAGAAATTTGATCAATGTAAGCTTTAATTATTATATTTGAGAACTCCCTAGTTTCATGCCTTACATATTCTTCATGCATTACATCGGTATATTCATTGTCATCATATTGACAAAAAGAAGAGAATGATGTTAACGGGGAGTAGACATCTTTAAGATGATCAAATGAGAATTCATATTTAAGGATCATGGAGACACATATGAATATGATGAATATTTGTTTTTAAGTTTTTTTTTAAAACAAAATAATTTTTAATTGCGAATGCATTAACTTTTATAGGTACATCTTTATGTATTTCTCATATAGCCACATCCATGAGTTTTTAGTTCTGGTGTTTTTCTAAGATATGGATGTTTTTATCTTTGTTCATCACTATGCTTTATATTGTGTTTTTCTTTTGTGTCATGATTTTGCAAGTCATATGCTCCTCTATTTGTAAATTTCCTATCTTGATGACTTGTTTGGAATGTAATGTACCCAATTCATCATTTTAGATTATAATCGCTTATTTTGATGCTTGAATTCATTTGGTGATTGCATTCATCCTCATAACATTCATTATGCCTTTGTAAGTTAAATTTTTCTAAAGATTGAATGTTATGGTTTTGGATTTTATTTTCTTTGGTATCATAATGCATGTTCCTATCATATGTTTTTTAAATGGATTGATTTTCTTTTGGAACCTCATGCATTCCTCATAATTATTGTATGTGCTTCATAGTTATATCAGTATGATTATGCAAGTTCATCACTACGGTTAAGTGGTGAAAAAGGTCAATGAAATGAAATTTCATATGATCTTTATTGAGTCCTTACTCTTTAATCGGTTTGTATCATTTGAAGGACTTAGAGAATCCTTAAATGGAGTCATGGAATTGATATGGATTTTCTTAGTTGATTTATATAGTTCAATTCCATCTTAGCATGATTACATCTCTTTATAGTCAAATCCTTTTATATCATGCTTGCTAACTCCTCTATGCTTATAGGTGAATCTTTTTATGTCCTTGATATCATAATATGCTAAATATTGATATCTCTCACTTCTCCTTATCTCTCTATAGTACTCCATATGCTTTATCGGGACATCTCTTTGTCAATTTGTGACAAAAAAGGGGGAGAATAAATGGATTGAATCCTGAAAATGGAGAGATTAAACAAAGGGGGAGAGTGCAGAACAAAGTGTGAAAACACACTCTATCTATGATATTTTGTGACTAACAATTAAGGGAGAGTAGCAATCCCACCATAGAATGTGTATGTCAATGTCCTATGCAGGTATATCTTTAAGAGACAAAGCACATTCTCAGGGGGAGCATTTAGAGTCATGAGTCTTTGAGTTGTAATTGTTGTATCTTTTGTAAAGATCATGTACTCTTGTAATCTTGGTTGTATTTGAGTCCATTTGTTGTATTTTAATCAAGAATAGGTGTTTTGCCATGAAATTGACAAAGGGGGAGATTGTTAGTGGCACATTCCTATGAGCACTTATTTTTGTATTGTCAATTCCGTGTCGAAGAATCCATGACCTTGCCTCTCAGAATTTCTCAAGGAAGATCAAGTTTGAAGGCAGAAGATCAAGTCTTGGAAGGCCCGGATTCATAAAGGAAGACGTCCATATGTGTGCCAACCTATTCAGGTAAATGGGACTCCAAACCAACCAAGACATGGCCCTAAAAACCCTTAGTTTAATGGCTTATTTAATAGGATTTTAGAGATTGTTTTTCAGCTTTTTCAAAACTCAAAATAGGCCTCAGAAGTCAGCTAACCGCCATGGTTTTCGGTCACCTCGCGGTTAATATTCCAGAGAGCAAAAACTCTCTTAAAATGGTTTTTCGGTTACCTCGCGGTTACCTCGCGGCTAGCCGTTTGACAGTAACATCACTATTCACTGTTCACTAGCCGTTTGAACAGTAACATTACTATTCACTGTTCACTGTTAACTGTTTACTAGTCGTTTGAACAGTAACACTATTCACTGTTCACTAGCCGTTTGAACAGTAACACTATTTACTGTTCACTATTCACTGTTCACTAGCTGTTTTATGACCGTTGGAAAGCTTTCTATAAATAGAAAAACGCCCTAAATCATCCCTAAGGCTTGGAAAATTATTCCCAAGGCCTCCAAGATCATGAGAGCTAATGTCCTAACCATTGTGTATCATATTAGAGCTCTCATAGATCATTCCACACACACTATGAGCTTGGTTTGTCAAATCATAAGAGCTTCATTAGCTTAAGGAAAGTGTGATGTGTGGAGACAATATTGCCTAGGGAAGAACTTGAGCTATCATAGTTTATTATCCAAATTCCTAAACCAAAGACCTCTTCCCTTGACTGAGCACAACATTGGAGCATCATCATCAACATCAAGGAAGCATTACAAGAGGCATCAAAGCTTGGAGCTGCAGTGACAAGTTTTGAAGAGCATCCTCCGGACTTCGTCAAAGAGGCAAGTGGCAACCTCCAGACTTTGTCAAAAAGAGGCAAGTGTTCTTCGCCCTCCATTCAAATTATATCTTTGTGATAGTGGATTGTTTCTGCGTGATTCAACCACTTTAAAAATTGTGATAGTGGATTGTTTCTGTGTGATTCAACCACTCTAAAAGTTGTGTGTGGGGAGTAGATCTTTGTGATCGAACCTCGTGAACAAAAATGGGGAGTAGATCTGTGTGGTCGAACCTCATGAACAAAATTTATGTAGAATCAGTAGTTGTGTAGTTTTATTCTTCATAGTGGAACCAAGGGATTGTGTGACCCTTGAGAGTGGATGTAGGTCTGTGTGACTGAACCACTATAAATCCCTTGTGTCAATTTCTCTATCTCTATCTCTTGTGCTTGATTTATATATCTAGATGTTGTGGAAAATGATATGAATGATATTTAGTTTAATCGACACACATCCACTTGTGCGAAAACAACATTGATCATATTGGTAAATCAAATCTTGTTTAGCACACACTCTTTAACAAATATTCATTTGAGCACATTGATATAAATCATAAGTGAATTTGTGAAAAGTGTTGTACTCACACTTGTACTTACTAATATGAAACTAATTGTCTTATCTTTGATTGTTTAAGCACTCATACTTTGAATATTCCGCATAAGTTGTATTCTTATTTGTGCTAACGGAGGAGGGTTCCCAACCCTTTGGGCTGAACTAATTCCTCCAGGCCCAGAGGGAAGCCAGGTAGAACCCCTGTGGCCCCCAGGTGGTAGTACTAGTGGAATCAACCTTCAATTCCTGAAGAGGGGGGAACCAATGATCAATACCAGGACTTCTAGCTCCGGAAGAGAGATGAACCGTTTGCTCTCGGAGGTTGAGGGTACTGTTCGAAACAGCGCTACCATACTGGAGCCACAGGGGATTTACCCGGTTCCCCCTAGGCCGTAGGGATTAGTCCGGCACAAAATACTTGGACACCCTTTGTTATAAAAAAATAAAAATAAAATAAATAAATAAATCAAGCGAGACACAGATGCATAGGAGCATATGCCATTACGAAATGTATTTATACCATTTTGTGATATTTTTTACCCCTGCATATGATTGCTGAAAACAATATTGTTAACTCACACGAAATGGTTCACATGAATGAACTCTGGGGTTTGACCCAATAGGATTATGGTGCCCCACATAAAACCTATGTAATACACTGAGCAAATATGTGATAGATACAAACAAAAGACATGGGGGAGCAAAACCCGCATCTTATGTCACTACATATTACGTCAAAAAGACTGCTAAGAATTTGGCGATTTTGACGTAGGGCCAAATCCTAATGGATACATGACTTTAATGTACTAAAAAGAAGGATAATTTAGATAATAATTTTGTTTCTCAATGGAAGCTTTGTGCAATTATCGATCTCCACCTTATCAAATACGATGATTAAAAATCCCACACAGCCCTTGTATGGAACTCTAGCAAGTGAAAAATGTGTTGTTGGATAAAATTAAAGGCAAACATATATCATAGGAATTCTGTGCCAATTCAAGGGAGGAAAATTATTAGAGAAAAACAAGGAGAGTATAAGAGAAATGTTGGCCAAGAGGTTGTATTGTGATTGAGTTATTTGCCCATTTTTCTATTTCTTAAAAAAAAATATGGAAACAAGGGAAGCATGCATGATACATACCCAAAGCCAAGAGATCGTAGTGGCTTTATGGAGGAAAACAAGCAAACAAAATGGCCCGTCGACACAGAATAAGTTGTCCAGTAAACACTAGTGGTGCCTGATGAAAGGAACACTAAAGTAAATACATTCAGATTAAAAAGGATAACAGATTTTAATCCACTAACCTAACACGGCCATGGTCACTGCATGTTAAAATTGAAGTTCGGAACAAATGAAATACAGAGAAAGATGGAGTAATTACTGCGGATAATTCTAACATGTGAGCTATAGGTGCAGAAAATAATGACCCACAATAACTGGGGAGCCTTAGAGGACTTATCCAACAATGGTGATGACTGGGTACCGTCCGAAAGCCTGAAAGAGAAGAACACACGGTCAGAGGACCCTGGCCTGGGCGGCGCAAGGCTCTCCGATGCCAAAGTCAGTGAAGGAACTGGAACAATGGAAGGAGAGGAAGAAGAGAGGCAGAGTAACAGCTCTCAAGTGTGGTATTATGCGTACCTTGCATGTGGTATGGGATTATATTTATAGAGGCTTGGCTTGTATTTTTGGAGGACATCTTGGTGTGGGTCCCATGATTTGACTGGGAGTCATGATAAGCCCGCAGAGTAATAAATGCGGTCCAATCCAGCCCACCCTGCATTTAATGTCAGTCGGATCAGCCCACAATGCATTAAAGGCGCGTCTTGTTGGACCAGATCGTGTTGGGTGCTTTTGGCGGTAGGAGCATCATCGGATCTGCCCTCGGGCCTTGCCCTGATGTGGCTTCAGCCGCTGGATGCCGCCTTGTCAGTGATCCAGCGAAGATTGTGGACGGCTGGATGTCGCATCTGTCTTACTAGTTCGCACCCCTGTTTCCCCACGCGCCTGGTGACGTGGGGGATGAGGGGTGCGAGTGGAGGTCTTTTCTTGCTTCGGCTTTCGTCTCGGCTCCTTCAGCCGAGGTGGAGTTCTCAGCCGAGATGGACACGTGGGGTGGCCGAGCTCGGCGCTAGCGGCGTGGAGCTGTTTGACTTCGGCCGAGGCCTCTGCCTTACTAGCCGAGGTGAGTTTGGTGCCACGTGGATGGCACGCGGATGGCACGTGAGAGTGCTTAGTCTCATCTGGTGGCTGGGATTAGCTTAATCCTGTGCTCCGGAAATCTCCCCGCACATGAGCAATCGATCAATGTCTCTCTTTTAGGGGCTGCTTGGTTAAAGGGAATTCTGCATGACTTGACATCTTATCTCCTGTGATTTCAAATAGTCTCTTAGTTGATGCAAGAAATCAGAATTTCAGACAGTATGAAAAGGCACTTTCATTCCAAATGCGAGAGGTGTCTTGAGCATTTTGGAATTCTACTTTGCGGGGTGGGATTCTTCTAAACAAACAAGCCCTTGGTGCCCAACAGTGGGATTCTTCTAAACAAACAAGCCCTTGGTGCCCAACAGTTGAATTTGTATGTTGCTTGAGGTAAAACCGATATCCAATGAAAGGTAAAATCGATTTCCATTGAAAATTTACCACATCGGTGTGATGCAACACATGGTAAGAGGCAGATTGCCCCAATCTCATGTCAGTTGCACTTTCTTTATTAATCCTTTTGTCCAATGCCAATATTTTTGTATGCCAAGATTCTAGGCTTTCATGTGTTTTTCATTTTTGCAAAGGTTTATTTACGTCCAATTGTTGTATAGATAAATTTATTTAACATTCAAGAAAAAAATATGTGGATATATTTGACCATAAATGAGTCTATTTGTGTAGGATTCTTATGTTCATTCTTGTTAGCATTGAATCACTTCTCTCCAACAAAAAGGGCATAAAATGTCACAAGTCGGCTATTTCATTCATAAGACTTCAATACAGTGCATTGCATCAAGATCCAAAATGTACTGCAGTTCTTAGATTGTAAAGTTTACCCCCGGTCCTTGGGCAGTCTAGGATCCAATAATCTGTGAAGTTCTCATTCACATCTACAGAAACCATGGAACAAAACCATTGTCTACATAAGAATTGAGTCTTGCTTTCTGTGAGCCCTCTCCTCACGTTAAGCTCACAACTAAATCTTAGGGTTACAGTTTGAAGGCGTAGCTAATTTATATCTATGATTAGGAAGCATATTAAAAATTTACACACATTTATATGCACTTCAAACCACACCAAACTCGGCCTGGGCAGCCCAACCCACATTGCATCTCTACCCTTTACTTGGTGCACCAGTAGTGTCTTCACCACCAGAATTGATGATGACATTCTTGCAAAGTCTTTCAAAACTAATGTGGCCACTGTTCAGAAGAATCAAGCTGGATTTGTGGGCTTAGTTGTTGATTTCATCTCTTGAAGGGAGTAGCACCCAATTGTTATGCTTGATGTGAGGTAGCACCGATTGGAGATAAAATGAGAGAAAATCGACTGAGATGGTTCGGCCATGTTAGGATGGTTCGGCCATGTTAGGAGGCGTCCAACGGAGGCACCTGTTAATGGATCTAATGGAGGACATGGCAATAAACAGATTTGATTGGCGTCGTCAAATCCATATAGCCAACCCCACCTAGTGGGAAAAGGCTTGGTTTGGTTTGGATGTGAGGATTGAGTACCATTTATGTTATGCTTGTTTTCACTTAAATTTTAATTTGATTGAATCATGGAATTATTCTTCTATTTGAATGTCTCTACTGTATCAAAGAATTTCTTTTTGATGGCTCAATTTTTAACAGTTCAGATAGGCCATTGTTTTGATAGGCCCTCATCAAGCATGGATAAGGCCCTCATCAAGCATGGACAATCAAACATCTCCCAATAAGACCTGTAGCTAGAGAACTCCCAGTATTCACAAATCACAATCCTTTTGGGCATTGCTAATACACATTGGGAGGAAGGGCTAGTAGACCTATGATCTTAGGTACCACCAATATTGAGTGAAATAACTCTCTTAACCTAACCTTGTGCGAAGATTAGTGTGAAGAATCCATCAAGTGGCTTCATAATCTATTCACCCTCCCTTGCTAATTCAAGATATTCATTATAAAGAAAGCTAATGAAATCATTTTATTCTGCTCAGAACATATGAAGTTTCTTCTCATCGATTCACAAATCTCTGAAGTCTGACATGTGAAATAAACTTTTCTTCATAATTCATCACCGCAGAAACACACCTCAAACAACCCCACAATAACATCAGAAAGAAAAAGCTCTAATCCTCAACAAATACTGTAGGTGCAGAAAAATATGACCCACAATAATCGGGGTGCCTTACAGGACAAATTCAAATGAAGAAGATGACCTGCTGCCTCAAAGCTTGAAAGGGAAGAGCAAACGGTCAGAGGACCCTGGCCCGAGCGGCGCAAGGCTCTCCGATGCATAAGTCAGTAAGTGAACTGGAACAAAGGAAGGATAGGAAGAAGAGAGGCAGAGTAACGACTCTCAAGTATGGGTTGGGTACCTTGCATGTGAAATGGGGTTCTATTTATAGAGAACTTGGACGATATCTTGGATGATATTTTGGCGTGGGTCCCGTGATTTGATAGGGAAGTCATTATCAGCCCACAAAGTAATAAATGCGGTCCATTCCAGCCCACTTTGCATTTAATGCCAGTCGGATCAGCCCACATCGCATTTAATATGCGTCATGTTGGGCCAGATCATGTTGGACGCCTTTGGCGGTAGAGGTCCCATCGGATCCACCCTCGGGCCTTGCCCTGATTTGGGTTCAGCCGCTGGATGCCGCCCTGTCAGTGATCTGGCGAAGATTGTGGACGGCTGGATGTCGCATCTGTGTCACTGGCTCGCGCCCCTATTCCTCCACGTATCTGATGGTGTGGGGGGCGAAGGGCGCGAGTGGGGACTCTCTCTTGCTTCGGCTTTCGTCCCGGCTCCTTTGGCCGAGGTCAAGCTTTTAGCCGAGGCGGGCACCTGGGTAGCGGAGCTCGGCGCTAGCGGCCAGGACCTGCCTGACTTCGGCTGAGGCCTCTATCTTGGTGGCCGAGATGAGTCTGGTGCCACGTGGATGGCACGCTGACGGCACGTGATAATGCTTAGTCCCATCTGATGGCCGTGATTAGCGTAATCCTGGAGTTTTGAAAATCTCCCCACACAATTGCCCCCTAGCTTGTGACTTCTTAAGCGCAATAGCCTTTAGGGGTCAGAAGCTAGAGAACCCGTCTGGAGATGCAGCGATGATTACCTGATGTCGCTTCGACTTTTCTGAGGCAATAATTGCTCCGTCCTGTCCGTCCTGGGAAGCGAACCGACGGCTACACGTGTAGCTTCTTCACTGATTGCGCTGTCTCATTGATAGAACAGGCGCGGATTACGAAATCTGCCCTTTCGAATTCGAAAGTGGCGTCCAAAAAAGGTTTCTTCCCCTATAAATAGGGTCGTCTCCTTTCTTTCTTTTTTCTGATTTTCTTTGCCCTTGTCTTCGATTTCCGCTCTGCTCTTCGTCTGTCCTCTCGAGATCTCTCTGGCGAGGACAACCATAGGACGCGCCCAGATCTGTTCTTGACTCGCCCTCCCGTTTCTGTAAGTAATTTCGTGCCCCTGTCTGTTTTTTAGGGTTTTCCACCTTTAGGGTTTCTTTCCGCCTTCCTCTTCTTTTAGACATGGGCACCCATAGGTTTCGGTTAGATACAGACGATGGCATAGCTAGGTTTAGGGCTACTTACAACATCCCGGAGGGAGTTGCTTGATGTAAATTAAATCAATCCATTAAAATTACTGCAAGTGCACAGTTATCTTGTTGAGACAGTGGCGATTACAGGTTGATCCCACAGGGAGCACTATTAGTTAAAATTTAAATCTGATTTTTTTTTAAATTAAAGATTAATGAATAATTGAGATCCAAGAAAAACTAGAAGAATTCATAAATGCAAATTAATCAAATATATAAAAAAATAGATCGGAGCATCCAGAATCCACTAAGCAAGATAATTAATCCATCATGCAATTATTCTACTATTTGTCTCAAAATAACTCAGATCAGAAACAAATCAATGTTTCGGATCCGGATGATTTGTCTTTTGCAAAAACCAGATTTTAATAAAAAGAATAAGATCACAACCCAAGACCTCCTTCACCTCATAAAAGAATGAAAATCATAAGCATGACTCATCAAATTAAGCATAAACTATCAAAGGATCTCAACCCTAAGCATAATCTATCAAAAAAAGTATAAATCATCAAACTATTTTCATTAGAAATCAAAATAGAGGCTGCCTAAGGCATGAAAACAGATCTATTATTCTAATAGAGCATGCATTTAAAAGAGACAAGAAAGTAAATAGAAAAATCACATAGATTAAATTAAAGATCTACTTAGCTTCATCTGTGTGCTCCAGCCAGCCATTGAAAAGAACTCCATAAGTAATTTCATTAATAGCACCTCCTTATATAATGGTCTCTCAAAAATCTCTCTTCTAAAAATCCTAATTTCTGAAACAGGGCTTCAGAATACCCAAAAATAATTCTTAAATTCTATTAATTAGGAAAAGAAGAAAAAAAATGAGAGAGAACAATGGTGGACGTCCAAGGGAGGGAGTGTCTCCTGTATGCTTCCTTTTGGTTCCTCTTATAACTCCGGTTATCTTACAGATACATTGAATCTGGACACCTTCTCTACAAATTTGATTTATCTTCATAGATAAGGTATATGTAAGATCCCGACCCCAACCCTTTTGTTTAGCATTGTTTTAATCGTGGTTTAGCTTTTTAAGCGAGATTTGATTTAGTTTGACCGCATATTTGAGTTTGACCGGATTTTTCCTTGCCTTGGAGATTTTGAGGACCGTTGACTTTGGTTTGACCCGGTCCTTAGGATTTGTATTTTTATGGGAAATTACTTTTCATTTCTAAAAACTCTGGATTTGGTGTATTTTGACTCATTTTATGAAGTTTAACAACTTTCATGTTTTGACCATTTTGATTTGATACTCAGAAATCACGTTTTTCGAGGAAAAAGGGCAAAACTGACCTTTCACACTAAATCTGTCCATGAATTTCGAAAATTTCAGAAATTGGGGAAAATATACTTTTTGGAAAGTAGATATTTCGCCGATCGTTTTTGTCTTCTTCGTCGTTTTCATCCGGGGCCCGCTTATACCATTTTTAGCTTGATGAAGACCGGGGCCCACAAGACCCATTCTATAAGAGGGGAACCCCTCTCTTCTTCTCCTTCATTCGTTTCCAGCAAGGGTGAGCTAGGGCTTTCCCTCTCTTCTCACTCTCTCTCATCTGGAACTCTCACTTGGTGGGGTATTCTTAGAGGGTTGATCTCCTCAATCTCTTCCTCCCTCTTCAAGCTTCCTAGGGACACCATTTTTGAGATGTTTGAGCTAGAGAAGACCCATCTTTCAAGCTCTTCTTCTTGTTTGGGGCACCCAAAGGTTTGCAATGTCATTTCTTTCTTGAGATTCTTGTTCTCCTCTCCATTTGGAGTGTTTTAAACCCGTTTGTTAGGGTTTTCATGGAGGTTTTCAATGGATTGGATTTTTAGGGTTCTCTTGAGCTATTTGGGGATTTTGGAATTTTGGAAGCTTGAGGCCATTAGAGGACTTTCATAGAGTGTCTTTCATCTTCTCTTGACTCAAGGCAAGTAGATTTCCAATTAATTATGATGTTTTCTCTCATTTGATTCTATTTGATGATTTTTCTTCTTATTGGTTAATCTCCTTTGATTTATGGATCTACTTTGATCGAATGGACCATTGTTACATTGATTTCAAAATATGTTATTGTTTACCATGCATGGGAGGTTTGCTTTCATTATGGTTTTCTTTAAAAATCTGGACTTCTTGTGTTAAAGGTAGGTGTTCATGAGAATGGAGGAAACTTTGAGTTAGGTGTTGTGTTTGGCTAATTAGGATGATTAGGAATGGTGATTAATGAGTTTGGAAGGTCAAGGAAGGGCCCAAAGGATCTATGAAATTTGTATGAAAGGTTGGAAATGGGAAATGATCAGAAAAATCAGAAAAAAAAATGCAAAGAGATGGGAAATTCTGCACTCGGGCCGGACTGGGCAGGCCCAGTCCGCTCGAGCGACCCACTGGGTCGCTCGAGCGGACCAGGCACTGTCTGGGTCCGCTCGAGCGACCCAGCTTCTGTCTGGGTCCGCTCGAGCGGGCCTGGGTCCGCTCGAGCGAGCCCAGTTCAGTTTGGGCTCGGGTTTGGGCCCGAATTTGGATTGTTGTGGGCCAGATTGTTTGGGGCTTTCTTGGGCCTGATTCAGGTCAGTCCTTGGACCATTTCAAGACCTGATGTGTGTCAGTTTAGGGCCTGTTAGTGGACTGTTTTTAGAATTTGGTTGGTGGGCCTGTTTTATGGTTAATTTGGGTTGGTTTAAAACTTGTTCCTTGGGCCTGATTCAAATTAGTTTTGGACTGTTTTTAAAAATCAGTTTTGTGGGCCTGTTCGAAGTTTGTTTGGGCTGTTTTAAGAATCGTTTTGTAGGCCATTTAAGGATTTGTTTAGGACTGTTTTTCAACCTGTTTTGTGGGCCTGGTTCAGGTCTAGTGTTGGGTTGTTTTAAGATCTGTTTGTGGGCCTGGTTCAGGTTTAGTTTTGGGTTTGTTTTAAACACCTGTTTCTTGTCCATTAAAAGATTAGTTTGGGCTGTTTTTAAGATTTGCTTTGTGAGCCATTCGAAGTTGGTTTTGGACTATTATTAAGGACTGTTGTGGGCTCGGTCTAAGGCCAACTATAGGCCTGTTTTAAGAGTTTTGGTCATTACTTTGATACTTGGAAATTTGTGAAATGGGAATGATGTGAGAATGAGTGTATGTGAAATTACCCGGGAACCGTTCGGGTCTTAATGCGCACTTTATCATTTAAATATTATGGATTTTCATTGGCATCAAACGCACTTTTTATTAATTAATGTTTAAAGGTTAAATGTGCATTGAGATGGTTCCTTGGTAGGTCATTAGGTCATTCTCCACTATCCATTCCATTTCAAGTCAGATCATGTATTTGTATTTGTATTTCGTATTTGCATTCTTTGGTGAACTAATTCAAATAGCATCGATGATTTGTTATAAAATCATGTGGCTTTCCACGTTCGAAAGGATTGACCGTATGATTTTATACAAATCACCTTGATGCGTATTTGAACGGTTTACCCGAGTTATTCGTATGTTTTCTCCGATTCGATTTGAAAAGAGATTTGGAGTATGTTTGTCACATTCGGGATTTCTTCGATGAGACCATTATTTGTTAAGATTAGTATTTTGAAAACAAACCCCGAGGCAAGACGGGGCCAGAGCTATGTGGTGCGAGCCCCTGAGCCAAAGGGATTAGTATTATGTTAGATTTGTATCTGTTTGAGTTTGAAAACTAAAGGCACCACTAGGCTTAGGTCACCTTGTCGGGCTGATCACCCGGCTTGGGATCTTTACTTTGTTCGCCAGCTGCAGCTTGGATTCTGTTTGTACCGACCATGGCAACGGTAATTATCTGCCGGTCCCATTTGTATGGCTACGGTTCTGATACTTTTGATCTGCCGGTCCCATTTATATGGCTACGGTTTCGATCCTTTGTTTAGTACCACGTTCAGTGGCTACGCTTTGTTTGCTCTTATTACTTCGGTAATAGGAGGATTTAGCTATTTGTGGTTGCCTGTGTTTTATCTGTATATTGCTTTAGTTTATGATTTCCGTTGGTTATACTTTTTATGCTCAGATTCGTTTAATGTTTACGATATCGATCTTTATCATATTGTCGCTATTATTCAGGATTTGAAATGTATTTCCGACGATTAAACGTTTGATGCAGGCTTTTATCTTTTCGGGATAGTGTACATCTGATATTGTTCTTTTACGTGTTTTGACGTTTATGTTCGGTCTTTCGATCGTTTAGCATGCTTTGTTGTCATTATTGTTTAGACTCGTTATTCGGTTTTTCGATGATTTCGTCTGGTTTTATGCATGTTCCTTTTATTCATATTATTTGTTAATTTGCTTGCCAGACCGTCGTGTCTGACCCTTTTTGTTTGGTGCCAGTTCTTCTCTTTCTGTTTGTAGGTGTTTGATCAGAGGAGGCGGTGGGACCGCCGGTCTGACGTGAGAGGCCGCCCGTTGATATCACCTAGATGTCAAGTTTGGCACCAGAGTTCGTATATCGAATGTTGGGGTAGTATTTCTGTTTAGTGGATATTGTTGTATGGCTTTATCAGCCTTTTTCTTTTGGGTTTGTAATTAAGACACTTGTTAATTGTAACTTGAATATGTGGGAAATAATAGATTTGTTACTACCAGCTCAGTGTGTTGTGATTGATGGCGTGTGATATTGGTTGCGTGCGACACGGAACCCGATGGCCACGGATTCCGAGTCGTAACACCATGTGTAGCTTCCGCGAAAAATATACTCTGATTGTGTTGGCATGTGATT
Organism: Litsea cubeba; assembly: GCA_012931725.1. NCBI lineage: Eukaryota > Viridiplantae > Streptophyta > Magnoliopsida > Laurales > Lauraceae > Litsea > Litsea cubeba. The sequence goes on from CM022946.1 coordinate 112,153,640, forward strand.
ATCCTCATTCACGCGGATCTTGGGAACTATACAAAAAGTTTCAAATTATTCCAAAATTTCGCACCCCGAGATCGGTTCGCTGCAGGTCCCGGTTTCGGGGCGTGACAGGTTTGGTATCAGAGCTGGTTAGTTTCTAGGAAATAAAATACTCTAGAGACATTAAGACGTGTGGTGAGGATTCGTTAGATTGTGTCGATTTGTTTTCTCGTGTCTTTGTTTCGTTGGATTTGAGTCGGATTTTCTTTCAGTTCGGGAGATTTTGCTCGTCTTTTCTTTTAGTTCTGTTGTTAGGAGATTTGGACGGCCAAATTTCCTCCTTAGTGGTGGAGAATTTAAAATCTCCATACTCTTGTTCAGTGTCTTTTATCTTTGCTTGTGTCGGAGACTGAGAACCTCTTGGATTTAGTATGTGTTTTCGGAGAACATCAGCAGACCTTCAACCTTCAGCGTCTTCATTGTGGTTAGTAAGAGAAGACATGTGCAGTTGCCAGTCAAAGTAGAACTCGAGCAGTAGTTGAAGATCCCCTTTCAGTTAATCGGAGATCGTCATGCAGTGCACTAAGGTGAGTGAATGTGGATTTTGGGTGAACTCAGACTATCTTTCCGAGATGAAGGACTGCAAAAGGATGGTTTTGGTTGAAAATTTTGGTAACTTGTAGCGTAGCCGGTGTAGTTGATTCAGCAAGGGAGTACATCAGTATTATGGATGTCCATTTCTTATTTAAAATGATTTTCTTGGTGTTTTCATCTTTGATATGTTTTCATTAATGTCTATGATTTATCCTTGCAGTGTTTAAAAATGGATTTATGTTTCTTCTTTGAGGCTTATTTTGAATTAAAAACTATGTTATTATACTCTTTTCATGAGTCGCATGATTTTTGTTTTCATAAGGATTTGTGTTTCGAATTTTTGTTTAATCTTCATAAGATATTATCTTGTAATGACCTTAGAATTTCGCTCTTGTTTAGTTTTCTTAAATGTTGATACTTACATTTCAAAACTTTGTATGTGTTTGGCTGGAAATGGATTTTAACAAAGTTTAATGTATAGTCCTACCATATGAATTTGATTTCTTTTTGAGATCTTGATTTAAAATTGTTGAGTATTTCAAGGATTTGTTGAGTCATGAAAACATGAATTTCGAAAATGAATAACGTTGTGTCATGTTCAAAACTTTGGAAAACCTCATCTTTTGAGCTTTATTCGATGATTTGGAAGTTCAATTTTTTACTATGATTTGAAATGATAAAATTTAGCTAAATAATTATTTTAGTCATCAAGTTTAAGATTTTTAGATTTGTTTTGCATCGAATGGAAGGAGTTGTAGTAGTATAGTTGGAGTTTGGGGGTGTATGGATTGAAGGGTGGATGGATGTCAGGATGTGTATTGGTTCAGTTGAAGACAAAGTTGGATCTACGAGAGGATCAACATCATTCAAGACAGGGATTGAAAGTTTCAGATGTCGATGGTAGAAGACTTGAAGAACGAGATCTGAAGAGGCAAGCGTCGGGAGCACCGTGTACGGCTTTGAAGGACTTAAGCCACAGGATTCCAAGTGATAGAAAGAGATAGAACTCATAGTTTCTTGAACCAACAGTGACTAATAGGGTGAGTAAAAGAAGTGATTCAGTGCAGGAACGACAGATGACACCGAGGATACTTAGGAGTGTTGGGCACCGGTTTGGTCAGAGAAGTTTGTTTCCGAGCAGATATGTAGAACAGTGTGAAGCCTTCAACCGAATCAGAATGTGGTCGACCGTGCATCTCACCGTCAGGTTTGGTCAGAGGTTGTCTCTCAGTCACCAAAGTCTAGCATAGGGTGTCAGTGTTTTCGTTTGTCTTTTTGGGTTTTCGATTTCGATTTGGTTTAAGCCATTTGGAGGACCAAATGGATTCTAAGGGGGGGAGGATGTAAGATCCCGACCCCAACCCTTTTGTTTAGCATTGTTTTAATCGTGGTTTAGCTTTTTAAGCGAGATTTGATTTAGTTTGACCGCGTATTTGAGTTTGACCGGATTTTTCCTTGCCTTGGAGATTTTGAAGACCGTTGACTTCAGTTTGACCCGGTCCTTAGGATTTGTATTTTTATGGGAAATTACTTTTCATTTCTAAAAACTCTGGATTTGGTGTATTTTGACTCATTTATGAAGTTTAACAACTTTCATGTTTTGACCATTATGATTTGATACTCAGAAATCACGTTTTTCGAGGAAAAAGGGCAAAACTGACCTTTCACACTAAATCTGTCCATGAATTTCGAAAATTTCAGAAATTGGGGAAAATACACTTTTTGGAAAGTAGATATTTCGCCGATCGTTTTTGTCTTCTTCGTCGTTTTCATCCGGGGCCCGCTTATACCATTTTTAGCTTGATGAAGACCGGGGCCCACAAGACCCATTCTATAAGAGGGGAACCCCTCTCTTCTTCTCCTTCATTCGTTTCCAGCAAGGGTGAGCTAGGGCTTTCCCTCTCTTCTCACTCTCTCTCATCTGGAACTCTCACTTGGTGGGGTATTCTTAGAGGGTTGATCTCCTCAATCTCTTCCTCCCTCTTCAAGCTTCCTAGGGACACCATTTTTGAGATGTTTGAGCTAGAGAAGACCCATCTTTCAAGCTCTTCTTCTTGTTTGGGGCACCCAAAGGTTTGCAATGTCATTTCTTTCTTGAGATTCTTGTTCTCCTCTCCATTTGGAGTGTTTTAAACCCGTTTGTTAGGGTTTTCATGGAGGTTTTCAATGGATTGGATTTTTAGGGTTCTCTTGAGCTATTTGGGGATTTTGGAATTTTGGAAGCTTGAGGCCATTAGAGGACTTTCATAGAGTGTCTTTCATCTTCTCTTGACTCAAGGCAAGTAGATTTCCAATTAATTATGATGTTTTCTCTCATTTGATTCTATTTGATGATTTTTCTTCTTATTGGTTAATCTCCTTTGATTTATGGATCTACTTTGATCGAATGGACCATTGTTACATTGATTTCAAAATATGTTATTGTTTACCATGCATGGGAGGTTTGCTTTCATTATGGTTTTCTTTAAAAATCTGGACTTCTTGTGTTAAAGGTAGGTGTTCATGAGAATGGAGGAAACTTTGAGTTAGGTGTTGTGTTTGGCTAATTAGGATGATTAGGAATGGTGATTAATGAGTTTGGAAGGTCAAGGAAGGGCCCAAAGGATCTATGAAATTTGTATGAAAGGTTGGAAATGGGAAATGATCAGAAAAATCAGAAAAAAAAATGCAAAGAGATGGGAAATTCTGCACTCGGGCCGGACTGGGCAGGCCCAGTCCGCTCGAGCGACCCAGCTTCTGTCTGGGTCCGCTCGAGCGGGCCTGGGTCCGCTCGAGCGAGCCCAGTTCAGTTTGGGCTCGGGTTTGGGCCCGAATTTGGATTGTTGTGGGCCAGATTGTTTGGGGCTTTCTTGGGCCTGATTCAGGTCAGTCCTTGGACCATTTCAAGACCTGATGTGTGTCAGTTTAGGGCCTGTTAGTGGACTGTTTTTAGAATTTGGTTGGTGGGCCTGTTTTATGGTTAATTTGGGTTGGTTTAAAACTTGTTCCTTGGGCCTGATTCAAATTAGTTTTGGACTGTTTTTAAAAATCAGTTTTGTGGGCCTGTTCGAAGTTTGTTTGGGCTGTTTTAAGAATCGTTTTGTAGGCCATTTAAGGATTTGTTTAGGACTGTTTTTTCAACCTGTTTTGTGGGCCTGGTTCAGGTCTAGTGTTGGGTTGTTTTAAGATCTGTTTGTGGGCCTGGTTCAGGTTTAGTTTTGGGTTTGTTTTAAACACCTGTTTCTTGTCCATTAAAAGATTAGTTTGGGCTGTTTTTAAGATTTGCTTTGTGAGCCATTCGAAGTTGGTTTTGGACTATTATTAAGGACTGTTGTGGGCTCGGTCTAAGGCCAACTATAGGCCTGTTTTAAGAGTTTTGGTCATTACTTTGATACTTGGAAATTTGTGAAATGGGAATGATGTGAGAATGAGTGTATGTGAAATTACCCGGGAACCGTTCGGGTCTTAATGCGCACTTTATCATTTAAATATTATGGATTTTCATTGGCATCAAACGCACTTTTTATTAATTAATGTTTAAAGGTTAAATGTGCATTGAGATGGTTCCTTGGTAGGTCATTAGGTCATTCTCCACTATCCATTCCATTTCAAGTCAGATCATGTATTTGTATTTGTATTTCGTATTTGCATTCTTTGGTGAACTAATTCAAATAGCATCGATGATTTGTTATAAAATCATGTGGCTTTCCACGTTCGAAAGGATTGACCGTATGATTTTATACAAATCACCTTGATGCGTATTTGAACGGTTTACCCGAGTTATTCGTATGTTTTCTCCGATTCGATTTGAAAAGAGATTTGGAGTATGTTTGTCACATTCGGGATTTCTTCGATGAGACCATTATTTGTTAAGATTAGTATTTTGAAAACAAACCCCGAGGCAAGACGGGGCCAGAGCTATGTGGTGCGAGCCCCTGAGCCAAAGGGATTAGTATTATGTTAGATTTGTATCTGTTTGAGTTTGAAAACTAAAGGCACCACTAGGCTTAGGTCACCTTGTCGGGCTGATCACCCGGCTTGGGATCTTTACTTTGTTCGCCAGCTGCAGCTTGGATTCTGTTTGTACCGACCATGGCAACGGTAATTATCTGCCGGTCCCATTGTATGGCTACGGTTCTGATACTTTTGATCTGCCGGTCCCATTTATATGGCTACGGTTCCGATCCTTTGTTTAGTACCACGTTCAGTGGCTACGCTTTGTTTGCTCTTATTACTTCGGTAATAGGAGGATTTAGCTATTTGTGGTTGCCTGTGTTTTATCTGTATATTGCTTTAGTTTATGATTTCCGTTGGTTATACTTTTTATGCTCAGATTCGTTTAATGTTTACGATATCGATCTTTATCATATTGTCGCTATTATTCAGGATTTGAAATGTATTTCCGACGATTAAACGTTTGATGCATGCTTTTATCTTTTCGGGATAGTGTACATCTGATATTGTTCTTTTACTCGTTTTGACATTTATGTTCGGTCTTTCGATTGATTTAGCATGCTTTATTGTCATTATCGTTTAGACTCGTTATTCGGTTTTTCGATGATTTCGTCTGGTTTTATGCATGTTCCTTTTATTCATATTATTTGTTAATTTGCTTGCCAGACCGTCGTGTCTGACCCTTTTTGTTTGGTGCCAGTTCTTCTCTTTCTGTTTGTAGGTGTTTGATCAGAGGAGGCGGTGGGACCGCCGGTCTGACGTGAGAGGCCGCCCGTTGATATCACCTAGATGTCAAGTTTGGCACCAGAGTTCGTATATCGAATGTTGGGGTAGTATTTCTGTTTAGTGGATATTGTTGTATGGCTTTATCAGCCTTTTTCTTTTGGGTTTGTAATTAAGACACTTGTTAATTGTAACTTGAATATGTGGGAAATAATAGATTTGTTACTACCAGCTCAGTGTGTTGTGATTGATGGCGTGTGATATTGGTTGCGTGCGACACGGAACCCGATGGCCACGGATTCCGAGTCGTAACACCATGTGTAGCTTCCGCGAAAAATATACTCTGATTGTGTTGGCATGTGTGTATCCTCATTCACGCGGATCTTGGGAACTATAACCAAAAAGTTTCAAATTATTCCAAAATTTCGCACCCCGAGATCGGTTCGCTGCAGGTCCCGGTTTCGGGGCGTGACAGTATATCTCTTATCTCTTTTGAATTTGAATGAGGTGGAAGCTTCTGGAAACCTCTGGATGACTTGGCTAATCTTTAGATGGGGTCCCACAAGGGATGTGCAGCAATTGATTATCAACGGTGTGGATTTAATTGCAATCCCATCTAAAAATGAACATGAAAATCTCTAGGCCCATAACTTTGTCAATTTAGCTCTGATTTGCATATTCTTGGGCTCCACGAGTATTTACTCTGAATAAGCTTTCCAACGATAGGTAAATTTCATCGATCCGACGGTTTGATTGAAAGTTATGACCATTTGAAAATGAGTTATCCTGAGAAAAACGGGATTAACTTTTGAAATTTGATTTGCAAAGGATTCTTTCTCTCCACAACTCTTATTTTCCAAAGGAGATCAAATGTGGATGATTCAAACTCTTCTTTTATTCCAATCATAATTGTACTCTTTGAATTATCAATTAATAATTTTAAATCTGGAACTACTGCGGACCCTGCTATGTAGGACATTTCATCTGCTTGAATAGTGGGCCCTATGAGAAGTCTTCTATTGTAGTTAGGACTCTTCAACTGACATGATGACTGGATCCCTCCTTTGAGTGATATTCACATGGCTTGTGTGTGGGGTCTACGTGGTGAGTTCTTCTTTTCAAACTTCAATTCAACAATGCAGGGCCCATGGTGACTATGTGTGCTTGAAAGTGGGTTCCATGATAGAGGCCTGCAATTCTCGTTTTCTACACATTTTAATTCAACACATCAAATATTGAAGAGCCCATATTGAAGCGGGACCCATCCGGACAGAGTCCTACTCCAACTGGGACTCTTCGAAGAAAATTTGCAAAACATTCTAAATTAATGCAGAAAATGTATGTAAAGTACGAAAATTCAGGTTTTTAGGTGAAAATGCATGAAATGATGGAATTAGATGAAGAATGACGCTTATTCGCCTAATTAAACCCCTAATTCATTATAAAATGATGCGTAAATGTGCAAATTCATGAACTCAACACACCCCCCAACCAGCATTTTGCTAGTCCCTTAGCAAAAGTTGCGAGCAAAAGTCTTGAAGTTCTTTGACCTAATCTAAGAAAGAAAAGTAAATATGAAGACAAAACCACTTTCGCTGGTATTCTCGGTTGCATTTAGCGTATGCAACAAGCCTTTAAACCCCTAGGTTCCCCCTAGTGGACGAGTTGTGCCTCGTGAGGGTTTGCAGTTAATATACCCACAAAATTCATTTGACCTAAAAACAAACGTAGAAATAAAAAAAAACTTTTCTTTTTCAAAAGGAAATCAAGTTATCTCGGACACTCTTTGTGTAATCCAGAATAGTCAAAATCTCAGACTTTTCAAAATTCGGTTCATCCTTCGAATATCAAACTTTTCTTTTCTTTTCTTTTTTTTTCAAATACTAACTTTTGTGTGCCTTGTGCAAGTGTATACATCCAATCAATCTTTCAAATGTTCCGCTATGATGTCATGAAAATAGAATTTTCCCTCAAATGCTCTGATCTTTCCTAGATTTAGTGGCTCATAAGTTTCCCTTTCAAGGCTACTATGACGGCTTTCGCACTACTGTATTTTAAAAGGCTGCGAGATGCATCTTTATTTTCATTTTTTTTTCTTCTTTTTTTTTGTTTTTTTTTTAAAACACGCACATGTGACTGTGCAATGCCTTGGTCCCTTAAGCTTTCTAATTAACCCATGTAACGAGCATTCGGCCAGTGACTCCCAAACCAGATGGCTTTAGGGCACTAGGTATGTAAATACCCCTAAAGGCGTACTGGCTCGAGTTAAAAAGGCTACGAACCCAAACTAGTCACAAAACTTTTTATTCAAGACTTCTAACTAAACACTTTTTTTTCAGTCCTCAACAATAGGCAACCTTTTTCAATTCGCCCGAATTAATCCAATGGTTTTAGTTGGCCTAACCATCCCGATGAACCAGGTAGACTTACGAGGCTAGACTTCAGAAAGTCATCCTATCTTTCTTGAAAAACTATAAATTCAACACCAAGGCTTCCTATCCAAAATCTTGATAGATGTATACGTGTTTCAGTGAAAAATAGAGTTTAGTATTATTTTGATATATTCTAGAAAAGATTTGAACTTTCATTTTACTTCGTTCCAAGGATTTCGAAATTCCGGATTTCCGAGCATCGTTGAATTTGATCAATTCCTTTCAAAACTACCTTTTAAAAAAAAATATTGCACAGACGAGAAATTGTCCTAAAATTTATAAAAAAATAAAAAATTTCCTAAAATAGAAAAAAAAAGATTTCCCAAAATTGAAAAAAAAACCTAAAATTGGACAAGTGTGCTTGTTCCCACCCCCAAACCGAAACTAGACAGCGTCCTCGATGTCGTGCATGTAATGCAGAAAATGATAATGTAACATGAGGAAAAATAAATTGCAGGAGGGAAAGGAAAGAAGTTACCTGATGATTTTGCATGGCGCTCCCTGTCCAAGGTTAGAAAAAAAAAGATAAAAAAATAATCTAAACTAATAATAATAATCTATAAAAACAAAGAAAAAGAAACTACCCTATTTGACACCTAACATGGATTCCTCCTGGATCTCAAACAAACTTACCTTCTAAAATTGAGGTCAAGATCTCTCGCTTAGGTGGTCTCCTATTCTTTTCCACGAATGAGGTTGAATCTAGCTGTGCATTCACCTTTTCAATGTGGCCATCTATATCAAAATCACTCTCAAAATGTGCTAGACAAACCTCCAATGGATCCTCACAGCCTAACTGGGGAGCAACATTTCCAACCAACTCTTGTATGTAGCTGGCCTCACCAACCTCATCATCCTCATCTTGAAGTTGCTTACTCACATTAAAGATGTTTAGTTGAATTGTCATGGTGCCAAACGAGATTTGCATCACTCCATTCCTACAATTAATCAAAGCATTGGATGTTGCTAGGAATGGTCGTCCTAAAATGTTTAGTATTTTAGCCACATTCTTGTTGGTTGATTCATGTCCAAGACAACAAAGTCTACAGGGAATACGAACTCTCCTACTTTGATCAGGACATCATCCATTACCCCCTTCGGGTATCGAATTGAAGCATCAGCCAATTGGAGGGTCACATGAGCTTTCTTCAACTCCCCCAAACCTAGTTCTTCGTATATGGAATAGGGAAGTAGGTTGACACTCGCACCCAAGTCTAGTAACGCGTGCTCAATATGATGGTCCCCTATCCTGCATGAAATTGTAGGGCACCCTGGGTCTTTGTATTTGATCGGGGTTGGACAGGAAATGATCGAGCTAGTTTGTTGGGCTAGAAAAGCCTTTTTGGATGCATTAGTAGTCCTTTTGAAGGTGCAAAGGTCTTTCAAAAATTTTGCATGGGCTGGAATCTGTTGGATAGCATCAAGTAGTGGGATATTGATCCTCACTTGTTTGAATACTTCTAGCATTTTATCCAACTAAACAGTTGATTTTGCTGGGCCTAGCCTCTGTGGGTATGGTGCTTTGGGAACATAAGTCCTAGGAGATGGCTCACTAGGTGATGGATTAGTTATGATTGGGTTTGCTTTGACTGGCTCTAGTTTTAACATGGGTTCAGCATTCACAATTTGTTCCTCACTTTCCACTTTCTCACGTGATTCTTCTTCATGTTTGATGGACCGCGCTCCTGCTCGGTTCTACCGAGGTCGGCGGACGTGGGAGTCCGTCGGGTCCGACCCTTTCGTAACCGGGGGGCAAGGGCGTGCATCAACGTTTCTTTTTTTGTGGGTGTGCCAGATTTTCTATTTTTACTTGGAATTGCAAGTGGTGATCCGGAGATCAACCTTCGCAAGTAAAAAGGAAATCAACTTCTTTCAAGTTTTCCATTGCACATATATTTAAGAAAAGAGACATTTTTCTTGATTTTCCGTGAAAGGCAATTTTTTTGGCATTTATAGCCGATTTTGGCGTTTATAGCCGATTTTTGGCGTTTATAGCCGATTTTGGCGTTTATAGCCGATTTACAATCCTTATCAACAATGAAAGACAAGAATTGTGATTTTTGTCTCTTTTAAAAAAATACAAACTACAATGAAAAGCAAGAAAAGGAGGATCTAACTTCTCAGGAGATTGTGGGGGACTCGTTTAGATTGACGGTCGTAAGCCATATGTGGGCTTCGCCATCATCCATGCAGATGAGAACAGAGGATGCTATTGATTCGCTTGGCTTGGCTATAACCTCGGGTTTTTAGAGGACAAAGACCAAAGGAAGGTCCTATGTCCAATAAAAAGCCGAGTAGACGGGCTGAAAAGCCATATCTAAGCCATTGGAGGCAGGAGGAGAAGGCAAGGACCTTGGGGGGGGGTACCCCCCAAGGGACTTTTGTCACCTTGTTGCGGTGGCCGGTGTAGAACTTCCGCAGAGTTTTCTCTCTTTTTCCTTTCTCTGGATTTCTGTCTGCTGTCTGTTGATGTTCGTTGTGTCTGATGTTGTGTGTTGATGTTGTGTGTGTCGATGTTGTGTGTTGATGTGCGGTCAATCGATGTCCGATTGACTTGAAATTTGACAGAGAACCTATTGGAGTCATTTTAAGATGATCCATAGGCTCTGTCTTGGAAACCATGGTCCCGGAGAGCTTTTGTCGCCGAGAGCTCCTTTTCGGCTGTCGGAGAAGCGAAGTTAGGCCAAATGATTTTGAAATGGCCCGAAACTTCTTGTGTACTCCTCTTTTGGCTGTCTGGAAGAATCTTGCAGTTTTTGTTTGATTCTGACAAGATTTGATTTTTGGAAGCAGCATTGCCTATTTATGGCAGGTTGCGACTTCATGTAGCTCTTTGGATCTTGAAAAGGCAAAGTGACATTTTTGGTGTCAACAAATGCCCCCTCGAGGTACAGCGGCGAGTTGCTTAACTTTTGTAGTCGATGTGCCTCGAAGAGATTTTTTGAAGGAGAGCCTGTGACTTGACCAAGAGTCTTTGAGCAATCTTTCTTTTTGGTATTTGTAGCCTTTTGAGCTTCCAGGGGAATTTTATGGTAGTGAAAGGGATCACGTACCATCTCGAGGCAAAGTTTTGAAGATGACATCAGGGATGTGGATTTGGGTTTTGACCTTGTGACCTAACAGGCTATATATGACAGGTTAGGGGGTCAGGTTTGGTTTTGATCGTGTGACCCAACAAGCTGTATGTGGAATGTTGGGGGATCAATTTTGGTTTTGATCTTGTGACCTAACAGGCTGTATGTGGCAAGTTAGGGGATCAGGTTTTGGTTTTTGGTTTTTGGTCTTATGACCTAACAGGCTGTATGTGGCAAGTTAGGGGACCAGGATTTGGTCTGATGGAATGTCAATTTCAAGATTCTGGCTCAATTTGGTAGATGAGGCTGGATGGTTTGATTTTTGGAAGCTCATGGGGCTTGGAATTTTCTTTTGTATGGTCCAATCAACTCGAAAGAGGCATGGAACCATTTTTGTATGCTCTTGGTAAGAGGGATTTCTCTTTGACTAAAAGCCCAAAATTTTTTTTTTTTTTTTTTTGTGTGTGCCTAGGTGGTCAAACCTGGCTCATATGGGCTAACCCATGGGACCTTAAGCTTTTGAAATGGCTTAGATCTCATATGGTGTCATTTTTGTAAAGAATATCCAAAAATATCTCATTTGGATAGAGAATATCTAAGAATATCTTTACTTGGAGAGAATCTCTCATGATCCCTTTATTTTTGGGATAGAATATCTCAAGATATCTTTCTTTTGGAAAAGAATCCGTCATAGATTTTATCTATTAGGAGAAAATCTCTCATTGATTTCTTTTTGGGAGAGAATCCCTCAAGATATCTTTCTTTTGGGAAAGAATCTTTCTAATTTCTTTCTTTTGGTAAGGTTACTAATTAGTAACACTTACCTCTTTCTTCTTTCCTTCTTTGGTTTGCTCTCCTCTATAAAAGCAAGGAGAAGGTTGGATCTCTTGCTCTTATTACTTTCTTTTGCAATAATCTCAAGAGGGCTTCAAGACCAAGAGCTTTTCTTCTTCAAGATCTTCAAGACTTTTCTTCTTCTTCTCCATCAATGGCTTTAAGTAAGTTCCCCTTTTTTTTCAAGAAAACTCCATTGTAGGAAAAAAAAGTTCTTTCTTTTTTTTTGTTTCTTTCTTTTCTTTTCTTCTTTTTTTTTTCTTTTCCACGTGTTTGCCTCCCTTTTTTTTTTACACGTTTTCTTTTTTTTTTTTTGCTTTCTTTTCTTTTCTTTTTTTTTATGTTTTTTTTTTGTGTGGGCCGTACGGACAGATCCGTACGGATCTGGCCGTACGGCCACGTGGCCTGTGGGCCACGGCCTGTGGGCCAGCCCTCATTTTTTCTTTCTCTTTTTTTTTTCTTTCCCTCCCCTTTTTTTTTGAGAGAGTTTCTTTTCTTTTCTTTTTTTGTTTTCTTTCCCCTCTCTTTTTTTTTTTTTAGAGAAAGTTTCTTTTTCTTTTTTTTTTTTTTTGCTCATCATGATAATGCATTTTTTTTTTTTTTTTGCAAACCTAGATGTTCATGCATGCCTTTAATTTGTAAATTAAATTTGTAGCATGATGTGATAGCATACCTGAAAGTTTTTGCAAATTTGGGAACTTGGAGCTCGCAGTGATGTTGAGCCCTTCCTGATTTTGCGGAGACTTTTAGGTTTCGAAAGTTTGGGGTTTCGGAGCTCGCAGCGATGTTGAGCCCATCTTCAAGCTTTCTATTTCTTTCGGGATAGTTCCTTTTCTTCGGAATTGCCCCGTCATCATGTCAAAATTTCGCCAGATTTTTTTTTTTAGCGAGATTCTGTCATTTTGATGTTTGATCTTTTTCTTTTCCATCCTTTTCAGGTGGTTCCTCCAGAGCGAACAAGGGTAAAGAGCCTGCTACAAGCGTACCTCGTCGATCTTCTAGATCTTCTAATCCGGCCGTTCAGCAGGCTTTCGAGAAGGTCCAGTATGTTGAGAGAAACCTGGAAGAGTGCGACTCCCTCAACAGAGATGAGATGAGGCAGCGACTGATCGCTCTCAAGGGAGAGGAATTCTATAAGATCATGGTAAGCAGTTGTCCATGGGTGATGGAAGATCAGAGCGTTTTGCCCAAGCCTACCTTCTTCTTTGGTGATGCAGTCCCTGATGACATTACATACCAGAGGAGATGTTTTCAGTTTTCCTTCACAGCAGATGGTGAGAAGAAGACTGTTACTACCCGGTCGATGTTTGATCGTACCGTCTCGATTCTGAGCCTTGCCCCCACGTGCCCTAAGAGGGAAGATCCTCCAAGTTGGGTGAGAAGGACAAATGTAATCAAGACCGGGGTTTTTGTTGGCGGTTCTCCTGGATATACGGAGAGGTCGCCTGTTGACATGGATTTGTTGATGCCATCAAGCGGCTACCAGGGCTCTGATTATCCATCAGTCGATTTGAGACCGGTGGGCCTTGGTATTTTCAGCGGTGACGGCAGCAATTGGATCAAGCCTTTTCGACTTCGAGGTCGTTTCAATGCTGACTCCGAGTGGAAGTCATGGACTGATCGCGTCCTGCTGATTGGTGGCGCCGTTTTGAAGGAAGCCGGGATTTTTGATGCGGTCCGCGCCTTTAGGGAGACCGTGATCTTTTCCGACGAGGCCTTCATGGCTATGCTGGAGTCATTTCTCCCACAAACCAATACCTTCGTTGTGACGAGTGGTGAGATTGGTTTTTCTTTGAAGGAGCTGAGCGCTATTACCGGATTGCCCATCCTCGGCAAACTCTATGAGGAGTTTATGCCGATTGACAGCGTCCTCGAGGGGCAGTCTGAGGAGTTCAGGCTTTTATACTTTCAGCTCGTCGCCTTCTATGTTTTTTTGAAGGAGAAGGGGGGTTCGAAAGTTAGATCCAGTAGTTGGAAGAGTTTTTGCTCTTCATTCCCCAACTTTTTTGATAGTAGGGAGTCTTCTGATGGCGTGACCCAGGAAGCCGGAGCTCAGGATCCAAGTTCAAAGAAGATCTTGGCCATGCAAGAAGAGTTGAGAGATTTCTGTGCAAGTACAAACGCCATATGTCCTGACATTGCACTGCGGAGAGATCTCGCTGTTTACCTCACTTATTGGCTTGGTGAGGCTGTTTTTGCTAGAGGAGATGGAACGCACATCAGGCCGCATTGTATTTTCCCGGCTTGTCAGATGGCGTTTGGAGAGCAGGTTGCTTTGGTTCCAGCTCTTTACTCCTACCTGTGTACCGAACTGCAGGCTGCTGCTTTTTTGGTTCGGCTTGGGCTTCCCATGAATAGGGTATTTTCAGCCCATATCTTTTATTCGTGGTATGTATACCACTGTCCTGGCTTCCATCGGCTGGGTGCTGCACAGGATGATGATCCTCTGATGATTCGACTGGCTAAGGGCAAAGCCGTGTCCGAATCACTTTTGTTTGCCCGCATGAGGATCCGACGGTTCAGGGACGTCGAGATGGGGCAATCTTCAGTGAAGCTTTCTCCGGAGTTGCGGAAGAAGGCTTTTGATTTTGGTGCCTCCCGAGACTCTACCAGGGTGGGGTCGGGAAGGCATTATTCCTTGACAAATGCAGAGAGAGAGTGGCTTTTCAGCATATGTGTCGGCACGATGGTGTACCGTAGACATCTTTTCGTCGACATCCAGCCGTATGTACCCTCTCGCTTTGCTTTGCAGCTGGGCTTTTCTCAAGGCGTTGTTGGAGCGCCTTCAAGCATGGTGAAGCGCTTTGGAGGCTTACAGGACGGGAGAAATGCATGGGCTTTTTATAGTGCTGAAGACACTACAGCCATGATTTCTTATCCTGTGTTGCTGACTTCCCGGACTGCCGGCTTTGCGAAGTGGTTCGCGGAGAGCTTCTCGGCATATCGGGGACTTTCCAGGAAGGAGCTTGATGTGAAGCTGGCATCTGGAAAGGGCCTTGGAAAGTCGGATGGCATCCGGCGAGAGGAAGTTTGGGCCTTCCTTTCTGGAGAGAAGCACAAGATAGGCTTTCTCGGTGACCAGGGCGTCATCGGTTCTTAAGCTGTTCGAGAGATACCTGATGAGGCTTTGGAGCAGCTAGAACAGGAGGAAGCCGAACTTGGCGCTTGGATGCAAGCGGCACAGAGGCAAGCTTCCGTGGAGTCTACTGGCAAGAGCAGACCATCCAGTGATGAGTCGAGTGGCAAACCTGACTCTGACAGCGGGGCAGGTTCCTCTAAGAAGCGAGCCCGCAGAAGTAAGAGGAGGAGGAGTCATCATCGCAGCAAGGGGCAGCATGAGGACTCTCCTATCTTGGAAGTTCCTCTTACTATCAATGAGGATGTGCCAGTGGATGCTGACGAGCCTCCAAAGAAGAGAAGCCGAGAAGAAGAGACCGTCGGTGAAGGTATGATTCTTTCTTTTTCTCTTTCCATTTCTTTTCATGGGATTTTTTCCATGTTATGATTTGCTTCTTGTTTCTGCTTTTCTTCTTTTTTTTTTTTTTTAGCAGAGGAAGACTTGGTGATGCCGGAGGTCCCAACCGATGAGGTGATGATGGATCCTGTCGAGGCACCTGAAGAAGAACCGACGGGCTCTGGAGTAAATCCAGAATCTCCAATTGGTACGACTTCTTTTGCTCTCTGTTTTTTTTGTTTGTGACTTGGCTTGCTAACACATTTTTTTTTTGCTGCCAGCTGACTTGCCACAGGGTTCCGATGACTTTGAACCATCGATAGACGCAAATGTTGATGATGCTTCCGATGAGTTCATGGAGGAGGAAAGTGTTCCGCCAGTCGTCGAAGAAGGTA
This sequence comes from Litsea cubeba, assembly GCA_012931725.1. Classification (NCBI taxonomy): domain Eukaryota; kingdom Viridiplantae; phylum Streptophyta; class Magnoliopsida; order Laurales; family Lauraceae; genus Litsea; species Litsea cubeba. The sequence continues at coordinate 112,169,055 of CM022946.1, forward strand.
TTTTGTAGTTATAACTCTGATAATGATTTTCAAACAGGGTCATATTCATACCTTTTTGTGTTTCCTTTGCAGGTTTTGAAGTGGCAGAGGAGGATCCGTCGCTTCCAGAGCAAGAGATGCCAGAGGTTGATCCAGAGGTAGAGATTCCTGGGACCAGCTCTGACAATATTGAGGAGATTCCTCGCGCTGAGATTCCTTCCCGAGTAGGAGCAGCTTCAGCTAGAAAGAGTTCTTTTGTTACTCTTTCAACAGATGATGACATGAGCAGCCGACCAACGGAGTTGGGCGAATCTTCAGCTGGGCCATCTCTTCTTTTTGCGAAGAAGGTGGTGGTGCGAGTTCTGAGCTCTTGGATTGAGACTCTCTTCTCTGGGCACTTGGAAGTCGGATTTGGCATGATCCAGCATGTGCAGGAGATTCTCAGTGATGCTGAAGAGGCTGGTCTGGATGTCACAGGTGCCAGGGCGATCGTTGATAGGATCATTGCACTGGGTGACAAGTGGTTTGAGACCGTGAGTTTGGCTGATGACCAGTTCTTCAAGGAGATGTTCCTGGACCCTGCTGATAAGGCTAAGTCTGACTTGGATGAGGCTACAGAAAGCAGGAAGCTGGCAGTCCGAAAGAGGAACTTAGAAGAGATAGCCATCATCAGGCTGACACATGACCTCAACATCCTTGACAGGGAGGTCGATGAGGCCAGGAAACGCCTTGAGCATTTGCAGGCACAAGTTGCTGCCAAGTGGACTGCCATAATAGAGGCTCGCGACAGGGAGAGTGCCCTGATTCACCAGGTTGCAGACGCTGAACGGGTTCTCAAAAGGAAGTCTGATGAGGATGAACAATGGCAAACTGCTCGAGGCAAGCTTCCTGGTGTGAGAGAAGGGGTACAACCCACTCCAGCATCTCATGGCAGGTTCCTGAAGAAGCGTGCCTTGGAATCCTTGACGGCTGAGGTTAAAAGTCTGCTTGGGGAGCTGAACTCTTGGCTGGAGACCATTTTTGATTGAGCTCCTGTATATATATATTTTTTTTTACAGAAACCATCCTTCTCTCTTTTCTCTTTTTTTTTTTTTGGTACCACTTGTATTTTTTTTGGTACTTATTTTTTGTAGTGCTTGTGAACACTTTTTTTTTTTTGGTACCACATGTATTTTTTGGTACTCTTTTTTTTTTTGTGTAGTGCTTGTGAACACTTTCTTTTTTTTTTTTTGTTATCCCTACGCTCACTTTAATCTTTTTGTGATAAAAGTAATTGCTAAATGGGATGCTCTTCTTTTTGTTATCCCTACGCTCACTTGAATCTTTTTGTGATAAAAGTAATTGCTAAATGGGATTTGATCAAAAGGTTGTCATTTTGTGAAAATCTTTTGTCACTTGATTGTTTTGGCAGGAAAGCCAGGTTTTTTGTTTGTGGCATGGAAGCCAATTTTGGCATGAGAGCCAGCTTTTCTTGTGGCATTGATAGCCTGTTTTTTTTTTTTTTGTTGTGGCATCTAAAGCCAATTTTGGTGGCATTGATAGCCGGTTTGTTTTGTGGCATTTATAGCCGGTTTTTTGGTGGCATTGATAGCCGGTTTGTTTTGTGGCATCTATAGCCGGTTTTGTTTTGGTGGCATTGATAGCCGGGTTTTTTTTGTGGCATCTATAGCCGGTTTTTGTTTTGGTGGCATTGATAGCCGGGTTTTTTTTTTTTTTTGAAATCCAAGTTTTTTTTTTTGTTTGTGCCATTGATAGCCGGTTTTGTTTTGGTGGCATTGATAGCCGGTTTGTGGCATTTATAGCCTGTTTTGATGGCATTTATAGCCGGTTTGGTTTTCAAAAAATGCAAGTATCGACTAAAAGTCGCCTCCCTGCTGAATGTTCTTGCAAGTATCGATGGAATGTCGCATCCTTGCTCATTCGGTTGCGAGTATCGATGGAATGTCGCATCCTCGCGGATTTGGGTGCAAGTATCGATGAAATGTCGCATCCTTGCTTTTCAAAAATTTTGGTTTTGCGGGTACTGACTTGATGTCGTTTCCCCATGATTTTTGAAATTTGTGGTTTTCTCGAACCTTTGGGTTATGGATATCAACTGAAATGTTGCGTCTCCACAGTTTTTTAGGTTTTTTCGAACCTTTGAAATTTGGGTTGTGGATATCAACTGAAATGTTGCGTCTCCACAGTTTTTTAGGTTTTTTCGAACCTTTGAAATTTGGGTTGTGGATATCAACTGAAATGTTGCGTTTCCACGGTTTTGGATTTTGCAAGTATCGACGAAATGTCGCTTCCCTGCGATTTTGGAAGTGTCGAACGTGGTTCGCTTGCTTCCGATTTGTGCGAGTATCGACTAAGCGTCGCTTCCTCGCGGTTTTTAAAAAACCATTTTTTTTTGTTTAAAGACACGAGGGTCATAAATTTTGACCTAAAACCATTTTGGCGGTAAAAGGCAGGGTGGACTAGGGTGGAAATCCCTGAATCCGGATTTTGTTTCAAACCATGAATTTTGGGTTCAAGGGTTGAAAATTTTGGTCAAGTTAGGGAAAGGTTCCTAAACTTGGATATATATATTTTTTTTTTGAACAATGAAACGATGAAAGTAAGCATTGTTTTAGATTTCTAGAAATTTCAACATTTGATATGAAAATTCTAAAAAAAAGGTGGGTTTAGCGAGCGTATACCTGGAAACCGGTTTTGGCTGTACAGGCATTGCTCTTACCTAGTTGGGTAAGTCTTCAAGGGTAGTACCGCTTTAAGAACTTGCCATTGATGGGCAGCATACATCTGTCACCTTCCATGTTTAGGAGTGCGTATGCGCCATTGGAGAAAACTTTGTCGATGACGTAGGGTCCCTCCCATTTCGGCTCAAATTTGCCTTTGGACTTGTGAGCGAAGACCATTGGTCTTTTTACCGCAAGAACCAAGTCATTCTTTTTGTAGGCGCGTTGCCTGACCTTTTTATCGAAAGATCCTGCCATACGTGCTTGGTAAAGTTCAATGCTTTGTTGAGCTTCGAGCCGTCTCTCATCGAGATTGTCCAGCTCATGGAGCCGCAATTTGACATTGCTTTCTTGAGTCATGTCATTTTGCAAGGATACCCTCAAGGAAGGAATTTGTACTTCCAAGGGCACGACAGCTTCGCATCCATAGACCAAGGAGAATGGTGTGCTATGGGTTGGCCCTCGAACGGTGGTTCGATAGGCCCACAAAGCTTCAGACATTTTGTCGCTCCAGTCTCTTTTGTGATTAGAGACCATTTTTTTGAGGATTTTGCAGAGTGTCTTGTTGAAAGCTTCTGCTAACCCGTTTGCTGCCGGATTGTATGGAGTCGAAGGACAGCTTTGAATTTTGTATTTGTCGCAGAACCTGTAGAATCGATGATCCCGGAACTGTGGTCCGTTATCATGGACGAATCTTTTGGGTATGCCGAAACGACAAATGATGTTGGTGCGTAGGAACTGAAGGACTGATGAGGTCTTCATTTCGTTAAACGCAAATGCTTCTGACCACTTGGAGAAATAATCCGTAGCGGCGAAGATGAAGCGATGACCTTTGCTTGAAGGGGGAGAAATAGGACCTATGATGTCCATACCCCAGGCTTCGAAAGGCCATGAGATCGCTGTAGGATGCAGCCATTCTGGAGGCATGTGAATGTAATCTCCATGAACTCGCTTAGCAAATTGCATTGCGTCAGCTACCATGGTAGGCCAGTAATATCCTAACCTTTTTATCTGATCATAGAGCTTAGGTCCAGCCTGATGAGCTCCGCAAAGACCAGCATGAACTTCTTTGACTGTTTCTTCAGCCTCTTGTTGTGACAAGCAGCGTAGAAGTACTCCGTTGAAGGATTTCCTGTAAAGGATTTTTGAAGGAATATCCAAATGGAAGCTTGGGGTTCGCCTTTGGATGCTTACCCGTTCTTTTGGATCTTCAGGTAGGATTCCGAACATAATGTAATCAATGAACGGATCCCTCCAGTCGCCAATTGAAGTTTGAAGGATTGAAATCCGACTTCCGACCACTTGGTGGCATTCAGCAACTGCTTGGTGTGTGTTAAGAGGAGGAAGGATTCTCCTTTCACACACTGTGATTTGTATGTTTTCCCCTTCCTGGATTGCCATGGATGCGGCAAGTCCGGCTAGGGCATCTGCACGTATGTTTTCACCTCTACGAATGTGGGTGATGTGACAGATGTCAAATTTTTGCAGAAGTGATTGTGCCTTGTTGTAGTAGGGCAACAAATCTGGCTTCCTGACTTCAAATTTCTGATTCATCTGGTTGACGATCAGTTGAGAGTCTCCAAAGACTTCCAGCATGGTGATACCGGATTCGATGGCGAGTTCCAATCCTAAGATCAGAGCTTGATATTCAGCTGCATTGTTTGTGCATGGTTCCAGTAGCGAGAAAGCGTGTGGAATCATGTATTTGTCGGGGCTAACAAAGAGGATGCCAACTCCCGAGATCAGCTGTTTTTTTTCATTTGTCCTGGTTGCACCGTCAAAGTACATGTCCCAGGAGGCACTTTGTGAGAAAGTCTCCACATTGTAGACTGGTTCGTCTGGGAGATCATCTCTGAGTGGAGAATCTTTAGGCAATGGATGCTCTGCGAGGAAGTCCGCTAGAGCTTGCCCTTTGATTGCTTTTTGTGGTACATACCTAATATCAAATTGTGACAGGAGGATGGACCATTTTGCCAGTCGAGCATTGAGAGAACCTGCCTTTGTGACAAGGACCTTCAAGAGGTTGACCCTCGAGACCAGGTAGACTGTGTTGGAAAGCAAGTAGTGACGCGGCTTTTGTACGGCGAACATCACTGCAAGACATTCTTTTTCGACTGGAGAGTAGCGATGCTCTGCACCTACTAGCATGCGGCTGAGGTAATATAGAGCAGCTTCTTTTCTTTGATCATTTTCTTGCGCAAGCAGAGCTCCCAGAGAGTGATCAAGGGCTCTTGTGTACAAGATGAATGGTTTCCCAGTGGTAGGAGCAGCTAACACTGGAGGTTTTGTCAGGTATGACTTGATGTCTTGGAAAGCAGCTTCACAGTCAGCATCCCAGACAAAGTTTACACCTTTTTTCATCAACCGGGAGAATGGACGGCATTTCCCCCAAAAGATTGGAGATGAACCGTCTGATGTAGGCCAATCTCCCTTGGAGCCCTTTGAGTTCTCTCAAGGTTCTTGGAGAGGGCATTTCTAGAATGGCTTTGACTTTTATGGGGTCAAGCTCTATTCCAGCTTTCCGAACTAAGAATCCGAGGAACTTACCCGACGAGACGCCGAAGAAGCATTTCAATGGATTCATTCGCAGTTTGTGTTTGCGAAGCCGGAGGAAGACTTCTCGAAGGTTTTCGAGATGATCTTCTTTTCTTTTGCTTTTGACGGCGAGGTCATCAACGTAACATTCAACCGTCTTGTGCTGCATATCTTGGAATATTTTCATCATAGCCCTCTGATATGTGGCACCAACATTCTTCAAACCAAATGGCATGACAGTGTAGCAATACACGCCAAATGGGGTTCGAAAGGATGTATGTTTTTTCATCCTCAGGATGCATCTTTATCTGATTGTAGCCAGAGAAACCATCCATGAATGTCATTCGCTCGAATCCACAGGTATTATCAATCATTACCTCTGGTATGGGGAGCGGAAATTCATCTTTTGGGCATGCGCCATTCAGGTCTCTATAGTCAATACAGACCCTGATCTGCCCATTTTTCTTTGTCACGGGGACAATGTTGGCCAACCATTCAGGATGTTGTTCCTCACGGATGAAGCCGACGCTTTTGAGTTTTTGAACTTCTTGTTCAATTTTATCCATCACATCTGGACGGAATCTTCTTTGGCCTTGCTGAAAGAAATTGCGATTCAGATCTGAAACTTCTCATAAAGAGACTACTATGGCTGATGCAAAGCATGACAGATTTTAAAAAATCTGATTTCTGCACTATGCAGCGGAAATCAGCCATAAAGAATCGCATAGAAACTCCATTAAATCATGACCAACATGTGTCTAATTAATAGAGATGATAGAAGACTATTACCTCGAAGATTTGTAGACTTCAAATCTCTGAAAAAATAGATCCAAAGGCGCGAACTCAGACTTGCAATTTGCAAACAAGTTGCTGGAATTTTCTTGCACTAGTATTGCCTTTGATCTTCTCCTCTATCTCACTTCCAAATCTGATTGGCTAAGATGGTGGGATCTTAATCTAGGAATTAAGAAGTATTTCTCCAAGGGAAAATCTCAGACCTTAAGCCTTCTTCAATCAAGAAGAGAAGCAACCAAGGGCTGGACGTGTGGGGCACTCTTAGGATACTTGCAAAGTGTTTCACAAAGTGTGTTGGACGTGTGCTACCTTTGTAATTCTCCTTGTTATGGTGTAGGACGTCCAAGGGAAGGCTCTCTCCCTTTTATAGAAACTTAGGAAACCTTTCCTAGAAGTTTATCTTTCCTAATTCTCATGGATGCCCAAGAAAGACTTACTTCCTTTAAGAAACACTCCAATTAGAAAAGGAAACTAAAAGGAACTTTCCATACAATTAGTAATACTAGTTGTAGAACACTTACTAATTTTAAGTTCCTAATCCAAAAAGGAAACTAACTCATAGGAATACTAATCCAAAGAGGAGTCCAACTTTCCAAGTAGAGTCCTACTCAAAGTTGGAAACCTTACCCATGGAAATCCTATTATGGACGTCCCACATATCAATGCACACCATGGCCCACATACAATTTATCTAGTGTTAAATTCATGTATGCCATCAAAGGCCTATTTGAATTTAAACTCAAAATTATTTTTCCACTAAAATAATTCATCCTTATGTTATCTAAACATCTTTAGGAAACCATGCCAATCTTGGTAAGTGACTAGAGAAGGGACCAAAAGACATATTTGCCATTGGCTCCCAAAATGACCAAAATGTCCATGCTAAACCCATAGCAACATAACGATCATTTTAACCTTAACTCATTCCACTAAAGAGTTATGGTTGAACTCCAAGGACAAATATATATATTATAATAAGCTCGTCATAAGATGACGGTTGTCTTCGACCTACTAAGTGTAATGACCTGAATGCCCCTCTATGTAACATCCATAATCGAGTCAGGTTATCACATGTACTATCAACCTTCCCGATTACATCTAAACCTTAGAACTTCATATCCTTAAACATAATCATCATTCGAATATCATTCTCTTGATCCAGGGAGCGACCCACAAGTTCAATATCCATATGGAACATCCATATACTAAGATCTTAGATTTTGATGATTAATCGGATAATTCTAAGGGGACGATTATTCCATCATCGATGGCATAGATTCTATATTGCATCTGCACGTCCCAACTAATCAAGTCCGAGTACCCAAAACACAGAGCTGTTGACCCATGAATAGAATCTCACCCATAGTGAATTAAAGCACAAGAACTTGACTTCGTCAGTTCATCCACAAATGCTCAAGATTAAGAGCACCGGTTACTTAGTAGCATGAGGTGACTTGATCTCTTTTCTGTGATAGTACTATTTTAGAGATCACACCTACAACGGTCCTGTTCAATGCATGACACATGCACTAATGAGATAGATCCGGGAAAGGCCTCCCATGACTTAGGTATGTCACCCTATATAGGAGAGTATCTCATTATAACTTCTACCAAGATGAAGTGCCCAGCTCCATCTTTCAGTTATGAACAAATATGATGTTTCCAGTTGTCCATGAATAAGACCTATCTGTGTGTAGACACTACACACCTAATTCATTTACTAGAAACAATGGGCCTTACACAACCATACATATATACATGTTTAAGCATAAAAGATGCTTTTCATTAAATAACCAGTTAAATATCCAGTAACAAAAGATGAGAATGCAACTAGTGGGCTTTAGGGCATACACCAATCCCAACACTTGCTTGACAGGCTTGATGTCTTCTTGAAGATTGAGTTTGTGAACTGCTATTTTTGGGTCTAAGCCTGGCATTTCAGCATAAGACCATGCAAAGCAATCAACGAACTCACGAAGAAAAGCGATATACTCGGGTAACTCATCATCCTTTATATTCTTGCTTATGAATACAGGACGTGGGTTATCTGGTGTTCCCAAGTCTATCTTTTGAACAGGATCTTCTGTTGGAAGGTTCGAAGGTGGTTCCTCCACAATATTTTCGGAGGCTTCCAGCTCAACGAAACCTTCTGGGGTTTCAAGGGCATTTCCAGACCAAGGTTTTGTTCCTTTCCACGGGTCTTCTTGATCGGTAATTTTCCCAAGGCTTGCTATGAGATGATCCCAATCGCCTGTTGAAACCCAGTCGAAGTAGGCTACTTCTTTTGGAGATGAGGGTTCTTCTGGGTCAGAAGTCCACACGTCTGTTCCATCGGACAACTCCTCTTCATTTTCGGAGAAATCGTGCCAATTGGATGAGCTTCCTGGATCTTTGACAGGTGACTCATCAAAGAGATATCCAGGGAGATCGATGTCTTCATGGATTTGAGATGTTGAGGCTTGGTCAGTATATTGACTTTTAAGCCTTTGTGTCAATTGTCTCAAGGGAGTGTCAGGATCATACCCTAACCCGTGTGAAGACTTTTCTACATAGCCGTAGAGTCTCCAATCTTCCAGCTGGCTTTTGGTCAAGACGGGCCCCAATGGCGTGAGAATACCGCGTCCTTCTCCCAAACCGACTGGGTTTTGAGCGTCATAGCCCATTTTCTTCATAATAGCTTGTGCCACAGAACTGTATAAGGATAGTTGAGGCGTACCTTTATTTTGGAAAGGTTCAAGCATGGAGTTTGATGAAGAAGCATCCGATCTATGGAAGAAGATCGGCTTTTCCTTTGCTGAAGTTGCTGGAACAACGAAGGAAGCTGACGTAGGATCTTCTATGTCAGAAGTTGTCTTCATTGGAGTAAGAGCAGGCTGAACTTGCTGAGTGTCAGCTTGGCTTGACGATGTGTCGTCTTCTGGCTCTGAATCTGAGTCCGTGTCTTGCATGATAGACACGAAAGAGACAACAAATTTGCCCCCAGGCTTTTGTTTTGCCTTCTTCACTTTAGTTGTGATGACCAAAGGCTTTGAAGATTTGAGGGAGATGATGAAGGGAGTTTGCATGCTCTCTTCAGATTTACCGGATGGTTTGTTTTCTTCCGGTGATTGTTGAGGAGCTTTGCCTTTATCTTTCTGGAGATTTTCGGCAAAGGATGCTGTATGCTTCTCCTCTTCTTCTTTTTCACCTTCATACATTTGTGAGTCTGCGAAGTGGATTTCTTTACCTTTGAAGGGTTTTCTGTCCGCAAAGACTCGATGTATCATGCCGTCGTCGCCAACAAACTTGATGCATTGATGTAGAGTTGAAGGGACAACACCATTCTCATGGATCCAAGGGCGTCCGAGAAGGATGTTGTAGCATGAAGGGGTCTTTATTGCATACACTGTGACCTCAGAGATAAGATCACTGATCTGCAATTTGAACCTGATTTTGCCGATAGGCCTTTGAGTACTCCCATCGTATCCAAAGATAGATACAGATGTGTGGCTCAGTTTGCTGGGTGGGATGCCCAACTCTTCGAGAGCCGATGTGGAGATGAGGTTGAGTGCAGAACCTGGGTCGATCTGAACTCTATGCATAGGCATTTCCTTGATATACCCTGTGAAGTACAGGGGTCGGTTATGCCTGGTTTCGCCAAGTAGGAGGTCGTCCTTTGTGAAGGCGATGGTTGCACTGGCTGCTTTTTTAACCGAGAGGCATTCAATGCATGATCCCTCAGTTTTCTTCTTTTCTCCCTTTGAGGAGGCTTCTGAGTTTTTGACCCGGTAATCCATTTCAATTTGGAGGACTTGCGGGGCATGTTTGTCGACATCCTCATTCAGTTTTTGTAATTCCGAAATGAGATTATCACGAGTGTGCGGAGACATTCGCAACAAATCTAGGATGTGCAGACGTGCAGGTATGTGCTTGAAGTGTTCAATCAAGTCATACTTGAAAGCCTCCTTAGGGCCTGCATGTTCATCATTGTTGCCACTAGGGGCGCTTACAACATCTTTTCCCGAAGGATTTACATATGTAAAGGAAGATTGGTTGTAATTTTTGTGGTAGTCCCGGCCAGAGCGGGTGCCTCTACCAACTTCGAGAGCTTCTTGAGAAGGGTCTTCATTTGGAAGATTGTCTTCAGGATCAAGAGGCTGTCGTTTTTCATTTGCTGAGGATGCATCAGCAGCAGAGTTACCATCCTCAGTGATTGTGTTGCATGGAGCATTTTCCGGGAACAAGTCCTGAACAGCATCCAGCAATCTTTCTTCTTCGTTGACTAATTCATCGTCCCAAGCATCAATAGCTGGGAATTCTTCAGTCAGGAAGGGTGTGAACTTTGAAGTCACAGTCTCAGGAGAAGAAACATGAGAGGGTGTCATCTCAGTGAAAGTCACGTGAGACGAGGTGGCTCCAGAAGATACATTGCTAGGCGTCGCCGGAGTGTAAGTGCTCTCATCAGACGATGCTTCGGAAGAGCTATAATCCCGAATTATCACATTACAGGAAGCTCTGACGGGAGACGTTGCCTGATCGGAGTCAGACTCATCCTCGGATGTGAGAGGATCGTCTATCCAGCAATTTTCTCCATTTTCAGGAGTTAAGGGAGGATGTACCTGGTGGTCTTCAGGGACTTCAGGCTCTGGATTGCGAGGAGGCTCGTTGACGCGTTCTTGCTCTTGTTCTAGAGCGAGTCGCTGCAAGATCCTTGCATATTCTTCAAGATCAGGCATGGGAGCCGGATCTTCTTCTTCATCATCTCTTTGTGGCTCAACATTGTTGATTTCCACTGGAGTAATGAGAGGTGCTGGGTCAGCAGCATTTTCTTGTACAGCCTCTTGGTCTTCTTCATCATCAGACCAGGATCCTTGTGGCTGTAGGGGGTTATACCAGATTACTGGCATAAGATGAGACTCAGGAACCCATTCTTCATCGGAGAGATATTCTCCTGTTTCAAGGGACTCCTCCCACTCATCTGTGTAGTTGGATTCGAATCCATCATCGGTGTCGCTGGATTCGTATCCATCAATGGAGAATCCAACTACTGAATTGCAAGAGTATGATGTCTCCTGCATGGCTTCTTTGAATTGAGGTGGCATGAAATCACTGAGAGTGAATTTCCTTACCCCCTTTGAAGTCTCTGGAAGGGATGTTTTTGTTACCTCCAGTGAAGTGGTATAGGAAGCCTCTGCCTTTTCTTTGACCTCTAGTTTTGGCTGGGTCTTCTCTTGTCGTTTGAGCTTGAGGAGATGTTTCCTAGCCTGCCTTCGCTGTTGAGCTGTAGGCTTTGTTTTCACGACCTCCCAATTTTCATCTTCCAGGAGATCGGGATGTACCCATATCGGTTGTCCGTCTGGTGTCGGGTAAGGAACCAGTTCCTCGGACGCTTCGATTGAGTTTATCACCTTGAAGGAAGTCGTGATCTTCTTCTTCGGTGATCTTGATGTTTGTCCACATGTCACCATGTTGACGGAGGCAGACCCATAGTTTTTGTCAAAGGTGATGACTCCGTTTTTCCACATCTCATTTATTTTCTCTCTCACAACGAAGCATTGATTGAGAGGATGCGAGATCATCTGGTGGTATGGACAGTACCGAGGATCGTTGGTTTTGCCAACATCACCCGGTCTTTTTGGTTCAGGCAAGGTGAGCTTGCCGTTTGCCACAAGAGCCCCGAAGATTTCATCAACATCTTCATCAAACGGGTATTTCTTCTCTACTCGTTCTTTGAAGGCGTCAGAGAGTTCAGGTCTCTTACCAGCAGCTTTGTTTTCAGCTTTCTTTGGTGGCTGAGGAGCTGGCTTGGTCTGCACATTGAGGACCTCTTTCTTCTTTGGTTTAGAGGTTGCAATGGCGGTTGGCTCTTTTCTTGATGATTTCTGACTGTTGAGGTCTTTAATCACCGTTTCAGCTTCCATGGAAGCTTCTAGGAGTTCTCCCAGGTTTTTTGATTTGTTGCCGATGATCATGGAGCGGATTCTGGCTCTCATGTTGTTTCGGCAGATGTCGACTAGCGACGCTTGTGGCAATACATCAGAGCATTTGTATGCCATTGCTTTCCACTTGTGAATGAAGTCATATGTTGATTCATTCTCCCCCTGTTTTAGGCTGCACAGCTGAGCCATAGTAGCGGGGTGATCCTCACCTTTGAAGTGAGTCAGGAAGCGTGTCTCTAGCATGGCCCAATTTTGGATTGAGTCCTCCGGCAGAGTGGAGTACCAATCGAAGGCCGTACCTTTTAGGGTACTTGCAAGGAGGCGGATCTTGAGTGCATCTTGATCCGCGATAGCTCCCGTCAGGATCTTGAAGTGGATGACGTGCTGTCTGGCTGATCCTTTCCCCGTATATGTTTGGAGAGTAGGATGCTTGAATTTGGTGGGGAACGGGACCGAGTCCATCCATAAGGGATATGGTGGCTTGATCCCATGCTCCTTGAGTATATCCTCTTCTTTTGCTTTGGCGAGGATACCGTCTACGTCCTTTTTGGTAAGGGCGCGTGACTCATTTTCTTCTCTATTTACCTCGTCGTCTTGATGATTCGGAGGAGGTTCATTGTTCGCCTGATTTTGGAAGGCGAGGAGAAGGTTTTCCATCAGAGTTTCAATCCTCTGCTGGCCCTGTTCCAACTGCTGGATGCGGGTGATCGCATCTTCTGGAGGTGGATTGCGGGGTGGTGGCTCAGAATTTGTAGCCAAGACATTCATCCTTCGTGATTCGAACGAAGAAACTGTCCTGGTGACTGAGCTGGGGCTCATTCTTTTTGAAGAGGAGCTTGAGGAAGGATCACTTTGCTGTCCTTTGCTTGAAGGAGCAGGGGATTCTTCTGAATGTCTTCTTGTCCTGGAGACGCTGCGGGTCATCGGACGTCGGACATGGATTTTTGTTGCTGATTTTTGGCGCCTTCTGGCTTTTCCAACCATATGGACGGCAGCAACTTGGTTGGGTCTTTCTTTTTCGACCCATTTGGGAGAGACTTGAAGTGTGGGAGGCTGGGTCCTTTGCTTCTCTAGTCTCTTTTGTCGGTACGACGCGCGGCGGCGTATACGACGAGCAATTTGAGCTTCGGTCAGCTCTGACTGGGCTTTGACAATGAAGGATGTGCTCCCTCGGGCGCAGCAGCCGAGCCTGTCTTCTTTGTAGCTGGGCAAGGACAGGATGCGAACCCTATCCTTCGCCAGTTGTAGCGAAGCTTTGAATTTTTGAAGTTCGGCCCCTGTAGAGATGAAGGGTCGAACTGCAGGTTTGTAGGCCTTAGCAGGTGCTTGTGGAGGCCTTGTGATGCATGACTTGATTTTGGGCTTGTAGGAACAAGCCGGCTCATGCTGGGATGACTTGGAAGTCAAGTCGGAGATGGGTCTCTCCTCTTTCATGTAGGCAAGAGGATAGAACCGGTTCTCCTTGAGTGGGGCCAGGAATGCTGGCTTAGTGGATGTTTGGGACCTTCTCTGTTTTGGTGAAGGTCTTGGGGACCAAGTCTTGGGGTAGACCTGGTTGTTTGCAGGTTGAGGCTTCGTGGGGCTGCCACGGGCTTCAGGCCTTCTGGTGCTCGCCTTTGGTGTCACGGTAGTGACACGTTGAGAGGCGAGTTTCTGCTTCTTGGAGGGAGCAGTTTGTTCCTCAGGAAGTGGGAATGGTCCCAGCGTCCCAAGACGATAGTCCGGGGAGTCGAGGTCGACCCGGAGTTCAGAGAGTTGCCGAGGGAGTTGACACTTCGGCAGCTGATGGGGCGCTTATAGGTGCGCGTGGTTTGCTTCTGTTGAAGCATGAGTTGGTGCTTGTTTTCGTCGAAAGTAATGGTTAGTGAAGCTGCCATTGTTAGTTTTTCGAAAATTTCTGAAACAAGACCACATCCATTAGTAATCACAAGAATATAATGATCATAAATGGGAAGTTCTATGGTTTCGTCTTTTCAAATTGCTCGAGGTAGATGACCCAAGCAATATGAGGAAGGCAAAATGCCATAGAGGGTACAATTGTTCTGATCGCAGGTATGGTAAGCCCGGAATGGGCATCCCAGTGACTGCTAGAAGCAATTGTGAACTTAAATTCGACTTATCGAGAAGCAGAGCTTGCTCGAGGTAAGAAGAATATAAAGTTGGAGTTACAGATGTGCCGGTCGCAATACAGTAGACCCTGAAAGGGCGTACTAGTACCGCTAGACACAAATGTTTTGAGACCGCATCTATGAGATGAGATTCTCTGTTTTGAAAGGTCAAGATTGGATTCATCAAAGAGAGCAGATGGTATTCCAATCTGAACACGGGCTCAGCGATTTCCGCGAGCGCCAGTGCTCAGAAAGAAATGAACCATGATTTCTCGGATCTGAATCTAAAAATGACGAGTTTTTTTTTTTTTGAAAGGCCAATATCGGGTTTATCAAAGAGAGCAAAAGGCACTCCAATCTGAACACGGGCTCAGCGATTTCCGCGAGCGCCAGTGCTCAGAAAGGAGAAGACCAAGATTTCTCTAATCTGAACCCAAAATGACGGAAGTTTTTTTTTTTTGAAGTTTTTTTTTTTTTGAAGATTTTTGAAGATTTTTTCTTTTTTAAAAAAATCTTTTTTTTTATTTTTTTTATTTATTTTTTATTATTTTTTTTTAAGATTTTTTTTTTGAAATTTTTTTTTATTTTTTAATTTTTATTTTAAAATTTTTATTTTTAAAAATTTTATTTTTGAAAAAAAATTTATTTAAAAGACGAGAGAGTACACATAGGCCTCCTAACCCGGTCTTATGAAATCTTGATTGATAGAATTGCCCCCAGGTAAGGGTAGGATTACTTAATGAACCCGTTTGGAGGACCCTTGCCTAGAACAGTCAAGCTGTCTCCACACTCTGGACAAGGCTTTTCTTTGAATCAACCATGATCAAAGAACACAGTTGGTTTAACCTTAGTGGTCTATGTCTTTTTTTTTTATATATTTTTTTTTATTTTTATTTTTATGAATTCATCGAAGAGAAACAATGGCCCAAAACCTTAGTCGAACAGGCTCAACATTTCTGCAAGCGCGATGAACGATAGGAACGGATCAAGGTTTCTCAATTTTGAATCCAAATTGAGAAATCTAAAATTTTTTTTTATATATATATATATATTTTTTTTTTAGATTTTTAATGAACTCATCGAAGAGAAACAATGGCCCAAAACCTTAGTCGAACAGGCTCAACATTTCTGCAAGCGCGATGAACGATAGGAACGGATCAAGGTTTCTCAATTTTGAATCCAAATTGAAAAATCTGATTTTTTACTTTTTTATATTTTTTTTTTTTAGATTTTTAATGAACTCATCGAAGAGAAACAATGGCCCAAAACCTTAGTCGAACAGGCTCAACATTTCTGCAAGCGCGATGAACGATAGGAACGGATCAAGGTTTCTCAATTTTGAATCCAAATTGAGAAATCTGATTTTTTACTTTTTATATATTTTTTTTTTAGATTTTTAATGAACTCATCGAAGAGAAACAATGGCCCAACCCCTGATCCGAACACGGTCTCGGCGATTTCCGCGAGCGCCAGTGCCCAGAAGGGAAAGGATCAAAGTTTCTCAATTTTGAATCCAAAAATGAAAAATCTGATTTTTTTTTGTTTTTTTTTTTTTTTTGAAAAGAGAAAGAGTGGAAATAAATTCAAAGAATTAGAAATTTCCAAACAAAAAATCTCATCTCATTTTTTATTATGCGGAATTCAACATAGGCCACCAATTATAAAGTAGCCAAGGAATCGAGAAAAGAAATATAAGCATAGAGCAAAATATATGATATGCAAATATTTCATTTCTAGCATCGTGTTCTCAAATAAACGAGTCCCACCGGGTGGTGCCAGCTTGATGGACCGCGCTCCTGCTCGGTTCTACCGAGGTCGGCGGACGTGGGAGTCCGTCGGGTCCGACCCTTTCGTAACCGGGGGGCAAGGGCGTGCATCAACGTTTCTTTTTTTGTGGGTGTGCCAGATTTTCTATTTTTACTTGGAATTGCAAGTGGTGATCCGGAGATCAACCTTCGCAAGTAAAAAGGAAATCAACTTCTTTCAAGTTTTCCATTGCACATATATTTAAGAAAAGAGACATTTTTCTTGATTTGCCGTGAAAGGCGATTTTTTTTTGGCATTTATAGCCGATTTTGGCGTTTATAGCCGATTTTTGGCGTTTATAGCCGATTTTGGCGTTTATAGCCGATTTACAATCCTTATCAACAATGAAAGACAAGAATTGTGATTTTTGTCTCTTTTAAAAAAATACAAACTACAATGAAAAGCAAGAAAAGGAGGATCTAACTTCTCAGGAGATTGTGGGGGACTCGTTTAGATTGACGGTCGTAAGCCATATGTGGGCTTCGCCATCATCCATGCAGATGAGAACAGAGGATGCTATTGATTCGCTTGGCTTGGCTATAACCTCGGGTTTTTAGAGGACAAAGACCAAAGGAAGGTCCTATGTCCAATAAAAAGCCGAGTAGACGGGCTGAAAAGCCATATCTAAGCCATTGGAGGCAGGAGGAGAAGGCAAGGACCTTGGGGGGGTACCCCCCAAGGGACTTTTGTCACCTTGTTGCGGTGGCCGGTGTAGAACTTCCGCAGAGTTTTCTCTCTTTTTCCTTTCTCTGGATTTCTGTCTGCTGTCTGTTGATGTTCGTTGTGTCTGATGTTGTGTGTTGATGTTGTGTGTGTCGATGTTGTGTGTTGATGTGCGGTCAATCGATGTCCGATTGACTTGAAATTTGACAGAGAACCTATTGGAGTCATTTTAAGATGATCCATAGGCTCTGTCTTGGAAACCATGGTCCCGGAGAGCTTTTGTCGCCGAGAGCTCCTTTTCGGCTGTCGGAGAAGCGAAGTTAGGCCAAATGATTTTGAAATGGCCCGAAACTTCTTGTGTACTCCTCTTTTGGCTGTCTGGAAGAATCTTGCAGTTTTTGTTTGATTCTGACAAGATTTGATTTTTGGAAGCAGCATTGCCTATTTATGGCAGGTTGCGACTTCATGTAGCTCTTTGGATCTTGAAAAGGCAAAGTGACATTTTTGGTGTCAACAATGTTCCTTTGGTAGTTCAACCTTGTTATCAATTTATGTACCCGACCTAAGAGTAATGATGGACTTAACTTGTTCTGGGCATTTTCCTTTTATATCATGAACGACTTGGCCCTTAGGATTGGGTTCAGATTGACTAGGGAAGGTTCTCTTGTCTCTGGTACTGATGGAGTTCGCCAGTTGGCCCATCTGATATTCTAATTTTGCAATTGATTGTGTGGTAGCATTCAAGCTCTGAATAGTGCTTTGCTGGAACTGGAGGGTATTCTGAGCTAACAGCTTCATGGTTTCCTCAAGAGAATCTATCCGGTGATTTTGCGGATTGGGGGTGAAATTGGGCTTTTGGAAACCAGGCGGGGCATTGGATTGAGATTGAATGGGCTGAAATTGATGTGATTATGATGGGCCACCCTGAGTTGGACCCTTGGTCCAAGAAAAATTAGGATTATCCCTCCAACTTGGATTGTATGTGTTGGAGTATGGGTCATACCTCTGACGATTATCAAAACGAGTGTTTTGAGAAAGCGCATTCACCTCCTCAATAGACTCGGTCTGACCCAAAGTTGTTGGGTCAATCCCTCCATTCACGGCCTGAGTATATTTCAATGACTCCAAAGTGTTTGGAGCATGCTTTTGGTTCAGTTCTAAGGCCTCTATTCTCCTCGCCAATGTGGCCAATTTGGCCTCTGCCTCAATTTTGGGTTCAATCTTGAACATCCCCCCTTTTTCAGGAATGGTGGGTTTGATGGGCTCCCTCTTGATAGGGGCCCACTGCAATGTATTTTCAGCGGTTTCTTCCAAAAATGTCCATGCTTCATCCGCTGTCTTTTGTGTAAACTGCCCACCACAGAAAGATTCCACCATCTGCTTAGTAGGGTAATCCAAACCCTCATACACATTCTGGACCAATCGAATTTTTTCAAATCCATGGTGGGGACACTGGATTAAGAGGTCCTTGAACCGTTCCAAATAATTGCAAAGTGTCTCCCCTTCCATTTGATGGAATCCATTGATGGCCTGCCTAATCGAAGCGGTTTTCTGCTTAGAATAGAATTTTTTGTAAAATTCTTCGACTAGCTTGTCTCATGTAGTGATGGACCTGGCCTGTAAGGCATAAAGCCAAGCTTTAGCCTTTTCTTTTAGGGAGAAAGGAAATAATCTAAGTTTAAGGGCCTCTTCAATCATGTTATTAATTATCATGGTCCCACAGATGTCCTCAAATGCCCTAACATGTTGATATGGGTTTTCCTGGTCTAGCCCACGGAATACTGGGAGCATCTGGATCATGCCAGATTTCAGCTCAAATGTGGCATTGGTTTGAGGCAGGGTGATGCAGGACGGTTGAGTTGTACTGGTGGGGTACATGTAGTCCTTCAAAGTAATGGGTGGGTCCACTTGATCAGCCATCCTAACAATTTCTTCAAAGATGGAAGACTTTTCGATAATGGTTAAGGCTAATCCGGGCTCTATCCTGACTAACCTTTGGCTCTTGCATACCCACAATTTCTCTCTCTCGGGTCTAGAACGCATGCATCGGGTTTAACCTTAAAGAAATGCAAGCCTAATCTATGTGCGGGGCCCTAATGGTCTTACTAGATGATGCACAAGCAGTCAAGCACAAAGATTGAGCATAAAAAATTATCTTAGGGTTAGCCTAACTCTCTAGACAGCTCCTAACTGGTTTGAAGAGTGCACTAAGGCCTCCAATCCTGTCTTATGAAGCCAAATCGACCAGGTAAGTCCCCAGGATGAGTGGTGGGGTCACAATGCACTTGGCAAGGGTCCCGCTTAAGAACCAAACTCCTAGAACAGAGACTGTCACCCTTTTTTGTAGGGGCAGGACTTACCTAAACATCAACTTGACCAAAGAGCGCAACTGGTGCAACCTTTTGTGGTCTTCGTCCTAATGAGCTCGAGTCCTATGGTCTCGTTTCCACTTGATTTTAATTAATGGTTAGGTTACTATGTGAGAGGTGGTTAAACCTAATTGGGCAAGGATCTGGTGATGAAATCCAGTCCTTATCTTATTGGGGTTAATTGCCCTTAACTAAGTGTGTGGGTCCAATTTACTTGGTGTGTCAATCACACAATCATATTTGTTGAAATTTAAATCACCCAAGCCCCACTTGCAAGTAAAAGATTCGTGGGATAAAGTTTAGAAACTCTTACAGCGGGCCCACGCTAATCCTTAAACTGTGTAAGGATAACCTCTTTTGACAAATTTTACAATTCTGAGAGCAACTTGTTTGCTTAGAGCAAATCCACGCAGTTTCCTATTTTTGTGCAACTCTCCTCTTAGCAAGGTAACCTATCCAAAAGAAACTCTTGTTAGTAAATCCTAAGTTAATAAACCAACTCAAAAGTCTATCTTATCTTAATTTTAAAAAAAAATATAAGAAAATTCAAAAGACACCAAGTTAATTAAGACTCTATCCAAAGTGAACTCTAAGTTATTGAAACAAATCAAAAAATCTATCTACTGAATAAAAAAAATCAGAAATTCTAAATTATCCAAACAAGTGTCCAGATATGATTAGAGTTTTCAAAAAGTTTCAATTATAAGAAATCCAATCTTATCCAATTCAAAGTTCAGATTTTAAAACTCTAACTAATCTAAACAACTTAAGAGATAGAATTTTAAAATTTCTAACTACTTAACTTAAGAATTCAAAGGTTAGCATATTAATCAAAACAACCTATTCCTAAAAATTTTAAACTCTACATTACCAATCATAATCTAATCAAAACATTAGTTAAACTAATCCAAAATATTTTTTTTGTGTTTTTATTTACTGAAATTCGGAATTAAAGGAAATAATTCAAAGAAAAAAAATATTTTTATTAAATATTTATTCCAAAAATTCAATTAATTATAAAAAAATATAAAAAAATCAGAAAAATCAGAAAAGACAAAAAACTTAGCAAAGTAAAATACTAACTAATACTAACTGCAAATAACACTACCGATGCAAATTAGATGACTAAACAACTAATGCAACCAAAATATGAGCATGCATATAAATCTAATATAACAAAAATTCAGATTTTTATCAAAACTCAGATTTGGTTCCCCGGCAACAGCGCCAAAAACTTGATGTGAATTAAATCAATCCATTAAAATTACTGCAAGTGCACAGTTATCTTGTTGAGACAGTGGCAATTACAGGTCGATCCCACAGGGAGCACTATTGAGTTAAAATTTAGATCTGATTTTTTTTAAAGTAAAGATTAATGAATAATTGAGATCCAAGAAAAACTAGAAGAATTCATAAACGCAAACTAATCAAATATATAAAAAAAATAGATCGGAGCATCCAGAATCCACTAAGCAAGATAATTAATCCATCATCTAATTATTCTACTATTTGTCTCAAAATAACTCAGATCAGAAACAAATCAATGTCTCGGATCCGGATGATTTGTCTTTTGCAAAAACCAGATTTTAATAAAAAGAATAAGATCACAACCCAAGACCTCCTTCACCTCATAAAAGAATGAAAAATCATAAGCATGACTCATTAAATTAAGCATAAACTATCAAAGGACTCAACTCTAAACATAATCTATCAAAATAAGTATAAATCATCAAACTATTTTCATTAGAAATCAAAATAGAGGCTGCCTAAGGCATGAAGACAGATCTATTATTCTAATAGAGCATGCATTTAAAAGAGACAAGAAAGTAAATAGAAAAATCACATAGATTAAATTAAAGATCTACTTAGCTTCATCTGTTTGCTCCAGTCCAGAAATCTAGCCAGCCATTGAAAAGAACTCCATAAGTAATTTCATTAATAGCATCTCCTTATATAATGGTCTCTCAAAAATCTCTCTTCTAAAAACCCTAATTTCTGAAACAGGGCTTCAGAATACCCAAAAATAATTCTTAAATTCTATTAATTAGGAAAAGAAGAAAAAAATGAGAGAGAACAATGGTGGACGTACAAGGGAGGGAGTGTCTCCTGTATGCTTCCTTTTGGTTCCTCTTATAACTCCGGTTATCTTACAGAAACATTGAATCTGGACACCTTCTCTACAAATTTGATTTATCTTCATAGATAAGGTATATCTCTTATCTCTTTTGAATTTGAATGAGGTGGAAGCTTCTGGAAACCTCTGGATGACTTGGCTAATCTTTAGATGGGGTCCCACAAAGGATGTGCAGCAATTGATTATCAACGGTATGGATTTAATTACAATCCCGTCTAAAAATGAACATGAAAATCTTCAGGCCTGTAACTTTGTCAATTTAGCTCTGATTTGCATATTCTTGGGTCCACGGATATCTACTCTGAATAAGCTTTCCAACGGTAGGTAAATTTCATCGATCCGACGGTTGGATTGAAAGTTATGACCATTTGAAAATGAGTTATCCTGAGAAAAACGGGATTAACTTTTGAAATTTGATTTGCAAAGGATTCTTTCTCTCCACAACTCTTATTTTCCAAAGGAGATCAAATGTGGATGATTCAAACTCTTTATATATATTAAAGCAAAGGGGGAGGTGGGCTGTGAGGGGTGCCACCTCATCCCTAAAAAGTCTTTCCTTTCAAAGAAATATGCACAAAAAACCCACATTATTTTAAGGTGGGACCTCACTTTGGGCTACTCTTTCTCTCCTAAAACCTCTCTCATAATAGATTTTTATGAATATTTGAATTTGAGTCCTATTTCTTGCCATTATCCCAATTATAAGCAAATCTTTACAGTCAGTTTTTTTTCTTTTTCTTAGATTTTCAATCATCAATGGGTCCCATGTTAAATATGTTTTGTGAGCCCTACCGATGAATGAAATCCAAGTTGTTGCTCCTTTACTCTCCTTTCAATTTTTTTTCCCCAAATGGATGAACCCAGTAGTGGGCACCAGTTCGTATTAAATATATTTCAAGATTGGACTCCAGTATTTGAATAAATCCCAATGACCTTCTCTTAACCCCATTTTTCTAAGAGTGGACCCCACTTATGTAGGGATGCTAAGTGGGAGGCAAGCATGTTGGCTGTTGTCTGGTTTCTTAATGGATGCAAATCAATTAGTGGGCCCCGCACATTTAACTTATTTCTGCAGTGGGACCCACTCATGGATTATACATAGATATTGGTTTTCAAGGTCAATATGTATCCATAGTGGGCAATCAGACTGGGTTGGTATCATACACAAGCTTAATTTCTTTGATAATTGTTAGGATGTGATTTGTGTGCATATTAGAAACATACTATGATGACTCATATCTATATCCACGTACACTCATCCTATGCAATGTATTCTCTTACACTTGTTCGCCTCCCTCTCTTTTAATTTTTTTTTCTTATACTATTAATCATCTGTGGGGGCCAACTGTTCCATCACCATAAATACAAATGTGGTGTGCGGCCCATTGAGGATGAAATCATTTGTTTTCCATTTCCTTTCTTCTTGTATTCCATTTTTTCTTCTTTGAATGCAGGGCCATCAGTGGGTCCCACACATTAAAAATATTCCCCCACTGATGGATTAAACACGTTAATTTTTTTATCCCTTTCTTTTGGTTCTTTTTAGTAGATGTAGATCCATCCAGTTTATTTTCTTTTTCTTATATTTTCAAACATCAATGGTAAAATATATCCGTAAATGAGATGGTCGTAATGGTTAATGCCTTTAAATTCAAGGGGTCGTCGTGTCATGTAAATTTACTTTATTTTATATTTAATTTCATACATAGAAAATTTTTTAATATTCAAAGATAAGAAAAAAAAATATTTTCTATTTATTTTATCTTAATAACATTTCAAAAGAATTATTAAATTTTAACATATTTTCATTCTAAGCCCGGGCCTTTTGTTGCTAGTCATATATATTAAAGCAAAGGAAGAGGTGGGCTGTGAGGGGTGCCACCTCATCCCTAAAAAGTCTCTCCTTTCAAAGAAATATGCATAAAAAATCCACATTATTTTAAGGTGCCACCTCACTTTGTGCTACTCTTTCTCTCATAAAACCTCCCATAAGAGATTTGAACATTTGAATTTGAGTCTTATTTCTTGCCATTATCCAAATTATAAGCAAATCTTTACAGTCGGTTTATTTTTTTTCCTTAGATCTTCAATCATCAATGGGTCCCATGTTAAATATATTTTGTGGGCCCTACCGATGAATGAAATCCAAAATCCCAATGGCCCAATGGCCTTCTCTTAACCCCTTTTTTCTAAGAGTGGGCCCCACTTATGGAGGGAGGCTAAGTGTGAGTTAAGCCTGTTGGCCGTTGTCTGATTTCTAAATAAATGTAAATCAATTAGTGGGCTCCGCATATTTAACTTATTTATGCAGTGGGACTCACTCATGGATTATGCATAGATATTAGTTTTTAGGTCAAAATATATCCATAGTGGGCAATCAGACTGGGTTGGTATCATACACAAACTTAATTTCTTTGATAATTATTAGGATGTGATTTGTGTGCATATGAGTTAGAACTATTACAAACATACTATGATGACTCATATCTATATCCACGTACACTCATCCCATACAATGTACAACTTTTATGTTTTTTTTCTCCCCCCTCTCTTTTAATTTTTTTTTATACTATCAATCATCTGTGGGGACCAACTGTTCCATCACCATAAATCCAGATGTGGTGTGTGGCCCATTGAGGATGAAATCATTTGTTTTCCATTTCCTTTCTTCTTATCTTCCCTTTTTTCTTCTTTAGATGCAGGGCCATCAGTGGGTCCCACACGATAAAAATATTTCAAGGGTGGCCCCCGCTGATGAATTAAACACTTTAATTTTTTTATCCCTTTCTTTTGGTTCTTTTTAGAAGATGTAGATCCATCCGGTTTGTTTTCTTTTTCTTATATTTTCAATCATCAATGGTATAATATATCCATAAATGAGATGATCGTAATGGTCAACGCCTTTAAATTCAAGGGGCCATTGTGTTTTGTAAATTTACTTTATTTTATATTTATTTTCATACATAGAAAAAATTTTAATATTCAAAGATAATAAAAAAAACCTCTTTTTTATTTATTTAATTATTTTATCTTAACAATATTTCAAAAGAATTCTTAAATTTTAACATATTTTCATTTTTTGCACGGGCCTTTGTTGCTAGCTATATATATTAAAACAAAGGGGGAGGTGGGCTGTGAGGGGTGCCACCTCATCCCTAAAAAGTCTCTTCTTTCAAAAAAATACTTATAAAATCACACAAGCTTTAGATTTAATGTGGGCCACTACACTCCTACCAAACAAGTCTCCTCCCTCAAAATCTCAATTCAAACAAATCTCTTCAAATCACACTACAATTTCTAGCTACAAAAACTCCTTGGATTTGTTCTCCCTAAAATATCGATCACTCCCATTTTAAAGTAAACCTTATCTCATTTTCCTTATAATATTAGAATCAACTCCATTTAATAGAGGTCTGTGGGGCCCACTTTCATGGTGTTCACAGTCAAAGAGATTGGGCAGGACTGAATTATCATGATCTGAGAATAATTTAATCATCCACATAAAGTAGAAACAACAGATGGATTTGTGGGGACCACTTTGATCTCCCGATTGATAGACACCTTCAAAAGGCACCACCATCCAGCTTGGCCCATCAAACCAACGGCATGGATGATGCAACACCCAACAAAAGGGACCAACCAATATGGAGTTGTATCAAGACCATTAGTTTCATGATCTAGACCGTTAATTACAAGCTGGAATCCAACGTTCAACGAACAGAAAATAATAGACTCTAATGATCAATTATATTTATTATTAAAAGGCATATTAAAAATATATTTCATTTCTAACTTTATATACTTGAAATAATATAAGGGTTGATATGAGACCTACCTTTAATAATTGTTGTAGACAATGCCACCTTTATACACATCATGATGCACCTTAATGAATTAGGATAAGATGCCCACTTTTAAATATTACATCATGTGACCCCACCAATACTCCTTGGAACACCACATCAACAAGGGCCTACTGACCAAATATTCAATTGGACACACCATTAGATATTTGGATATGGGCATATCTTTAGATGTTACATCATGTGACCCCACTAAAGATCATCGAAATGACACATCAGCAAGGTCCCATTATCCAATTGGACACACCTTGAAGTAATTAGGATATGAGGCCCACCGTTAGATGTTACATCATGTGACCACCCAAGTTATTTTTTATTTTTTAATTAAAGTTATACATATAATAAATATAAACTACTTATTTATTTCTATAAAATCTGTTATTTTCCGATAATATCTAAAAAAAAGAATCACATATTTCATTATATTTTTTTAGCCCGGGCACCATAACTCTCAATTTAATTTTGTAAGCTTACGCTTGTGGGGCCCACCCTTGGTCCATCCAAATGGACCAGACATACGACCTCCCTAAATTGTACATGTCCACTAGCTTTTGGTCAGATCTTGATTTACTGGATCGTTAGATCGACTATGTACCGATCCAAATAGATTCTTGACCATTAAAATTTTGGGACTAGATGGAGATGGTAGAAATCACAGTTGAGACTAATTTTTTACAAAGAGAAGGGTCCCATGGAGTCCTTAAAATCCCCCCATCACCACCCCTATGTGGGTCGCCAGGTGGACCCCACCACAAACTTGAGCTTACCTTAACCTAAGCTTTAACTTAGGAGAGCTACCCCTATATAGACACAGGCTACTCCTATATAGACACACATTCATACTTGTGTAATGGTCAATGCCTTTAAATTCAAGAAATCGTTATGTTGTGTAAGTTTACTTCTCATTTTATATTTATTTTCATTACATGTTAAAAGATTCTAATATTCAAAGATAATAAATTTCTTTCATTTAGACTTATTTTATCTTAATAATATTTTAAAATAATTCTTAAATTTTAAATATATTTTTGTTTTTGGCCCGGGCTTAGCACGGGCGTTTGTGGCTAGTCTTCTTTTATTCCAATCATAATTGTACTCTTTGAATTATCTATTAATAATTTTAAATCTGCAACTACTGCGGACCCTGCCATGTAGGACATTTCATCTGCTTGAATAGTGGGCCCTATGAGAAGTCTTCTATTGTAGTTAGGACTCTTCAACTAACATGATGAGTGGATCCCTCCATTGAGTGATATTCACATGGCTCGTGTGTGGGGTCCACGTGGTGAGTTCTTCTTTTCAAACTTCAATTCAGCAATGCAGGGCCCATGGTGACTATGTGTGCTTGAAAGTGGGTTCCATGACAGAGGCCTGCAATTCTCGTTTTCTATACATTTTAATTCAACACATCAAATATTGAAGAGCCCATATTGAAGCGGGACCCATCCGGACAGAGTCCTACTCCAACTGGGACTCTTCGAAGAAAATTTGCAAAACATTCTAAATTAATGCAGAAAATGTATGAAAAGTATGAAAATTCAGGTTTTTAGGTGAAAATGCATGAAATGATGGAATTAGATGAAGAATGACGCTTATTCGCCTAATTAAACCCCTAATTCATTACAAAATGATGCGTAAATGTGCAAATTCATGAACTCAACATACGCCTCAGGCCGGCGGATCCCATTGACTATGCCACGCGCAGCTGGTCCTACGGCTGGATGCCGTTCCCTCTGATCTCCGTGATCGAGGGCGAGGTCAGATTTCCTCTACACCCCCTGCTTAGGGCCTGCCTTAGCGTCTGGTCGATTACCCCGTGCCAGCTGATGCCCAATGGCTTCAAAGTCATCATGGGCATGGCGAAACTGAACGAGATCTTGGGGACCAACCTAGGTGTCCATGACATCGAGGACGTCTACGACATCTGCAAGGCCGGGGGAGACAATTATTATCTCCGGGTGAAGCAGCGCCGAAGGGGCTTCGTCCCGGCCTTGGAAGATTCCAGTAAGAATGCCGAGGAAGATTTCTTCTGTGTGTCGGGGGACTGGGAATTCGGCGCCGGAGAGGACAGGAGGCTGATGGTCCCTCGCCACCTCGGGGCCGTCCCAAGTAAATACTGCTTCTTTCCTCTGTTTATTTTGCTCAGTACTTATGCTGCCGAGCTGATATTTTTATTGTTTGTGGCGCAGAACTGCACGCGAGGCGACGCCGGGCTGTGAGCGAAGGCTGGAGGAAGAACGTCGACGACCACAAGAAGGTCGAGAGATACAAGGGGCATGAGACCAGATCGGCCTGGAAGCTGCTGGGGTACACGCCGAGGTACCGCGGCCACTATAAGAGAATCGGAGTGGCTCTGGAGGACGAGCCGCAGCCTGATTATCCTCCTGTCACCTTGGCCGTGGCTACCGGGGTTCCTTTGATCGACCCTGCTGCGAGCCGAGCTGCGTCTGGCGCTGAGGCATCCACTTCTTCTAGCTCGGGGTTGCCGAACCTAATGGAGATAGTAGATGCTTATTCATCCGACCAGGAAGAAGGAATGGAGGGAGGCTCGAGAGTGCCTGGTACCAAGGATCTGGCGGCCAAGTTTAGGTGTGGATCCTCCTCTTCTGCGACACCATTGTCTGCTAGCACCCGCGTGGCTTTGGGCTCGGGGGGTGCTGCTGTCACTTCTGCTCCTGCCACCACACTAAGTTAGGGAGCGCGGAGGCGTTCACCGGATCACCCGAGGGAGGAGTCCCCGCCCAGGAAGAGGTCCAAGGCGGGTGAGAAATACTCGGGGGCTGAACAGCCTCCGAAGGGTAAGACACCTGCGCGAGCTCCCGGGGCAAGGCTCCGCCTGAGAAAACTGCGCCGGCTAGCAAGGTGACTGGCGGGGCGGCTCGCGAACTCACTGTCTCAGTAGGGTAAGGGTCCGGATCGGCTTCCGGATCTCATACTGCCCCAGCGGCATGGAGACCCATGCTGGAGACGCAGCCCGGGAAGCCTATCAACGTCGAGGATCGGGTGATGGGGAACTCCAACGTCATTGGATCCCTCGCAAAAGCTTGTGCCTTGCCGCGTGACATGGAAGTGCACGCGAGGTACGACAGCGAAAGCCTGCTGGTCTCGGCGATCCAAGCTGGTCTTTTGGTAAGTATCTTCAACGCCTTCCTTTAAGTGCTTCAGTTCGGCTGCTTTCGTCTGGCTTACTTTTCTTTTTGCAGAACGTGTAGAGGCTCCTGGTAGTGATGGAAAGGAGTGATAAAAACGTCGCGAAGGTCACCCAGTTGGAGTCTGAGAGGGAAAAGCTGAAGAAGGAGCTGGAGGAGCTGAAGAAGGGTAGCGCCGAGGCGACCACACAGCTGGAAGTAGCTCTGGTCAGCGTCACCGAACTCACGTCGAAGACCCATCAACTAAAGGGTGATATCTGGACGAAGACTAAGAGGATTGCCGAGCTGGAGTCGGAGCTGGCCAGAACGAGGTCTGAATCGGCGGCTGAGTCGACGAGGCTTCGCGGCGAAGTGCTGGCCGGGCGTGCCGAAATCGAGAAACTGAAGAAAGAGAGTGTCGAGCTGAAGGAGGAGAATGCTGGTCTCAAGGCTTCTCTGCTGTCCGAGGTACAGTCTTCTTTTCAGAAGGGGGTGGACCAGGCAACTGAGGAGTATGAGAAGCAGGTGGAGGAGATCACCTTCATTCTGTTCGAGGATGGGTGCTTGGCTGCATTGAGGAGTGCAGGGGTTCCCGAAGACCACCCGGTCTATCGAAACTTGCCGAAGTACTCCGACCCAGTCCCTGAGCCGAGCTCCGCACCCTTGGGCGAGAGTGCCCCCGTCGATGCCCCTGCAGCTGATCCTGTTTCGGATGGCGCTCCAACCATTCCGTCTGCCAGTGATGCCCCAGCCGCGCCTCAGGGCGACGCTCCTTCTGCCCCTCCTGCTGGTGACGCACCAGACAAGGCTGCGGTCGTAGCCGAGACCGCCGGTTCATCAGAGACGGTGATCATACTAGTGGAGTCGCCGAAGCGTCGCCGAAGCCGCAGTAGTTATATCTTTCTTGCTTTTGCTCTCTGTAATTTTTCCTTCTATCTTTAGCATGTAACCTTTAGCCCTGTAATATCCTTTGCCTTTAATGAAAAACAAAGCTCCTTTACTTGTTCACTCGTGCTCCATTTTCTCTCTTTCACTTTCTTTTTTGAGTTCGGCTCTTTTATGCTTGAGTCCGGCTGAATGCCTTTAATGTGACGTGACGTGAGAGCCTTGAGTTGGAGAGAGTACCGAACGATTTTCATAGTTATCTGTGCTGATTCTCCGTATTCTGAAGACCATAAATAGCAGTAAGTGTGGCGGTATGGCCAATGAGTGGATGGCTCCATGTGGCGCCATCGGAACCGCTGGTCAGCATGTAGGAAGACGTGCACCCCACGTAGGGCGTGGGAGACCTCGCCTCATAATTTCCTTGGAAGACCGGGCCCTTCTCCTTCCTATAAATAGGAGTAGCGAGCTCGCCATGGGAGAGAAAAAAGAACCGGGACAGCTTAATTTTTATATAAACATAGGAACCTGTCTCTTTTCGTTAACTAACCTGGCAGCCATGCTTGGTAGAACCTTAGGAACATTTGACCCGGGTGAAACATCTGTGCCAGAAGACAGCTTCCTCCGGGAGGGACGGTCTGTCGTAGTCTGCGCGCTCTCTGAAGACGATATTCGTGGACTACGCGCTCTCTGAACGCGGGTCCATGGCCAACTCCCTCCGATGCGGCTGCATGGGAATCTTTGTAGCCGTGGGTTGGTGGCACCCCGCGCGTTTGGGGGTCTTGTTTTCATCCCACAGGGCTCTGCGCGGAGTCATTGCACAAGTCTTCTTGCGGGATATCAAGACCTCCGAGAGGTCCTTGGACCGAGGGGGCTCTTTTTTGCAAAGTTTGGTCTAACCAGCAAAAGGGTATTTGTCACGTCCCCCGAACCCGATTAAAGAAATAATCGGATCCGGAGAGTGAATTTTAGGACTATTTAAAAATTTTGTCCTTTGGGTCAACGGATCGTAGTCCGTGGTGAGGATTTAATATTTCCAACCTCATGTGTCACAATAAACATGGAGTTCATTGAACTCTAGGCATATGGAATCAAAAGCAATGGATAATAATCTCATTAAATTAAAATTGCAAGAAAGAGTAACAAAACTAAGAATTAAGTTATTTATTACATTGGCCATCCCAAGATACAAGGTCAATAAAAGTATGGAAGTCAATAATAAAAGAAGGTCCAACAAGAGAAATAAATGAATAAAAGAACAATCTAGTAAAATCCCATGTATCTCTCTCGTGCCCGAAATGATGACGCTACTCTACGTCATCGGCACGCCACTCTCGTGCCTCCTCAGCTGGTTGGAGATCCTCTGGGATCTCCTCACCTGCCTGCTCCTCGTAGAAGAACTCACCTGATGTGTCTACACTTCAAGGAACAAAGTCAACGACATGTTGAGCAATAGATATACAAAACATAATAAACACAACATGCATCAAGTGTAGAGTAATGACAAGTATAAGATCATATGAATACAAGAATATGAAGCTAGGCATAAAGCGAGATTAATTTGTAGAAACAATAACAGGAATCTTAGCAATCATCTAACAATAACCACTATCCATGCAAATGCAAGCAAGACAAGCAAGAGGGAGACTCCGAGGATGTCCTATGCCACCTCCCGGGGTACCAGTAACAATCCCCTTGGACTACTGATACCATAGTCCGGCTCTAGTGGGATCCTAGCTCCCTGTCCTGGGAATAGCAGCACGGTCCTAGCCCGCTCCCAGCTATTCAACGCCATGGACGCCGTCCTACGCCGACTGCCCACCCCGACAACCGGAGTAACCGATTCGTCATTAAATCCCAAACTGCAGATGGCCATGATATGCAAACAATAATAAAGTGGTTTTGACTCAATGACAGACAAGACAAGCAAGTCTGGCTAGTTCCAAGTATAAGACAAGTTCTTAGGGATTATCTCTTCCAGATCAATACAAGACAAGCCACGTGATAATCCCCTTCATATTAGCCAGTCATGTTCATCAAAACAAGACACGGGTTCCTATGGTACACTCTAAGTCAAGTCCAAGTCCTAAATTCTATAAGAGTTTATGTTTCATAATTGATTACGTGTTTTATGTCAAGGGAGTGTACAAGGAAAATGGTAACAACGAATACAAGTCAAAGTCAAGGAGGAATTACAATCCAATCCTAAGCAAGTGGTGTCATCCCTGTATTCCCCGTATTCTAACAGAGTACATGTGGAAATTGGATCAATGATGCTTTTAGGATAATTCCTTGGTCTACAATCATGTTGAGCATCATTAAATTCAATTCCATGTGCATTCGGTTACACTACATGCAATACACGAATACCTAGACAACCCATCGAATTGACACCAAGCCATGTGATTCGATTTTAATCCCATTTATGGTCATGTGCTAGTAAGTTAATGGTTTCCAGCAACTAAGGCCCAAACCTAGGTTAAACAGTCTTATTTCCAATAAAACATGAGCTGGATCAATAATTTGAGTATTTACATCACTTTTCGATCTCCGATCGTGATGAAACTATAACCATTGGATTCTACGTCTCAAGGGCTTTCCAACGATATATTATATGTAGAAATCCAACGGGCGGATCGAAAGTTACAGGTTTTCAAAGTTTCCAAGTGTTGTCAGAAAATTACCCTCCGATCGATCGGACGTACTGTGCGATCGATCGGACCTGTACACCTCTCAGTTAACACACAGTCCGATCGATCGGAGGTACAGTCCGATCGATCGGACGTACTGTGCTGTAACCCGAAAATGGGTTTTCTGCCCTTTTTCCTTCAGCCAAACCATGGCAAACCTACAGAAAATGAGCCTCCTGCTCCCCAATCATCACAAACATCATCCTCATCCATTCTATCAATTTAAAAACATAAAGGGCTACCAATTTAACAATTAATCTCATTCATTCCATAAACCTAACCTAACATTAAAAATCCCTAAATCAATATCAAAACATGCTTGGAATTAGAGGGGAAATCTATCAGAATCATAACCAATCAATCATAAAATAACACACATGTTTATGATGCAATGCATATCTACTTGCCTCAACCAAGACGAAGATTGAAAATGGGTGAAATTTGAGGAGAAGCTTTTCTACCCTCAAAATCACAATCTACCCCGATCAAACACAACCTAATACACCAAGGAGAAGAAAGAAAGAAAAAGAATCAAGATCGGACCTAAATCTAACCAAAAAGGAAAACGAATGAAAGGATGAAAGTATGAGAATGCTTACCAATCTTACACCGGAAGCAAGAGGAGATCGCGAGGATGAACTCTAGCGGATCGGATCTCCGAATAGGGTTTTCTAGGGCTGAGATCTGGCTTGAGAAAGGAAGAGGAAGAAAGAAATGGCTGCGGTTCTTCGTCGGTTACAGAGAATGAAATGAATTTAGGGTTAGGCTTTCGTTTAAGAAGACAATTAAGGGGAAAAGACCGAATCGCCCCTTTAAGTGGGTCCGGTGAAAGAATGGACCACTTGAAAGGTTTCTGATCGCCGGATCGCGATGAGTCAAGAGACAAAAGTCATCAGAACGACGAGACCTTCCAACGAACCCATAAATCACGGCGTTTGGAATATTTCGGAAAAACACTCAATTTTCCCTAAATTGCAAACTACCCCCCTGCTATGATCAAACGAACTCGGAATCAAACGAAACTTCGCAAATACTATTCTAATGCTAAAAGAAACTCGCTCATGATCTAAACCCACTTAAATATCTAAAATACGATTAAATAAAATAATAACAAATTAAACGGGTCAATGGGCCGGGTTTTGGGCCCAACTGACCCAGTAAGGTCACGAACCTTCCAGTATTGTAGAGCTCAGTGAGGTTCAGAGTCTTCAAGCCACTGATCCAGAGGGTGTTGAAGAGCTCAGGACGCTGAAGGCCTGACCGAAGAGTCAGTGAAGACCAGAGCCTCCCAGAGTCTTCATTTCTTTTTTGTTTCTAGAGGACCGCGAGCCTCCTTACTGTACTTTGTTTTCTTATCTGTAATCCTTGTAATGAAGTAATTACAATAAATAAAAAGAACAAGTTTTCTGATCATATAATCTGTGTACAGTACTTCTGTATTTTTGCATTCTTTTTTGCTTTTCTTGTACTGTTTTGCGATACTTGTATTTTTGTGCAGCTTTTCTGCACTCCAGTGCTTGCACTGCTCTTTCTCTTTCGAAGACTGTCATTGGCCGAAATGGACCACCATTGGCCGAGATGAACCGAGAGTCTCGAGGATCTCGGCTGCGCAAGCCTAAGTTCGGGAACGATCTCGGGGGGTGTATGAACCCAAAATTTAGGGAGCGACTGGATGTATGGATCCGAAGCCTCTTCCAAGGTTAGGAACCCGAAATTTAGGAAACGACCGGATGTATGAATCCGAAGCCTTTTCCAGGGTCATGGACCCAAAACTTAGGAAACGACCGGATGTATGAATCCGAAGCGTTTTCCAGGGTCAAGGACCTAAAATTTAGGAAACGACCGGATGTATGAATCCGAAGCCTTTTCCAGGGTCAGGGACCCAAAATTTAGGAAACGACTGGATGTATGAATCCGAAGCCTTTTCTAGGGTTAGGGACCCAAAATTTAGGAAACGACCAGATGTATGAATCCGAAGCCTTTTCCAGGGTCAGGGACCCAAAATTTATGAAGCGACCGGATGTATAAATCCGAAGTCTCTTCCAGGGTCAGGGACCCAAAGCTGTTGAGCTCAGACAAGGTGAGATGACACAGATTGATGACAGGGCAAACGCTGTTTTCATTGATTCTGAGACTCATGTTACATTTTCAAACATAGAATTTCTTCAAGTGGAATGCATTCCACGGTCTCGGCTTGCCTTCTAAGTCTTCGAGTTTGTAAGAGGATCGTCCTTCCAGTGAGACCACCCTGAACGGGCCATGCCAGTTTGGGGCCAGTTTTCCTTCATTCGGATCTTTGTCGCCTGGCAAGGTCTTCTTCAGCACCAGTTCTCCTACGGAGAAACTTCTTTCTCTGAATTTTTCATTATATCCTCTGGCTAGCCGCTACTGATAGTCAGTCAGTCGTAGGGCTGCTGCTTCTCGACGCTCGTCTGCTAAGTCCAGCTCCATTGCCAGGTTTGTCTCGTTTCAGCCCTGGTCGACCAACTCTGTCCTTAAGTTGGGGAGGCCAATTTCTAAGGGAATGACCGCCTCCATCCCATAGGCCAGAGAGAAGGGTGTTGCCGAGGTGGATCGCCTTGGAGTCGTTCTGTATGCCCACAACACGCTAGGAAGCTCCTCTACCCATCTCCCTTTTGCCTTGTCTAACCGCTTCTTTAGGCCGTCCAGGATTATCTTGTTAGAAATTTCGGCCTGGCCATTGCTCTGTGGATACGCGGGAGTGGAGTAGTGGTTCCTGATGCCATGCTCCTGGCAGAAGTCTTTGAAGGATTTGGAGTCAAACTAAGTCCCGTTGTCCGTAATCAGGGTTCTGGGGATGCCGAACCTCGTTATGATGTTCTTCCATACGAAGTTCTTGGAGTCCCTATCAGTGATGGAGGACAGCGGTTCAGCTTCTATCCACTTTGTGAAGTAGTCCGTAGCAACTATCAGCCATCTCTTGTTCCCTGGAGCTCGGTGGAGAGGCCCCATAATGTCCAGCCCCCATTGAGCAAAGGGCCATGGACTAGAGAGGGGACTCAGGTCTTGTGCTGGCTGATGAAGAGAGTGAGAGAACTTCTGGCATTTTTCACATTTCTTGGCGTATACCTGCGCATCCTTCTGCATGTAGGGCCACCAGTAACCTTGGCTTATAGCCCTGTAGGCCAATGATTGACCTCCGATGTGACTGCCGCAGATTACTTCATGGATCTCATACAAAAAGTTGTGCACCTTGCTCGGATGGACACATTGGAGGTAGGGACCCGTGAAGGATTTTCTGTAGAGTTTGCCTTCGGGAGATAACCAGAATCGAGCGGCCTTGAATCTGATTCGGTGGGCTTCAGTCTTGTCTTCGGGGAGCTGGTCGTCCTTCAAGTAAGAGATGATTGGATCCATCCAGCTCGGGCCGAGATCAGCACAAAGGATTTGCCGAGGTGAGTGGAGCTCTAGGCTTGATCTTGATATCGATCCAACCTCGACAGTCCTTTTCTTTCCTGCTTCGACAGCGGAGGCCAGGTTTACAAGCGCATCAGCGTGCGTGTTAATATCTCTGGAGATTTGCTTGACCTCGGCTGTCTGGAAATGGGAGAGTAGTTTTTCGCGAGGGCTAAGTAGGCCGCCATCCTGTCATCCCTGGCCTGGTAGTCTCCAGCGAGCTGGCTAGTTACCAGTTGCGAATCGCTGAAGACCACCAGTTACTGGGCTCCGAGGATTCGGGCGCTGTTCAGCCCTGCTATCAGAGCTTCATACTCCACTTCATTGTTTGTTGCTTTGAAGTCCAAGGTGAAGGCTTGCTCTATGACCAGTCCCTCTAGCGATTGGAGGACTATGCCGGTGCCAGCTCTCTTGGAGGTGGACGAACCGTCAATAAAGACCTTCCATGCCGAGGCGGGAGCTGGTTCAACCTCGGTGACTTCAGGCTCATGCCCTATGCCCCCCAGTTCCGTGCCGGGCTGGGTCGGAGCCGAGCTCGACGAGACGAACTCTACAATGAAGTCTGCCAGAATCTGGGCTTTGATCGCAGTCCGGGGACGGTATTGAATGTCACACTGCCCCAGTTCGACTGCCCATTTTGAGATTCGCCCTGAAAAGTCAGCTTTTTTTAATATAGAACCGAGTGGATGCTCCGTGATCACCACGATGGTGTGGGATTGGAAATAATGGGAGAGCTTGCGGGAGGCGCTGACGAGTGACAGTGCGAGCTACTCCAGCAAAAGGTATCTAGTCTCGGCATCAAGCAGGATCTTGCTTGTATAGTAAATTGGCTTCTGGACTCCTTCGTCCTCTCTGATGAGGACGGAGCTCACCGCATGATCCGAGACTGCAAGATATAGATACAAAAGCTCCCCATGAGTTAGGGTAGAGAGTAAGGGAGGTGAAGACAAATAAGTTTTGAGTGCTGCCAACGCTTGGTCGTACTCAGGGGTCCATTGGAATTTTAATTTTTTTCTCAGAAGCTGAAAGAAATGCCGGCACTTATCTGATGATCTGCTGATGAAGCGATTGAGTGCTGCAGCCATGCCTGTAAGCTTCTGGACCTCCTTTGCAGTAGATGGGCTCTGGATGCCCAAGATTGCAGCAATCTGGTCTGGGTTGGCCTCTATTCCTCTCCGCGTTACCAGGCTTCCGAGGAACTTGCCAGAAGCTACGCCGAAGGCGCACTTAGAAGCATTCAGTTTGAGCTTGAACGCGCGAAGGATGCTGAAGACTTGGGCCAGATCCGCCAGATGGTCGCTGGAGTGCTTGGACTTGACGACCATGTCGTCAATGTAGACTTCCACCGTCTTGCCGAGCTGAGCCTGGAACATCTTTGTCACGAGGCGCTGATATGTTGCCCCCACGTTCTTTAGCCCGAAGGGCATCACCTTGTAGCAATAAGTGCTGCGGGGGGTTATGAATGCGGTTTTCTCCTCGTCTGGCTCATACATCGGAATCTGATGGTAGCCTCTGTAGGCGTCAAGGAAGCTCATTCGGTCATGGCCAGCGGTGGCGTCAATCATCTGATCAATCTTTGGAAGGGGGAAACTATCCTTAGGGCAGGCCCTGTTGATATCTGTGAAGTCCACACACACCCTCCATTTGCCAGTCTTCTTCTTAACCACCACTGTATTGGCCAGCCAGACTGGGTACTGGACCTCCCGGATTGCGCCTGCCTCCAGCAACTTGTCGACCTCTTCGACTACCGCGTCTGTCTGCTGCAACCCCGTCCTTCGGGCTCTCTGCACCACTGGCTTGTGGCTGGGATCCACATTCAGCTTGTGGCACATGACCTCGGGGTCGACCCCAGGCATTTCGCTCGGGGTCCAGGCGAAGACATCCACGTTCTGCATTAGGAACCTTGAGAGCTCGGCTCTCTCTTCGTTCGGGAACTGAGTGCTGATCAGGAAATATCTGTCAGGGTCTGCTGAGTCGAGCCTGACTTCGGCTAGGTCCTCAATACTTTTCTTGTCAGGATCTCGGCCGATCTCATCTGGGTTAACGCGCTCTGGCTCCTTTTCTCCGGGGACCGTCCCTAAGGAGGAACGTCCGTCGACGGGCCCGGACGCTCGAGTCTTGCTCAGGGACTCTCAGCCCTTCTTAGCTTTCGAAGGCATGGTTTCTGGGAAGGTTGAGAAGGTTGGGGAGGTTGGGATAGTACTTCCCCACAGATGGCGCCAATTGTAGGTGCAGAAAAATATGACCCATAATAATCGGGGTGCCTTACAGGACTTATCCAAATGAAGAAGATGACATGCTGCCTCAAAGCCTGAAAGGGAAGAGCAAACGGTCAGAGAACCCTGGCCTGAGCGGCGCAAGGCTCTTCGATGCCTAAGTTAGTAAGTGAACTGGAACAAAGGAAGGAAAGGAAGAAGAGAGGCAGAGTAACGACTCTCAAGTATGGGTTGTGTACCTTGCATGTGAAATGGGGTTCTATTTATAGAGAACTTGGACGATATCTTGGATGATATTTTGGCGTGGGTCCCGTTATTTGATAGGTAAGTCATTATCAGCCCACAAAGTAATAAATGCGGTCCATTCCAGCCCACTTTGCATTTAATGCCAGTCGGATCAGCCCACATCGCAAATATGCATCATGTTGGGCCAGATCATGTTGGACTCCTTTGACGGTAGAGGTCCCATCGGATCCACCCTTGGGCCTTGCCCTGATTTGGCTTCAGCCGCTGGATGCCGCCCTGTCAGTGATCTGGCGAAGATTGTGGACGACTGGATGTCGCATCTGTCTCACTGGCTCGCGCCCCTATTCCCTATTCCTCCACGTATCTGATGGAGTGGGGGGCGAAGGGCGCGAGTGGGGACTCTCTCTTGCTTCGGCTTTCGTCCCGGCTCCTTTGGCCGAGGTCAAGCTTTTAGCCGAGGTGGGCACTTGGGTAGCCGAGCTCGGCGCTAGCGGCCCGGACCTGCCTGACTTCGGCTGAGGCCTCTGTCTTGGTGGCCGAGATGAGTCTGGTGCCACGTGGATGGCATGCTGACGGCGCGTGAGAATGCTTAGTCCCATCTGATGGCCGTGATTAGCGTAATCCTGGAGTTTTGAAAATCTCCCCACACAAATACATAAAAGATAAAAAAGCTCTAATATAACTTAAAATCTTTTCAGCATTGCAAAAACTACTTAGAATAGCGTATATCGCCATTCAAAGGCGTTCAATCATCGAGCCAAATGAAAAAAAAAACCTAAACCAAAATAGACATGTAGGAGCATGCGCACGTTAGCAGAGGCGAATGGAGCCTGCTAGAATGCGTCGCATGGGCTCCTTCTACAAGACTAGAAAAAATGTTAAAAGTTACATAGGAATCAAAATCACTGAAAGCAACAAAAAGAATTTAACAGATCTGTTGAAGAACTGTGCACATTAGCAAAGGCGAATGGAGCCTGCTAGAATGCGCCGCATGGGCTCCTTCTACCAGACTAAAAAAATGTTAAAATGTTACATAGAAATCAAAATCACTGAATGCAACAAAAAGAATAAAAGATCTGTTGAAGATGTTTTGTTCTGTAAATTGAGAAAGAGAGACTTTTTTTTTAAAGGTATGAGGGATCAGAAGTTGGAAAGGGTATCAGTCACGTTTTAATCAGAAACACGGACCAAATAATTTCATCATCATCTCGATCCCCCAGATCCACCATAATCTCACAATAAGTTTTCAAGAGAAAGATAAAGATCTTTTAAGACAGAAAAGAAAAGTAAAAGAAAGAAGGGAATAAGAGATCATCAGAGACTTAAATACCAGAAATCACTAGAAAGATTTCATATTGTTGCAGTTTTTTTTCTCACCACCTGATTCTTTCCTTCCTCTAACTGGAAGGAAAGAAGGAAATAGATTATTGGGATTCAAAAACAATTGAAAATGAAACATGAAAACAGATAAGGAATTAGATGTGAGAGCAAAAGAAACAAGAGGAAAAGAAGAAATTAGATAGAACCAGGCGCATATGAATATGGGATGAACAATGAGCTCTCCGTATGATCATTTTATAGGACTCAGAAACAAAAACCCCATATAGGAAGAAACCCTAGATGCAGATTAGGGATGGGAATGGGTTGGGTTTAAATGGGTCCCGTTTTGACCCGCTCCATATTGGAGCGGGTGTGTATCATATACTAATGACTTGTAATGAGGCAGGTCGGGTTTGGATGAGATAAATTTAAAATGGGGTAAGATTGGGTTTACCCCAAGCCTGCCCCACTACCATCCCTATAGCGGATGATCCTTATTTGAAATCTTGGATATTGTTTGCTCCAAACTAGGGTAGGTTTATAAATGGGCTGGCCCGACTTGTTCGATCCCATCTTGAATGTTGCATGTGGACCCAGATTCAGCCCAACAAATCTAGCCTGCCAAAATATTTAAAAGTATGGGCATGGCCAACTTAACTTAAGGATGAAAAACAAAATCACCGGGAAGGGGAATGGAAAGATCTTCTCATCATCATGGCCATTTGACCGACAACCCACGAGTTTTCTCCATACAAACACATGCACAATTGATCCAATAAATCCAATAATCCAGTCCATTCAAATGGGTGCCAAACTTGAGAGATCTTCTCATCATCTTGGCCATTTGATCGACAACCCATGACTTCTCACCATACAAACACGTGCACAATTGATCCAATAAATCCAATAATCCAGTCCATTCAAAAGGGTACCAAACTTTAGAGATCTTCTCATCATCCTGGCCATTTGATCGACAACCCATGAGTTTTCACCATGCAAACACGTGCACAATTGATCTAATAAATCCAATACTCCAGTCCATTTAAATGGATGCCAAACTTGAGATAAGCGACTATTAAGTGGGGCCCTACTTTATGGTCGACTTTGATAGATCGTAAGGTGGGCTGACTATCGATGCTAGATAAAGTTTTTCAAGAAAAGAAAAAAGAGGAATGAAAGTTGTTGGGTCGTCTAAGGCCCATTTTTTGGATGTGATTGAATTCCACGGGACTCATGGTAAAATGGGTTCCATAGGAATTACTAAAGAGGTACTGAGGGATGGATAATATGGGGTGGAAAGTATTCAAGACATGACTGGAGTGATTAAATGGGCTCGTCACATTTTTCACTTCATGATCAATCCAACAACACGACGGGGACTTGCTTAATATAAGTGCATTTCAGCCAGTAACAAGAACTTATGTTGCTGATTGTGATTGCCTTCAACTCTAAATGTGGGTCCTACTCACTGATTTAGTGGGGTATTGCAATATATAATTGAAGAAAGTTCATGTTATAAATAACTTGCCTTTGTCCGAATATGGATCCTATACAAGATCCATGTAGGCAAAAAAAAATTTCTTCTTTTGTAATTGGCAAAATGGCATAGCCATATTATTGCATTTAACAGAAAACAGACGTAGGTGTAGTGCAGCCTATCTATTGAAATCTGAACTGCTCTAACATTTCGCTATGGATATGGTCATGTATTCTCAAAATTTGACTGAAAAAAATAGTATTAACTTCAGATTTATGGACCTCCAAATAAAACATTGGATATATTTTGGTAAATGCACATTATATTGACAATGACTGGATTATGCAGAAGAGAATGATCCCGTTCTCTTTACTTGAGTTCATACACGCTGGTGTTAGGACACGTCCACTATGTTAGAAAAAAAAATTAAGTGTATAATATTGAAAATAAAATAGTACTCTCTTTAAGTTTTGATAATGCAAGCTCCAACAATAGTGTAATAAATATACTAGAATCTATGCTTCAACTTAATTTAAATGGAGCTCTATTTCAAAAAAGATGTGCATGTCACATCTTAAATCTTATAGTACAAGAAGGCTTAAAATTTAATAAGCATACCTTAGAAGTAATTACACATATTGTGATTTATATTTTTTCATATCCCTCAAGAAGACAACAATGAGGGGGGGATATATGTGAAAGTCTTAATAAATTTTTTAAAAAAGTACAATCTGATGTAAAACATAGGTGGGATTTTACTTTTAGAGTGTTAAAAGAAGCCCACAGTTATAAAGCCGCAGTTAATCAGTTTTTTACTATATATTTATCACATGTATGAATTTCTATAGCCGAAGAAAATTGAAAAATTCTTGAAATAATAAAAGAGCTTTTAGATTTTTTTTCATTATGCAGCCTTATTTTTTTATGGGCTATATTATCCCACATTAACTCAAGCTTTGAACTTTTTTTTTATAAAATTATTATTGCTTTTGAAAAACATAGAGATATATCGATCTTCAATAGTATATGTGTAGTAATAGAGGTGAAGTTTTCACATTAATGTAGAAAAATACATCATTAACATTTTGTTTAGCTGCTGCATTTAATCCTAGGTTAAAATTAGCAGGTGTAGAAACTTTACCTAATACAATAAATAACAATATAAATCAAACTAATGTAAATGATATTTATATAAATTAAACTTATTTAGAATAACTTTATTTGGAATATTCATCCAAAATGAGTAGATCCGAAACACCCTCTGCCCATATAGGCCCTCCCCAACCGCAGAGAGGAAAAAATAAGGTTGTTTGGAGGCTAGCTTATTAGGAGCTCTCTAAGAAGCAGCTCCTCTTCCTCCGGATCCAGTCACGCTGTTAAGGAATTAACGATGTATCTACAAATGGGTCTGATTGAAGTTCTAGATGATGATGACGGTTTTGACCTTTTGGTAGTGTGGAAAGTATGTGAAAGTAAATTTCTTGTGCTTTTTTGCATGGCCCGTGATTTACTAACTGCTCCAGTGTCTACAATTGTATTAGAGCAAGCTTTTAGTGTAATGTTATGTACCAAACCAATACACCAAAAGCCCCAGGACTGATGGAACGTGTCAAATTAAAGTCATATAATAATTTAGGACTGTAACATACCACCACACTTTCCTAGCCGACGTCCTCGGCAGCTCTCACTCTGGTGGCAGGTAGCCTTTTTTCCCTCTTAGGACAGCTCACAGTATGCTCCAGATAGCCCTCTCCGCGGCGGCTTTCACTTTGACGGAAGATAGCCCTTTTCTCTATTTTTTTAGATGGCTCTCATTCTAGTCCCGGTAGCCATTTATGTGTCTCGAACTCGAGACGTGAAGGTTGGCTCTTATACCAAATGTTATGTACCTAACCAATACACCAAAACCCCAGGAATCATTTAGGACCGTAACATGTAGGTGGGTGACTTATCGACAATATACAAATGATACAATCGGAAAAAATGGTGAGACCTACATGTGCTTGCGAGATTGGTTCCAAGAAGTTTGTAGAACAAAGAACTTAATAGAGGAAGATGAAATAGAAGACGATCTAGCTTTCGACATTACAAATTTCATAGTGTTAAAAAATCATCATACTTTTAATCTTTATGAAATTTAATTCAAGTTAGAAACTATCATCATAGTTTTTCATGTTGTAACTTTTTTCAGAGTATTTTTATACTTGTAATTCTTATTTTTTCATTATGACTTTCACAAAGTTAGAATTTTCATCAAATTTGTAATTTCTTTAAAGCTTTTGTATATTATCATCAAAGTTCATGCAAACTTCATTTCAAATTAATATAAATTAATTGGTGTCTTTTTTTAATGAATGTTTGTGCATTTATTTCAGTTCATTTTAAGTTGAAAACCCTTTACAGTTTTTTTAATAAAAATCTAACACTTAAAAAAAGTGGGCCAGCCCAAATTGGACAAGACCCAACACGACACAAGATAGTTAGTGCTGTGGGCCGACCCCATCGATCAGACTTGGGTATGGCACGGCTAGGCCGGCCTTAAAGCGGGCCATACCGGCATGGTATGACCAACTTTACACCTCTAATTACGTTATAACACTATTTTATTCAGTGATAATGAAAATTCACAATATTCTGATACTATTATGTTCTGACTTTTTCTAACCCCCTCCTAACTAAAATGATTACTTTCCTCTAATATATTGTAACCTCTCTAATTTTTAATAATCTAATTTTCATTTAAATTTGGCATACCTTCTCATGACAAAGCCTCTGAAGAGTGCCAGACATTCATTACGGTATCCAGGCACTTGCTCATGGGCTTGGAAGAACTTTTCTAGAGTTCATTGTCCAAACAGTAAGTAGAGCATTAGATTTTTATTATTATTTTTTCCCTAAACAATACATGTATTGTTTAGGGAAAAAATAATAATAAAGTACACTTTCCAGTTTTTTTCCTAAATAATCAATTTTTTTTCCATCTTGGGTGGGCAGATGGTGCAATAATGACATATACTCATAGGGATAGTTATAATGTAGATAGGCCATTACATTGAATGAGTGATCATAAAACAACGGGTCTTATCCTTTTACCTTCATTCCAATTTTAGTGACCATACCATTGACATCCTGTTAGCGTTTAAGATTCAATTATGTTTCATTTTATTTTTGCAAATCTTTCTCTATCCTAGAAAAAAAAAAAATTGGATTCCTTTGGGATATCTCCTTGATGTCTACTTATAAAAATTCAAATCAATTAAAGTAAATGGCTCCCTCGATCTCGATCTGGTGAGGGAAAACCCCAGTGTGACTGTGACCACCATGCACACGGGCAGCCTACCATGCAACCGAATAGGGCCTGCTCGTGGTGATGTGGCGGATCCCGATCGAGTAGTCCACTCGGAGTTACCGTCATGAATGAGGTCACTTAGAGGACCCGATTCTCCTCTTATTGGACATTTTTCACACATTTTCAACTTTCTGGACTCTGCATAGTTAAGTTTCCAACATTCTTCCAATACTCCATGCAAGAGGGAAGGGCAGACCTCTATAAATAATAAGGCGTGCTTTCTCGTTAATTATTTTCATCTCCACATCAGGAGAGAAATTCCTTGAAGAAATAGAGAAGTTGTTTTGCAGAGATGTCAATGGAGATCGAGGAGATAGTAGATAATGAGATAAAAGATGTGAAAGGGAAGAAGTTGTCAGATAATGAGAGAAAAGATCTGAAAGGGAAGAAGTTGTCTGGGAGAAAGCTGAGAAGATATGATTCTTTGGATATTGAAGCTAATGCTATCCCTGATCGGTAATGTCAAGGATTCAAGGTGATCTCTTTCTCTTTTCCACTAGTCTACTCTTAAACTTCTATTCTTAATCTGGCTTCGTTTTGTCTTATGGTTTGTTTCAGTCTTTTTCTTTCTTTTTTTCTGTATATATTTTCATGTTGGAGAGGGTGGGGTAGATGGGATGTTTGATGGTGATTTGGATCTTTGGTTAGTAGCCCACTAAATTCTTTGATTTACTTACTTCAAGATGCTTCATAAAAAAACCCCAAGTCTTATTAGCCACAGCGGTTCACTCATTGGTTTGATGAGATGAGAGACAGAGAGTGAAAGAAGAGTTGCAAAGTTGGAATACAAACCAATGACTTGAAGGGTTGTTTCACTACTAGTTATAATAGGAATAGGATTCATTCTATTTTGGTTAAGGTAATATTCTAGACCCTTATGCCTGAGTTCGCCCTTGAATTCTCAGCTACTAAAAACCTAATGTGATAAGATCTACTTAATA
This sequence comes from Litsea cubeba, assembly GCA_012931725.1. Taxonomy (NCBI): domain Eukaryota; kingdom Viridiplantae; phylum Streptophyta; class Magnoliopsida; order Laurales; family Lauraceae; genus Litsea; species Litsea cubeba. The sequence continues at coordinate 112,213,611 of CM022946.1, forward strand.
ACATATAACATAAATAAATGAGTAAACCAAGAAAAACCCATAAATAAATGGGGTGGACCTGCCCCGGTGCCCCTGACTATTAATGTATATGCACATTTTTTTCAAATAAATGTATATAAAAGGTTTTTTTAGAAAATATTTTTTTTAAAAGAGACATTTTAATAAAGCGTCTTTAAAAAAAAGGGATTTTGACATGTTAGTCCCCTTAAACTTAGATGTTCCAATTTCATGACTAAAATTCAGGTTATGTCATCAGAGTCGCTCGACTTTGGTCAATATTTTCTTAAGCCTTTTTCCTCCGGATCCAATGATATCATGAGAACCATGTATGTCACATAAATTGATAAATCCCATGATATCATGGGAATCATGTATGTTACAGAAATTGATAAATCCCATGATATCATGACTTTTATGCAACATCTTAGGGAAATTTTTTTCCAAATGATAAACCTTGAGAAACGGTGATCATATGTGCATTTACTTTTCACAAAATGTCTATTTTCGTATTCTATAAAAAAAATAAATTTGTTTACTAGTTGCAAAAAATGCATAATACATAAATTGATAAATCCTGTTATATAATGGGACTATCCCATAATATCATGGGATATGGTGCAAAAAAGTTAAAACAATAATGTTGACTAGAGTCAAACGACTCTGGTGACATGATCTAAATTTGGGTAATGAAATTGGGAAACTAGAGTTTAAGGTGAACCAATAATGTAAAGACATGGATGTTGATTAATGATGAACAGTACACTAACTTTGTCTATAATAGAAAGATGCCCTCTTTTAGTTGATGGCTATTACCTAAGTTTACAACTAAATTATTACTTAATTACTCACTTGAATTTAACATGATTTGATCAAAGGGTTTGTAATTTTTTTTGCAAGCACTTGGGTGGATGACCATCTTAAAACTTGCATTCCAAAGCATTGGCATTGTATATGGCGACATTGGAACATCTCCTCTTTTTGTGTATTCTAGCACCTTTGTGAATGGTGTGAAACACAAAGATGACATCTTGGGCGTACTTTCTCTCACCTACTATACGCTCTTTTTTATTCGGTTGATCAAATATGTCTTCATTGCTTTACTTGCAAACGACAACGGAGAGGGTAATAAGCTTTTTTATTCCCCATATCATCGTCTCATAGCATGTTTTTGTGAATGGTTTTGTTATGTAAATGCTATTTTTTTTCTTTTTTCTTGAGTCAGATTTGTCAAGAAGAGTGCTGTGTGGGGAGATTTCCAGAACCATAGGATTACGCTAATCACAGCCATCAGATGAGGCTAAGCACTCTCACGTGCCGACCGCGTGCCATCCACGCGGCACCAAGCTCACCCCGGCTACCAGGACAGAGGGTCCGGCCGAAGTCAGGCAGCTCCGGGCCACTAGCGCCGAACTGGTCCACCCCCAGGTGCCATCTCGGCAGGGAGCCCCATCTCGGCTGAAGAAGCCGGGATGGAAGCCGAAGCCAGAAAGAGTCTCCACTCACGCCCCTCATCCCCCGCGTCACCAGGCACGTGGAGGGATAGGGGGACGAGCTAGAGGGACAGACGCGACATCCAGCCGCTCACAATCTTCGCCAGATCCTGATAGGGCGGCATCCAGCGGTTGAGTCCACATCAGGGCAAGGCCCGAGGACAGACCCGATGATGCTCCTACCGCCAAGAACACCCAACACGATCTGGTCCAACAAGACGCGCATTTAATGCATTGTGGGCTGATCCGACTGACATTAAATGCAGGGTGGGCTGGATTGGACCGCATTCATTACTCTGCGGGCTTATCATGACTCCCAGTCACATCATGGGACCCACACCAAGGTGTCCTCTAAAAATACAAGCCAAAGCTTCTATAAATAGAATCCCATACCACATGCAAGGTACGCACAAGACAACTCATAGAGCTGTTACTCTGCCTCTCTTCTTCCTCTCCTTCCATTGTTCCAGTTCCTTCACTGACTTTGGCATCGGAGAGCCTTGCGCCGCCCAGGCCAGGGTCCTCTGACCGTGTGTTCTTCCCTTTCAGGCTTTCGGACGGTACCCAATCCTCACCATCATCGGATAAGTCCTCTAAGGCTCCCCAGTTATTGTGGGTCATTATTTTCTGCACCTACAATTGGCGCCGTCTGTGGGAAAGTAATATCCCAACCTTCCCAACCTTCCCAACCTTCTTAACCCCAATCTCTCAGAAGCCATGCCTCCGAAAGCTAGGAAGGGCGTAGAGTCCTCGAGAGCAGCGCTCGAGCTGCCACCACCGTCGACGGTCGTCCCTCCTCAAGGGCGCTCCCGCTCGGTGCATGGCACGTCTGCAGACGAGGGCCGCTTAGGCTCTCAGCTCTTTGTCGAGTTCCCACTCCAAGAGGGACTCGAGGCCTCGATCTCAGCAGAAGAAGTCATGCCACCCAGACGCGATGAGCGTCGGCATGAGCGTCCTCGGAAGGACAAAGCCGTGGCCGTAGGAGAGACACGCCACGTTCAACCCCCTGCCACTAGAGGGGTTCTTGAAGCCCAAACTGCTCTCCTCCAGAGGCATGAGCAGCTGATTCGCGAGCTCCAGCAGCAGCTGAGGGCAGCGCAAACTGCCTCCTTGAGGCAGGTTTCCGAGCCTCAAGGGAAAAAGAGGGACGCCCCCAGCAGGGCAGCCCAGCCTCCCCGCGAGGACCTCGGAAATCATCTGGACCATAAACGGAGCCAGATTCATGACGAAGGCTCGAGCAACAGCCGAAGTCATCATAGCCGCGATGGCCGAGCTCATAGCCATCGAACCCCGAACCACTCCAAGCGAAAGCCCAGAGCCCAGACCCCAGAGAAGGACGATGAGCAAAAGCGGTTCGACAAGCGCGTCAGGCTTGCTCTTCAGCATAACCTGGACGCGCGGGACCAGAAGCAGATCTGTGGTCACACCGATCTGGGGGGCTCACCCTTCACAAAAGACATCGAGCGCACCCCCTTGCCCAGGAAATTCTCTGTCCCGCGGTTCGTCCCCTACGACGGACTGTCGGACCCATCCGCTCACCTCCGACACTTCTCCCAGAAGATGTCCATCTGGGGGAACGAGGGTCACCTGAACTGCAAAATCTTCTCCTCCAGTTTGGGTGACCTCCTCCTGAAGTGGTTCTGTTCTCTCCGAGTGAAGTCCATCTCGAGTTGGAAGGAGCTCCAGCTCTCCTTCCTGAAGAAGTTCCAGGCCTACAGCGTCGTCCCAAAGAAGGAAGGGGACCTCCTCGCCCTGAGAATGAAGCAGGGTGAGACCCTCGCCAACTTCGCCCAACGATTCTGGGCGGTATACAGCCAGATTGAGGGCACCAGGGAAGAGATAGCAATCTACGCCTTCCAGCACGCCCTGATCCCCGACCACGACCTGCGGAAGGACTTAGCCGGGAACCCCCCAGAATCCATGCCAGAGTTGATGTCCCGGGTAAAGCGCTACATCGCCCAGGAGGAAGATGAGATCCGAGCCCGGGATCAGGACGGGCATCCGGAGCCCGAGCAGAAGAGTAGCCAGCCTCGGCAGGGAGGCGGGAGGCCCTTCCAGAAGCAGGAGCCCAAGCAGGCCTGGGTCTCCAGTTCGGCGAAGCCTGCGTCGTCCAGATCTGGGGGCACCTGGCAGCCCAGACCTCCCACCAGCGCCAGTCAGAGTGTCAACGTCGTCTTCAAGGAGCCGATCTACCGTATCCTGACCAAGATAAAGACCAAGCCATTCTTCAAGTGGCCTCCGCCCTTGAGGAATGAGCCCACCTCCGGCAGCCGGAGCAAGCTCTACTGCTCTTACCACAAAGGTAGCGGGCACAAGACCGAGGACTGCAACTCTTTGCAGTGGTATCTGGAGAAGTTGGCCGAAGAAGGCCACATTCCAGAGTTCGTTGAGGCAGGAGATGCTGGCGGCAGCGAGGGCCGAGTTCACCAGAGCGCAGCCCGGGTTCCAGACAGTGAGGATTCGGAGAAGATCATTACGTGATCCAGCTGGCGTCCTCAGCTCCCGCTTCCTCGTCCCGGGGCAGCTCCCAGGCCCGCGCCGATGCCAGGCGGGCATCACGCGGGAAGGAGGTGGTGAAGGCCGAACTCGCGCTAGCGTCCAAGAAAGCCCGCTGACAGCCAAACGAGGGAAAGTTTGCCCCGAACTGGCATGGCCCGTTCAGAGCAGTCTCACCGGCAGGAAAATCAGCCTACAAGCTTGAAGACTTGGAAGGCAAGCCGCTGCCGAGACCGTGGAGCGTATCCCAAGAAATTCAATTTTCGATTTCTAAAAGATGTAATGAATCTCTGAATCAATGGAGATAGCTTTCGCCCCGTCATCAATCTGTCATCTCTCTTTGATCGACTTCGGCTACAAGGGTTAACAGCCCTGGAAAAGGCCTCGAGTTCGGACACTCGGCCAATTCCTAAACTCAGGGTTTTCACCCATCTACAAGGGTTAACAGCCCTGGAAAAGGCCTCGAGTTCGGACACTCGGCCAATTCCTAAACTCAGGGTTTTCACCCATCTACAAGGGTTAACAGCCCTGGAAAAGGCCTCGAGTTCGGACACTCGGCCAATTCCTAAACTCAGGGTCTTCACCCATCTACAAGGGTTAACAGCCCTGGAAAAGGCCTCGAGTTCGGACACTCGGCCAATTCCTAAACTCAGGGTCTTCACCCATCTACAAGGGTTAACATCCCTGGAAAAGGCCTCGAGTTCGGACACTCGGCCAATTCCTAAACTCAGGGTCTTCACCCATCTACAAGGGTTAACAGCCCTGGAAAAGGCCTCGAGTTCGGACACTCGGCCAATTCCTAAACTCAGGGTCTTCACCCATCTACAAGGGTTAACAGCCCTGGAAAAGGCCTCGAGTTCGGACACTCGGCCAATTCCTAAACTCAGGGTTTTCACCCATCTACAAGGGTTAACAGCCCTGGAAAAGGCCTCGAGTTCGGACACTCGGCCAATTCCTGAACTCAGGGTTTTTACCCATCCACAAGGGTCTACGCCCTGGAAATGGCCTGGAGTTCTTACACTCGGCCGAATTCCTAAAGTCCTCGGGTTTTGAACCCATGGGTCTACGCCCTGGATACAGCCTGGAGTTCTTACACTCGGCCGAATTCCTAAAGTCCTCGGGTTTTGAACCCACGGGTCTAACGCCCTGGAAAAGGCCTCGAGTCCAGACTCGGTCGTTTCCTAAAGCTCCGGGTCTACCGCCCTGGAAAAGGCCTCGAGTCCAGACTCGGTCGTTTCCTAAAGCTCCGGGTCCTGGACCCTGGAGAAGGCCTCGAGTTCGGACACTCGGCCGGATTCCTAAAATCAGGGTTTTTACACCCCTCAAAGATCATTGCCGAGCTCACGCTTCCACAGCCGAGACCAACGGAATGATGACTCCACTTCGGCACAAGGCAGCTCGTCTCGGCCAAAGCCACCCATTTCGGCCAAGGATAGCTTTCGAAAGAAGGACAGTGCAAGCATGGAAATACAAAAATGCAAGTATACACGGATTGAGCAAACACAAAACTCGTCCTTATTCATTGTAATTGCTTCATTACATAGATTACAAACATGAAACAGAATACACAGAAGAAAGGCTCGTGGCCCTCTGAAGACCCAAAAGAAAGCAGGCTTTGAGACTACTCTTCGCCGACACCGCCCGCCAACCGGAAACCTCCGGCGGAAAGGCTTGTTGCATCCTGCCCCGAGGTCTTGATATCCCACAAGAAGGAGGGTCTGCGGCATGATTCAGAACCGCCCTTTGGGACGAAGCGGGACCCCCAGGCGCCCGGTGCCGAGAGCTCTGCAGCACGCTTTGGCTGGTCAGACCAAAGTTTGCAAACAAGAGCCCCCTCCTAGGGCGTTTCTAGTCCTACCCTCCGCCCAGAACCTTGCGGAATGACGACAAGGCCGCCGAGCGCAGGGGGCGCCACCAACCCACAGCTGCAAAGATTCCCATGCAACCGCACCAGGGAAGGCTGGCCGTAGACCCGCGTTCAGAGAGCGCGTAGCCTACGGGGACCATCTTCAGAGAGCGCGCAGACTACGACAGGCCTTCCCCCTCGGAGGAAGCCATCACCTGGCACAGGAGTTCCATCTGGATCAAAAGCCCATAAAGATCTATTAAACATGGCTGCCAGGTTGTTTGAATATCCTGGTTCTCTCGTCCCTCCCATGGCAAGCCTAATACTCCTATTTATAGGGAGAGCGGGAGGCCCGATCTTCAAGGGTCATTATGAGGTGAGGTCCCCCACGTCTTGCGTGGCATGCTAGACTTCCCCCACACTGACCAGCGGCTCCGATGATACCACGTGGAGCCATCCCCTCGTTCCCCTCAACGGTCACATCACCATGCTTACTGCTGTTCAAGATCGCCCCAGATACGGAGTATCGTCGCAAACCCCTAAGAAGATAGCTCGGCACTCAATTCTAACGTCCCATCGCGGAAAGCACTATACCGAACTCAAGCACAGAAGTACAGAGAGACAGAAGTAGAAGGACGAGTGGTCAAAGGAGCCTTCAATTGCATTAAAATCCTTGTCATTACATCATGCAGCAAATACAATTGAAGGAAATTACAAAAAGCATAAAGCAGAGAAGCAAGTGTCCCGAGGTCATGCCCGGCCGGACCCACGGGCTGCAGCGTCAGAAACTTCTGGAGGAGCAGAAGCCGGCGTCGGGAGTGGGTACGGGGGAGGCTCCCGGAAGGAAGGGTGGTCCTCAGAAGCCCCGGCCTCCTTCAGGCCGGCACGCCATCCTTTCACCCAGGCCTTGTCCCTCACGACGAGGACCCTTTCCTTGTAATGGGCGGTAACCTGCGCTCTGGCGTCCTCGAAAGCAGCATCGCACTCCGACTCGAGTTTCGCCTCGGCTTCATCCGCCCTCTTGGATTCGGCCTGAAGCAGGGCCGCATAGTCATCTCCCATCTTCGATATGGAAACCTCGAGCTCGGCCACTCTGGCTCTCTCCGCCTCGGCTTCTCCCCTCGCCTGCTCAAGCTTCGCCGCGTATTCTCCCTCCACCCTGGCTAATTTCTGGGTGACGACGTCCAGAGACTCTTGCAAGCCGTTCTTCTCCACGGTTAGCTCGGCAGCGTCCATACTGTATCTGCAGATCCTATCAGCAACAGCCATGGACTTCTGTGCCGCCTGTGAAGGAAACGAGGTATACGCGTTAGATCCAGAGATCGTAGATGCCGAACTGCCGGATTGGCAAAAAGAAATGCAGAAAGATTTACCGTGAAGTTAGACTGCAGCATCGACAGAATCAGTTTCTGGTCGCTGTACTTGTCCAGCTGCTCCATGTCCCGAGGTAGGGCGCAGGTTCGCCCCAGGGCCTCGAGGACCTGGGGACCAATCCTGTGAAGAACGCGATCCTCCATCGTCATCGGCCTCCCCGGCCCAAGCATAAAGCTCGGCTCCCATAACGGCGGCCCCTGGGGCAACGAGGCAGCGGCCGAGCTGGGACCTGCATCGGTCCTCGGCGTCTTCAGCGGCCGAGCCCCCTCCTGCTCAACCTCGGCCGGAGGCGAACGTACTTCTAGACCAATGGGGCTAGGGGGTGCGGGAGCCTCCGCACCAGCTGCAGGGGAATTCATTCGAGCACTCGGAGGAGGCTCAGGGGAATTCAGATCCACAGACCCATGGGAGGCTCGGGCATCCTCCGCTCCAAGCGCCAAGGCCTCGAGGTCCTCAAAGGACAAGCGCCTGGTGCGCCTCATCTCGGAACTAGGCGAGGGAGATCGGGCAGTCTGACTCGATTCCCTTCCTGGGACCTGGAGAAGTCTCGATCCCGATGTAGAAGCAAGAGCTCCAGACGTGGCCCTAGCGCCAGACGACGCTGGCGAAAGCTCCTCTGCGGCCTCTGGACTAGCCTGTTCCTGCCCGACTTCAGGACCGGCACCCTCGCCCTGGATCGGCTCTACGGTGCCCCTTAGATACCCGCGGTATCTCTGCTGGTACCCTAGCAGCGACCAGGCCGCCCTGCCGTCATGGCCGCTGTACCGCTTTACTAGGCGGAGCCAGGCCTCGTTCCTCTTCCAGATGTATCGGGCGGCCCGTTTTCTCTCCTTCAAAGCTGTAACGATCAGAAGCATTAGCGCGGCAGAATAAAAAGAAACTACATAAAAAAAGAGACGGAAGATATTTACTTGGAATGGTCCCGAAATGGCGAGGAACTTGGTAGCCTCTATCAATGTCGGCCACCCCGAACTCCCAGTTTCCCGAGACATACAGAAGATCGTCTCCGGCATACTTGCTTGAGTCCTCCAAGTATCGGACAAAGCCGTCCCGGCCTGGCTTTGCCCGGAGGTAATAAGCATCCCCGGACTTGCATATATCGTATACGTCCTCGATATCGAAGACGCCGAGGTTAATGCCCAAAACCTCATTTAACCTAGCCGTGCCCATCACAATCTTGAAGGCATTGGGTAACAGCTGGCAAGGGCAGAGGCGCCATTGGCTGAGACATCTCCTGAGAAGGGGGTGAAGGGGGAATCGGACCCCGCCTTCCGTCACGGCCACCAGAGGAAACGGCATCCAACCCCCCGAGAAGTCGCGAAGGTTGATGCCGTTAGGATCCTCACCCCTAACTTGGACGTCAGCAGGGACCCTGAAGGCCGACCTGAAGCCCTCGATCGCAGCCTCGCCCTCTAACCAGTGGCTATAAATTCCCATTTCTACCCCAATCCAAAGACAGAGAAACCCACAAGAGAAGAGGCAGGGCAAAAGGAACTTACGGGAGCAAGACGATGACAATGAGCGGCAAAGAGACACGGCCTCAGCAGCACACCGCTTCTCAGACGAGGTTCCCTAGCAGCAACTTATTCTCCTTTGATTCAGAATGGCGACAGAGAAGAAGACGAACCTCGATTGCCCTATATATATCACCAAAAGCCCCCCCCCCCCCCTTTTCAGGGGACCTAGTTGGGCGCACCAAAGGAGCATCTCCTAGAGCTCCGCGCGAATCATTTCAAACATTGATTGCATCCCTGACAGAACGGCGCGCACGATCTCGAGAAGACAGACGACTAACCAGAGGACGACACGCAGAGCCGTCAACCTGTCTCCAGCATTGAATAAGGGACGCCAATTATTGCCTCGATTATCCAAAGCGACCGCGAATCAGGGTCGAGAAGGACTCCCTTCACCGTGTAAAGCACCGTCACATAGCTCCCGACCTCAAGGCACTGACGATCTCCGCAAGGTCAGAAGCTAGGGGGCAATTGTGTGGGGAGATTTCCAGAACCATAGGATTACGCTAATCACAGCCATCAGATGAGGCTAAGCACTCTCACGTGCCGACCGCGTGCCATCCACGCGGCACCAAGCTCACCCCGGCTACCAGGACAGAGGGTCCGGCCGAAGTCAGGCAGCTCCGGGCCACTAGCGCCGAACTGGTCCACCCCCAGGTGCCATCTCGACAGGGAGCCCCATCTCGGCTGAAGAAGCCGGGATGGAAGCCGAAGCCAGAAAGAGTCTCCACTCACGCCCCTCATCCCCCGCGTCACCAGGCACGTGGAGGGATAGGGGGACGAGCTAGAGGGACAGACGCGACATCCAGCCGCTCACAATCTTCGCCAGATCCTGACAGGGCGGCATCCAGCGGCTGAGTCCACATCAGGGCAAGGCCCGAGGACAGATCCGATGATGCTCCTACCGCCAAGAACACCCAACACGATCTGGTCCAACAAGACGCGCATTTAATGTATTGTGGGCTGATCCGACTGACATTAAATGCAGGGTGGGCTGGATTGGACCGCATTCATTACTCTGCGGGCTTATCATGACTCCCAGTCACATCATGGGTCCCACACCAAGGTGTCCTCCAAAAATACAAGCCAAAGCTTCTATAAATAGAATCCCATACCACATGCAAGGTACGCACAAGACAACTCATAGAGCTGTTACTCTGCCTCTCTTCTTCCTCTCCTTCCATTGTTCCAGTTCCTTCACTGACTTTGGCATCGGAGAGCCTTGCGCCGCCCAGGCCAGGGTCCTCTGACCGTGTGTTCTTCCCTTTCAGGCTTTCGGACGGTACCCAATCCTCACCATCATCGGATAAGTCCTCTAAGGCTCCCCAGTTATTGTGGGTCATTATTTTCTGCACCTACAAGTGCAATCTTATCAAGAGAAGTTGAGTTAGTTATCATGATCATAGATAGGTATTATTCACATGTTAGATTTATAGCCTATAATGCAGTTTTTTAAAATTCTGCTCATTCGGGTTATTTGATTGTCTTTGTAGGAGGAACATTTGCATTGTATTCAAAGCTATGTCGTTATGCTAAGGTGGGTATGCTTCCAAGCCAACAAGCTGAAGATAGAGATGTATCGAGTTATGAGCTAAAAAGGCCAAGCAACAGGCGGCATTTGGCTTCAAAGGTGAAGTCTACATTAGAGAACAGCCCATGGGCAAAGTATTTTCTTTTGCTAATTACAATGCTGGGTACTTCAATGGTTATTGGAGATGGAGTTATCACCCCTTGCATCTCAGGTACTACATTTTTCTTCCCCAAGAAAAGGGATTATGCGGATAGCTATGACTCATAGTAAAGACCTACAAGGGATCATTTCAATATCTTCACTCTGATGGAAAATACTTACAATGATCATGAAGATATCCCCACCTTCATTGGAAATGCCCACAAGGGATCATCAAATAGCCTCATTTTCATGGGAAATGATTATCTAGTCTTATTTCTAAGACAAAATCTAAAGATTTTGTTTGCAAATCTAGGATTTTCACTCACCTTTGACTTTTCATTCTTCACACTTCCAATTAAATGAAACTCCCATTCACCAGACCCACTTTGAAATTTATCCAACCATAACTTGCTGTTGATTTGGCATGGTGGGCCCCAAGAGTTGAACTAGCCCATGGCTTATTATGTTGCATTTGGGGTTCAGGGGCACACACACCTTAGTCATAGTGTGTTTGGACTTGGTCTAAAATCCCAACATATATGTTGATCCATACCATTTTTATTGCATGTTCTTTCCATCTATTAAATGTATAAAACTAGATCAGCCATATATTTTGTCTCTTTGGTAACACAAAACTTTTGTTTTTGCAATGGACTTTTTTGGGCAGTTTTGTTGGCAGTAGGTGGGATAAAAGAAGCTACCAGTGCAATGACTGAAGGTACCTAAATTTTGATGCAATGTCCTCTCTGCACTTGGGAATTTTTCATGTCTATAGTTATTTCTAAAACAATCTTCTTCTCACTTTCCTTTATATGTAGTGAGCAATGCAATTTCATCTCTTTATTTCTTACACAAACATCCTCAGATAATTCACTTTGTATGAGTGGATGCTATCATGGAGTTTCATGCACTCACTTTATGATTGGGGTTTTATTGGGGTTAAGCCATACTTTTGAACCTAGTGACCACTCTTAGTGAAATTCTGGATAGGCTGTTTTGTTACTTTAATATGTATATTGTACGCTGATTGTTTTTTTATCTACTAAAGTTAACTTACTTTTTCTTTTTCTTTTGTTTTTCTTTTTTTATTGTTTTATATAGAAAGGATCGTTTGGGTGTCCACTGCCATTTTGGTTTGCCTGTTTATGGTTCAGAGATTCGAAACTGAGAAAGTGGGCTACATCTTTGCCCCAATCCTCACCATTTGGTTCTTGTTTATCGGTGGCATTGGCTTGTTCAATTTCTTCAAACATGATCCTTCTGTAATCAAGGCATTCAACCCAATGTACATCATTTATTATTGCAAGAGGAACAAGAAAGATGCATGAATTTCGCTCGGTGGCATCATCCTTTGCACAACAGGTTAGAATCTCCTTCCTCCACCTTCTGAACTTAACCCATTAATGAAGGGTCTAATTTCATGGTTTGGGTCAGTATTTCTATCTCAATTAATAAATGGGTTGGGTTCTAGTTAGAGTAGAGCCCATACTACTATACCTTACCAACCTGACCACAGAGTATTGAACTTGCTGATTGCACCTTAATCTACTAAGTACCAAGTTTTGAGTACCAACTCAAAACTTGGTACTTTTCATGGTTTGAGTAGACCTGCTTAACTTCTGAGACGGGTTTAGATTGGCATTTCCAATCCATTTAATAAAGACATGGGTTCAAGTTAAGTATATTCATTTTACCCACGATGGCCAACCCAATCAATCAACCTTTCATCCATAACTACATTGTCATATTTCTTCTCATATATGATTGAATTTGTATGTGTGATGAATGTCATGAAATTGGATGAAACAGGGGCCGAAGCATATTGTTTGTCGATGTTGGACATTTTTCGGTTCTTTCAATACAGATAAGCGCATGTTGCGTCGTCTTTCCCTTTATTGTGTTAGCATATACAGGCCAAGCTGCATACCTTAGCAAACACAGCCTCGACATGGCAGATGCCTTCTATAAGTCCGTTCCAGGTTTGTGTGCATAATAAATAAGCATCTTCTCTACATTCTAATTCATTGTTACATCTAAACAAAACATCAAACTTCTGGACCTTTTTATGGACAAGACTTTGTAATCCAATACTTGGGACCAATTGTCCCCTCTAACTCGGCTGTAATGGGACAAGGATGTGTGAGTCAGGGTGCCCAAATACGTATGCTGGTGAGTCATGCCCATGCCCAAGCAGAAAATGGGCGTAAGGGTGTCAATGAGCCAAGATTAACTATGCTAGAGCTCAGCCTGATTGAATAATGGCTCAACTTTAACTTGTGTTGAGTTTGAATCAAGTTAGGCTTGAGCTTGGCTGAAACTTGGCTTGATTTATGTGTATATGATCAATTTAATCTATGTTGTATATATACATTTGGAGCCAAACCTTTACTAGCCAAGCTTGAGCAGGGCAACTCAGGACCAAATTGATTAACTTACAAGCCATGCTTAAGCTCAAGCCTAGTTGTGATGGGCTGAGCTGGCTTTAATCCTACCAAACGTATTACATGGTCACCCTAATCGAATTCAAGTAATTGACATGATTTTAATTATTGTTCATGCACTGTATATTGGTATATGTTTGTTGTGGTTGTTTTGGCTGCCATCATAGCCAGTCAAGCATTGATCTCTGCATCCTTCTCCATCATCCAACAATCCCTCTCACTTGGATGCTTTCCCCGTGTTAAGATTGTCCACACGTCCTCAAAGTATGAAGGCCAAGTATACATTCCTAAAATCAACTACATACTAATGTTGGCCTGCGTCGATCTTACCCTTGGATTTAAGGATCCTGTGAAGATTGGCAATGCATACGGTATGTAACCTTTTATCTTAACGCCTTACTCTTTTTGGGTTGTATATCATGTGTTGTTAAAAGAGACCCATAATTACTTGCAATGTAGTAGTCAAAATGACATATTGAAAGAAGTATTTAGTGGCAAAATACATGGTTTTAAGGCCAAATTCTTTTTTGCTGGCAAGGGTATTCCTTGGTATTTGACCTGACGGGACTAATCCCCTGGGCCAGATTGGTAAGAGAGATTTTTCTATTCTTCTAGTTTTCCATTGATTCATGGACTGTTGTAATTATGAAAAGTTTCAAAAGAAAAAAGAAGAAGGAAGGGTTCACACCCAGCTAGGGCCATTGGCATGACTTTCTTTTTTCAGGGGAAGAGGTCTAAGGGAAAAAACTAAAAGCACTACTTTGTTTATCTATTCATAGAAAAGGGCCTTATGAATACAAAACTCCAGATCAGTCCTTGAGTAAATGGAAAACTGGAAACCTAAACTCCCTAACACTCTTTGGATCTCCATAAACATGCAAATTGCAATTTACTCAGTTTACCAATGAATTAGCATTCCCACATTTGGACAACCCGAGTTTAGGGGTAAAATGAGTTGCAAGTAGCTAAATTTTTAGGCAAACCGAATGAAAAACAAGGAATTTTGGACGATCAGAATAGGGTTTTCATGGTGATAAGAGGCATAGTAGAACTTCTTTTAAGGTCACATTGAGGGTTAATATCTACACCTTCTTTTCTTTTGTGCAGGGATAGCAGTCTTATTTGTTATATCAATAACATCGGCATTGTTGGTGCTAGTAATATATGTTAATGATATGGAAGACAAATATCATCTGGGTAGTAGCCTATGTCTTCACAATGTATTTAGTGGAGCTTCTTTATCTGACTTTGGCTCTCTACAAATTCACTGAAGGAGGATATCTTCCATTAGCTATATCAGCATTGCTCATGACTGTAAACCAAAAGGCATCACTAGGAATTCATAGTGACCATAACGAGTCCTGAATGCAGTCTTATGTACATCTTGATCTTTGACTCGAATCTGATGATATCCAGATCAAAGATCAATCTTGGAAAAATATGCTGCACCTTGGAGTTGGTCAAACAACTCATCGATCCTAGGCAGAGGATATTTGTTCTTAACCGTCATTTGATTTATCTGCCTATAATAAATGAACATAAGAAGGGTGCCATCCTTCTTCTTTACAAACAGAACAGGTACTCCCCAGGGTGAGACACTAGGTCTTATGAAACCCTAATCAAGCAAATCCTGTATCTGTTTATTCAATTCACACAATTCAGATGGTGCCATTTGATACGGTGCCTTCGAGATTGGCAGTACCAGGCACAAGTTCAATTGTAAAGTCCACTTCCCTTGCGGGAGGTAGACCGGGCACTTCACTTGGAAACACGTCTAGAAATTCACAGACTACACGAATGTTCTTCAATTCCCGTACAGGATTCTCTTTATAAATGAATGCGATGTAGCCCTCACAGCCACTACGCATCATTCATTCAGCCTTTAGTGCTGATACAAGCCTGGTGTCATATTTCCTTTGGACTCCTTCAAAGAGTACACTGGCATTGGTCTCATTCACTTGAAAGTGATGATCTTGCGAAAACAGTCTAAACAAGCCCTGTACTTCGCAAGCCAATCCATACAGAATATTACATCGAAATCACTCATAGTTGTTAGTACAACCAGATCAACTAGCATTGACATTTCCCCAATTTTAACATTGCATTGGGGAAGGTATAATTCACAAACTAATCTCTTTCCTAAGGGAGTAGAGACAGTAAAATCATAAGCTAATTGTTCTATCCGGTCTTGTCTGTTACAAACAAATCTAGGTGCTAAAAATGAATGGGTAGGACCCGGATCAAACAAAGCTACAGCAAGTCTATTATCTACAAGAATAGTACCTTCAACCACATTGGTTGCAACGTCAGCTTGTCATTTGTTGACTGCACAAGCTAATCCCGCTGCTTGTGGCCAATTAGGCTGCTGTTGCCTCTGATATTGAAGTTGCTGGCCTTGACGTTGAGGTTGCTGTTGTTGTCTCGGAGGAGCAGGCAAAGCCAATCTAGAAGGAGGAGCAGCTGGTAATGCTGCTTGTCCTCGGACATGCTGCTGATAAGGAGGCCTTTCGCCTCTTTTAGGACATTCTGCCAGTTTGTGTTCCATAGAACCACAAACAAGGCATGCTCCAGTAGTTCTCCAGCATAATTCAGTCCTGTGAGCTTTACCACAAGTCTCACAGACTGGCCTATTCTCCTGCCTGTATTGTTTGTCATTCATATTATTTCTAGGAGTGAATCTTTGCTACTGTCTTTGCCTTTTATCCTTGGGCTGTCCTCCCTTTTGGTACCATGACTCACCACTTCTCTTAGCAGTGTTCGCAACATCCTTCTCTCGCTGAATTTCTTCAGCAGCATAGGCTCGATCCAAGATAGTATCAAATGTAATAGGTATCTGACCAGCTACTACTACTGTCTTGTACTCTGGGTTCAAACCTATGATAAACTGTTTGATCTTCTTCTCCTCAGTATATACCAAATCAGGAGCATACTTGGATAGCTTGAGGAAGTTATCCACATATGTAGACACGGTCGATTGACCTTGCTTCAAGTTAAGAGATTCTGCCTCTTTTTGCTGCTGTACATGTTCTGGTACAAACTTTCTTTGAAAGTAAGTCCTAAAAGTCTCCCAAATTCCATCTTCCGGCATTGTCTTGAATGTGTCCTTAACACTTCTCCACCATGTATTAGCGGATCCTCTGAGCATAGAGGAGGTCAGCGAGACTCTCTGCTTGAGATTGCAGACAACCGTATCAAGTACATCATCGGTGTGTTCCAGCCATTCATCGGCTTGCATAACATCCTCGGTGCCCTTGAACTCAGTGGCTCCTCTCTTACGGAATTGTTCGTAAATGATATTAGGAACATTTTCTTTGTTCTGGTTCACCACTTGATGTTCAATATGTTGTTGAACTGGTGATGGTGTCTGTATCTGAGCCTGTATCTGGCTTTGAGTTTCTAACAACCTAGTCATTTGAGCATGCATACCAGCTTGAGCCTCTTGACTCTTGGCTAGCCGTGCATTACTTAACACTAACTGGGCTTGCATGCCCATCTGTGCCTCATGGCTCTTGGCCATCTGTTCAAGTATAGTAGCAAATCTAGCATCAGTCTCAGATATAGGAGGGGGTGTGACTGCTATAAAGTCATCCTGCCCAGATCCTGATCCAGAAGCCATGCTGTAAACAATACGAAAGATAAGATTGACATCTCAACACTTTCATCAATATCAATCACATATAGTGAAAGCAACAAACACAAATCTATTCAAGATTTGTTACGGAATTAACGTTCCTTACATCGTTCTTAAGTTTGCTAAGTCTTTTAAATATTTTCACTTAGCTTATTAACCTAATGCTCTGATTCCATTCAATAAGTATGTCACGACCCGATCCCGAGATTAGATTAGCTCGGATAAACCCCGAGTTGCGAATGCATACTTACCCCGTAAATTCCGAATTAACAAAAGCTAAAACAACATTTACAAGGGATCACAACATAACCTGTCATCTGTATAAAATTACGGAAGATATACATTGACGAAAACATAATATATAAGTCCTTTACAAAATGTAAAGTCCAATATACAAGTTCAGTTCTATGTTCACTAAGGAAGTCAACCACCGTATACTTAATACAATACAGGGACTTCTAATTACATTCCAAAATTATTTACAAAATCTAATTCCAACTTGTTTCCAAAAGTATTCCATTCGCACTCCGGAATCAAATCCACTCGATTAAACCTCCTGGATGTATCGGGCGGGCATTCTCCGCTGGCGGCGCGATCTCGGCAGGACCGGCACGAGTATCTGGGCCTGTGACATTCATCAATAGTACCATGAATACGACGGTTCAACAAGTATATAATTCTATGATAGTAGAAGTTATCAAGAATGAGAACCTGTCATTTCTTGACTTAACAGTTCTATATAGTTCGATATAAACGACAACAATTTATATATACAATGTGTCAAGTAATATCAGTAAATTGATATCTACTAAGACATTCATTTACAACAACATTTAATTTCTATTACATGGCTTGTGTCCTTTATTAAATCAGGGTCGAACAGCCCACCATTTAATGACCCAGGCCTCAAGGATTAATGACTTGTCAAATGGGTGGAACTTGTCAGTGTCTTGATCAGAGATCACCAACTGTCCACGAGGCTCCAGAATGCCCCAAATATCTGCTGCAGCAGGATTTATTAATTCATTCCAATTCAATTCGTTGTTACCTTTAGTAACTTTCCATTTCTTTTCATTTATTCAATTAAGATACAGTACATTATGTCCGTGTAGTTCACTCATGAGATGAAGACCATAATGATGCGAAAGTCAACCAATTCTAGTCAGACTTCTAAGCCAATCAAATGAATGAAACATTTATTTTCCAATGCACGTACTATTTTTTATGAATATCATTTTTAATCATGTATTTGGAAAACTGGGTTTACACCTATGAAGGCTTAGACATTAACTAAATTCAGCATGTATACATTAAGCTTCAAAACAGATAATTTAACGCATTTTTGTATAGTGTCGGTCAGCCTGTCGGTCGACTGACAGCTTCAGGTCGGCTGACCGATGATGCGTCGGTCAGAAATCTAGAGAGCTGGAATTCACTGAATCGACCCTTCATGTCGTCGGTCGAACTGTCGGTCGACCGACCTCCCTATGTCGGCTAACCAACATAACGTCGGTCAGAATTCCAGAGAGCTGAAATTCACTGAATACATGTTCCAAACCTGTCGGTCAGCTCGTCAGTCGACCGACAGACACCCAGAATCTAAATTTCGAGTTCGGATTTCTGAAGCTAAAACCATGGGCTTTTTTTACTTCCTTTGAGTCTTAACATGTTGAAAACAATTAGAAATCATAAGATGAGTATGACATGCCTTGTTTGAAGATCAAATGGAAGAAAACCCCTATGATAGCTTGCTATTTGAGATGAAGACCTCTCCAAGCCAAGCTCTACCACTTCAAAGTGAAAACCAACTTGAGAAAGTGGAAGAAGATGAAGAAGGCTCCTCCAAAACCACTTGAAATCCTCAGCTTTGATGCTTGATAGAGATGAAATGGAAGAAAGAAGAGAGAAACAGAGAGAAAAAGGTGTGCCTAGGGCTTGAATGAAGATGGAAATGAGTTAAATGACTCATTGAGTCATCTCTTAGCTTATATAAGCTAAGAGTTGCAAGAAGGTCCTCCACCTCCTTAAGTCATTTCAATTTAAGTCAAATGCAGGGTCATTTGACGAGTTTCTCGTCGGACGAGTTCGAGTCTATTATGAAAGTTAACGTACTCGTCAAGATACGCGCGTTGGTATCCAGCGTTTCCATACCGACGAAATACGTAGAAAGTCGTATTTACACAAAAGTCCCTCAATTCCTAGTTTGAGTTCAAAAACTCATTCAATTCATTTACAATTCATTTCGCAAGTTCATTAAGCTTAATTCATTCTCTTTAGGCTAAACCAAGTCAATTTGGTCCTAAGCCATCATTAATCCAATTAAACACGTTTAATTAGCCATAAGTTCAATTAATAAGAGTTAATCGTGATTAACTCGGGATGGGGTCTTACAACTCCCTAAAACTTTTAGAATCATTCGGTCCTCCAAATGCTATACAATTCAATGAAAAGCAATTAAAGAAATTACGAATTCAAATTTACCTGTACGAATAGTTCGGGATACTTTCGAGCCATTTGCTCTTCAAGCTCCCATGTAGCTTCATTAGGTCCATGATGTGCCCAAAGCACTTTGACCCATTTAATCATTCGCGTACGCAGAACCGCCTCCTTGATATCAATGATCTGATTTGGCTTCTCAACATACGTGGTGTTTGGCAACACTTGGATCTCTTCATGATTTATGACATGTGAAGGATCATGCACATACTTCCGAAGCATCGATACGTGGAAGACATTATGGATACCGGAGAGTTCTGCAGGCAATGCAAGACGGTAGGCCACATTTCCAATTCGACTCTGGATCTTGAAAGGTCCATTGAATCTCGGGGAAAGTTTCCCTTTCTGTCCGAATCGGATAGTGCCTTTCATCGGCGAAGTCTTTAAAAAGACCAAATCATCAACGGCAAACTCTAGATCACGCCGACGATTGTCAGCATAACTTTTCTGCGTTGATCTAGCAATCTTCAACCGATCCTGAATTCTCTGTACTTTCTCTGTTGTTTCAATAATGATCGTAGGACCATGGAAACTTCGAGTTCCCACCTCTTCCCAGCTCACTGGAGTCCTACATCTCCGACCGTACAAAGCTTCAAATGCTGTCATCTCAATACTGGAGTGATAGCTGTTATTGTATGCAAATTCGCACAAAGCTAAATGATCATCCCAATCACTCCCAAAATTAGATACACTGGCACGAAGCAAGTCTTTTAAGGTCTGGATAGTCCATTCTGATTGTCCATCAGTCTGTGGATGATAAGTAGTACTAAACTTAAGTCTAGTACCCATCGAATTCTGAAACAACTGCCAAAATACGGAAATAAACAGACTATCTCGATTGGAAACAATCGAGACCGGCGTTCCATGCAATCGAATCACTTCGCTGGTAAACAATTTGGACATGTCACTGAAACCAACATCTTTTCTGATTGGAAGAAAGTGTGCAGACTTCGTAAGACGATCCACGATCACCCATACGGCATCATGTTGTCTCCTCGTCCTTGGCAAACCAGATACGAAGTCCATTGTGAGATGCTCCCATTTCCACCTAGGAATATTCAGTGGATGAAGCAATCCAGGTGGTTTTTGGTGTTCAGTCTTCACACGCTAACAAGTCAAGCAGGAAGTTACATAACCGGCGATTTCTCGCTTCATATTGTTCCACCAAAACATATCCTTGAGATTCATATACATCTTTGTGCTTCCAGGATGCATAGAGTATCTAGTGTGATACGCTTCAAATATCACTGCTTGTTTCAAATCATCTTGTGCCGGTACACACAATCTGCCTCTAAAATAGAGGACTCCTTCCACTAACATGAAGTCCGGCCTTGCAGCAATGTTGTCCCTGATCCTCACAAATTTCGGATCGTCGAACTGTCTATCCTTAATCTGTTGGATAAGAAGTGGTTCGAATACGAACATTGCCACAGTCATTCCTCGGTCACCTACAGCCTTAATGGACACATCCATGTCCTTGAAATCATTAAGTTATTTCCATCCACGTTCCAATGATGTTATTTCAGCAGTCTTTCGACTCAATGCATCAGCTACGGCATTGCCCTTTCCAGGCACATATTTGAATGGAAAGTCGTAGTCTTTGATCAGCTCTAACCAACGGCGTTACCTCAGATTAATTTCCTTCTGAGTGAATAAGTACTGAAGACTCTTGTGATCACAGTGAACTTCAAAAGTTTTACCATACAAGTAATGTCTCCATTGCTTCAATGCAAACACAACAGCTGCGAGTTCTAGATCGTGGGTAGTATAGTTCTTCTCATGCTCCTTCAACTGAAGAGAACCGTAGGCAATGACCTTCCTATGCTGCACCAATATACATCCCAAGCCAACACCCGATGCATCTGAGTAGATCTCAAATCCTCCTCTTCCTTCGGATAAAGCTAATACTGGAGCTGAAATGAGTTTCTATTTCAAAGTCTGGAAACTAGACTCACAAGTATCGTTCCATTGGAAAGGAACGTCTTTTCGAGTCAGTTTCGTTAGTGGAGCCGCTATCTTCGAGAAGTCCTTGACGAACCTCCTGTAACAGCCTGCCAATCCTAAGAAGCTTCGAATTTCAGGCACATTCTTCGGACTCTGCCATTGGGTAACAGCTTCAATCTTAGCTGTATCTACAGCTAATTCTTTTCTGTTAATGATATGACCAAGAAATACAACCTGCTGCAACCAAAAGTCGCACTTTTTGAGGTTTGCATACAACTGATTTGCCCTCAATATTTGTAAAGTTGTTCTCAAATGATGTGAATGCTCTAACTCTGTCTTCGAGTATACCAGAATGTCATCTATGAAGATCACAACAAACTAGTCTAGATAGGAAGCAAACACCCTATTCATTAGTGCCATAAACACTGCAGGTATATTGGTTAAACCAAAAGGCATCACTAGGAATTCATAGTGACCATAACGAGTCCTGAATGCAGTCTTCTGTACATCTTGATTTTTTACTCGAATCTGATGATATCCAGATCGAAGATCAATCTTGGAAAAATACACTGCACCTTGGAGTTGGTCAAACAACTCATCGATCCGGGGTAGAGGATATTTGTTCTTAACTGTCATTTGATTTATCTGCCTATAATCAATGCACATACGAAGGGTGCCATCCTTCTTCTTTACAAACAGAACAGGTGCTCCCCAGGGTGAGACGGTGTCATTTGATACGGCGCCTTCGAGATTGGTGCAGTACCAGGCATAAGTTTAATTGTAAAGTCCACTTCCCTTGCTGGAGGTAGACCCGGCACTTCAGTTGACAGGAATGTTCTTCAATTCCCGTACAGGCTTCTCTTCAGAAATGAATGCGATGTAGCCCTCACAACCACTACGCATCATTCGTTCAGCCTTTAGTGCTGATACAAGCCTGGTGTCATATTTCCTTTGGACTCCTTCAAAGAATACACTAGCATTGGTCTCATTCACTTGAAAGTGATGATCTTGCGAAAACAGTCTAAACAAGCCCAGTACTTCACAAGCCAATCCATACCGAATATTACATCGAAATCATTCATAGTTGTTAGTACAACCAGATCAACTTGCATTGACATTTCCCAAATTTTAACCTTGCATTGGGGAAGGTATAATTCACAAACTAATATTTTTCCTAAGGGAGTAGAGACAGTAAAATCATAAGCTAATTGTTATATCCGGTCTTGTATGTTACAGACAAATGTAGGTGCAACAAATGAATGGATAGAACCCAGATCAAACAAAGCTACAGCAGGTATATTATCTACAAGAATAGTACCTTCAACAACATTAGTTGCAACGTCAGCTTGTGTAAGACCCCGACCCCGAATTTTTGGGTTTAGTGTTATTTTAATTGTGGTTTTGCTTTTTGAGTAAGATTATTTTATAGCATAACCTCCCATTCATTCATTTCATTAATCTTGGGATCTTCATGCAAAATCTTCATTTATAATCTTTGTTTTTATCATATGTTATGCATGTTTTTAAATCATCTTAGGCATTTTAGGTTTCATGTTTTAATCTTTGTTTTTATCATATGCTATGCATGTTTTTAAATCACCTTAGGCATTTTAGGTTTCATGTTTTTAAAACTCTTAAAATGATTTAAAACATGTTTCCTAGCTTGATTCTATGGCTTAAAGTCCCCACAAGAAAATCTCTCTTAAAATGGTTTTTCGGTTACCTTGCGGTTACCTGGCGGCTAGCCGTTTGAACAGTAACATCACTATTCACTGTTCACTGTTTACTGTTCACTAGCCGTTTGAACAGTAACATCACTATTCACTGTTCACTGTTCACTAGCCATTTGAATAGTAACACTGTTCACTACTCACTGTTCACTAGCCGTTTTATAACCGTTGGCAACCTTTTTGGCTATAAAAAAGGGACATTTTCTTTGAGAGGAGGAAGAACTTTTGAGGGGTTTTGAGGCCAAGGAATGAGGATCTTTTAAGAGCATTAGTAAGGGACTATGGGGCTAATCCATTGATTCAACCTTTGATTCATCTCAAATGGGTGTGCTCTCTTTTCTCAATATATCTCATGCTTTGTCTTAATCTTTGTTTTCTTTCAAAAGCATGTTATAAGTAAATGAATGTTTTCTTCCTATCATCTTTAGAACTTTAAACTTTTTTTTCCATAGGACTACAACATATGATTTGTAATTCACATGAGTTTGTTTTTAATGGTTCAAAACTAACTTGTTTGATTTAAGTTACGTTTATTTAAACTCAAGTTAGCTTATCTTTACAAACCATGTGTTCTTCATTCTACTTTTTCTCATACATATGATTAACATCTTTGCATCATTCAAAATTTCATCTTTCGAAAAAGAGATAGAGTGATTTCTAGTATATGCATAAATCATAGACTTTCTCATTCATATGCATGTATCTAGAGATTGATATTTCATTTTCAATTCAGCCTATTTAGAGGCACTTCATTGCACTTAATTGTTCTCTTATCCATGCATCAATAGGCATTTTATTTAAGAGAGAAGCCTCTTGTTGTAAAGGTTGGTGCTTAGCCTTGAAAAGCATACGTTGTGTTGTAAAGGTTCATGCTTAGCCTTGAAAAGCATAGTGATGTATTTGTAAGGTTTGAGGTGATCTTAAACCTTAATTTATGTTTGTGGAAATCCAGTAGGGTTACCGGGAGCAGATGTAGGCACGTTGGCCGAACCACTATAAATACTTGTGTCATGGAGATTGCTCTTTTGCTTACCTAATATGATTGTTGCTTTTATTTTTTGTTGTTTCTTGTTGTTATCTTCTTGTGAATGATTAACTTAGAGACCTCTCTTTTTCACAAGATAATTAATATTCAACAAAGCATAAGTGACTTAAAAGCTAAAAGAATTAAAATTGGTAAAAGTCTTTGAGCTCACCCTATTCACCCCCCTCTAGGATTCGATCTTGAACTTTCAATTGGTATCAGAGCATAGGTGCTCTTGTTTAGGTCTAACAACCTAGAGTTAGAATCCTTAGAGTGTGTTTTTATTTTGTGGTCATAATGCAAGCCCAATTAGGAGAAGGTCATGCTACTAATAGACCACCCTTGTTTAATGGATCTCATTACCTCTATTGGAAGATTAGGATGCAAGTCTTCTTAGAGTCTCAAAGTCTAAATGTGTGGAATATCATTGAAGAAGGGTACCATGAACCTACTATCACTGAACAAGATACTGAAGGATATGTTATATCTATCAATCCTAAGCCTAAGAAAGAGTGGACCCAAGGAGAGAAAGATAGGGCTAATTTGAATGCTAAGGCAAAAAATGCTTTATATTGTGCCTTGTCTCAAGAAGAGTTCAACAGGGTAGTAAACTGTAAAATAGCTAAGGAAGTTTGGGATACCTTAGAGACCACTCATGAAGGGACGAATCAAGTTAAAATAGCAAAAATACAAATGTTGACTACAAAGTATGAAGAACTCAAAATGCAAGAAGAAGAAACCTTTGATGAGTTCTATACAAAATTTATGGAAATTATCAACTCCCTCATTGGTCTAGGAGAAAAGATGGATGAATCCAAGGCTGTTAGAAAAATCTTAAGATCTCTCCCGAAAAGGTTCAAACCCAAGGTTATAGCCATAGTTGAAAGTAAAAATGTTGACACAATCAAAATCGAAGAACTTAGAGGAAATCTTCTTACTTATGAATTAGACATTGAAGTCCCTAGCAAGAAGAAAGGTGTAGCTCTTAGCTCCCAACATAAAGAAAATGATAATGAGAGTGAGAGTGATGAAGACATAGTCATGCTCACTAGGAAGGTTAAAACTTTTTTAAAGAACAAAAAGAACTTCAAAAATTCTGAGGAATCAAGAAATGAAAATTTTCAGGGGAACTCTAGGGGATCTTTTATCAAGAAGGATGTGCAATGTTACAATTGTAAAGGATTTGGTCACATAGCTCAAAATTGCTCTACCCCTAGAGAGTCAGAAAAGAAAGATAAGAAAGGAAATAAAGTTTTAAACATAACTTGGGATGATGATGAAGATGAATGTAGAAATGATGAACCTCAAAATGATGAAGATAATGATAACTCCACCTCTTGGCTTCTATTTACACCTATTGAAGAAAATGAAGATCATAATGTACTAATAGAAGACACCATAGGGAAAGATGAAGCAAATAATGAAAATGATGAAGATGATATACATCAAGCCTATGAGGAGCTATATGATCTATGTGAAGTCATAACCAAGAAGAACAAAAGTTTAAAAGTTGAATCTAAAAGTCTTGTGAATGATGTAAATGCTTTGAAAGATCAATTAACTTTGAAAGACAATGAGATAAAAAATGTTCAATCTAAGTTGACTACTTCTAATAACAATCTAGCTAAAGCTGAAAAAGAAATTCATAAATTACAATGTTTGCTAGAATCTAGTAAACAAGAATCAGAATCTCTTCTAATGAAACTCAAAAAGGGAAAACATGTTGTTGATAAATTTACCTTAGGAAATGACAAATTTTACCAAATGTTAGGTATGAACAAAATTTTTGGTAACAAGAATGGTATAGGTTTTGAATGCTCCTCTAGTAGCAAGAAGAATAGCTTTCAACATATTACTAGGACTCATCTCAAACCTATAGACAAAATCTTTTTTACCTCTAGTTGAACTTGTCATTTTTGTAATCGTATTGGTCATCTAGTTCCCAATTGTCCCTTTAAGATTAGGCTGTCTCAAAATCATCCCTCTAGAGCTCTTTTTAAGTTTGTTCCCAAAACACTACCTCTACATTCATTAAGGCTACTTGGATTGAAAAAGAGAAAAGTTTCAAGAACTTCCTAGTTCAAACTGCTCTAAAAGTTAAGGAAAACTCTAGATGATTTTTGGATAGTGGTTGCTCAAAACATATGACTGGAGACCGATCTAGGTTTATCTCCTTTGAGAACTATGATGGAGGAAATGTATCATTTGGAGACAATCGGAAGGCTCAAATTATTGGAAAAGGTTGTGTTGGAGGAGATCAAATGCCTACCCTAAAATATGTTTTCCTTGTGGATGGTCTAAAGCATAATCTTTTGAGTATTAGTCAATTATGTGATAAAGGAAACAAGGTTATATTTGATAGCAGATCATGCAAAGTTCTGAATGAGAAATCCCACAAAGTTTTACTCACTGGATTACGGACTAAAGATAACATCTACACCATAGAAGAATGTTGTGAAAATGAATCCATGTGTTTAATGACAAAGGATCAAGAAAATCAGTTGTGGCATCAAAGGATGGGTCATATAAATCACAAACTGATGAAGATGTTATCCAATAAAGAAATTGTTAGAGGAATACCCAAATTAGATGATTCTAAATGTGAATTGTGCAAAGCATGTCAATTGGGTAAGCAAATCAAGAAAATCTTTAAAGGATTAAAAGATATATCCTCTACTCGTCCCCTTGAGCTCATTCATATGGACCTTATTGGACCTGCACCTGTGCAAAGTATTGGTGGAAGAAAGTATATCCTGGTGATGGTAGATGATTATTCTAGATTTGGATGGGTAGCCTTTCTTCACGCAAAATCAGATGCAGTAGAAAATATTATAAGGATTTGCAAGAAAATTCAAGTTGAGAAGGATTGCAAAATTAAGAAGATAAGAAGTTATCATGGAGGAGAATTTGAAAATGAAAGATTTGCCGATTTTTGTGAAAGCCATGGATTAGCCATCAATTTTCTGCTCCAAAAACCCCTCAGCAAAATGGAGTGGCTGAAAGGAGAAATAGAGTTATCCAAGAAATGGCTAGGACTTTGCTTAATGAGAAAAATCTTGCTCGTAACTTGTGGGCTGAAGCGATCAATACTGCTTGCTATCTTATTAATCGAGTTTATCTAACAAAGAATACTATCAAAACCCCTTATGAGCTTTACTTTGGAAGAAAACCAAATCTGGGGTACTTAAAAGTTTTTGGAAGTAAGTGCTTTATTCTAAGAGATAGGGAGCAGTTAGAAAAGTTTGAATCTAAATCTGATGAAGGGATCTTCTTAGGATATTCTGATAAGAGCAAGGCTTATAGAGTGTTCAATCACAGAACCATGACTGTAATGGAGTCAGCTCATGTTGTCATTGATGAGACTAATATAGTTAAGAAATCTCTACATGATGATGATGAAGAGACCTTGGTTGAGCAAACTACACCATCAAGAATTGAAGATAATATTCCCTATACATCTAGTATACCCACTAAGTTATTAAAATATCACAACTTGGATAATATCATTGGAGACATCAGGAGTGGGGTCATGACAAGAAGACAAGTTCATAATCTATGTGCTCATTATTCCTTTGTCTCACAAATTGAGCCCAAGAACTTCTCTGAAGAAGAAACCAAGTTTGAATGGATTGATGCCATACAAGAAGAATTAAATCAGTTTAAAAAGAATGAGGTGTGGGATCTTGTACCTTTACCTGAAGGCAAAAGTCAAATTGGCACTAAATGGATTTTTAAGAACAAACTGGATGAACCAGGAAATGTAATAAGGAACAAAGCTAGACTTGTAGCCAAAGGATACGCTCAAGTTGAAGGAGTTGATTTTGAGGAAACATTTGCTCCTGTAGCTCGTTTGGAGTCTATTCGAATTTTATTGGCTTATGCTAGTAACATGAGAATTAAACTATTTCAAATGGATGTGAAGAGTGCCTTTTTAAATGGAGAAATAGAGGAAGATGTATATGTTACCCAACCTGAAGGTTTTGAAGATCCTCATCACCCAGACTATGTGTTTAAATTGAAGAAAGCTCTCTATGGTCTAAAACAAGCTCCAAGAGCCTGGTATGAGAAGCTCACAAGTCACTTACTTGAAAATGATTATAAGTGTGGAAATGTGGACAAGACCCTCTTCATTAAAAAGGTTGATCAAGATATTCTTATTGCTCAGATATATGTTGATGACATAGTTTTTGGTTCCACATTAGAACAACTTGCTCAAGGATTTTCTCAATTGATGAGCTCTACTTTTGAAATGAGTCTGGTAGGACCCTTACAATTTTTTCTAGGATTACAAGTCAGTCAGACTGATCATGGTATCTTTCTTAGCCAATCCAAGTTTGCCCTAGAAATAGTGAAAAAGTTTGGCTTAGGAGACTCTAAGGCTAGCTGCAATCCCATGGGATCTACTACTAAAGTCTCTAGTGATCTTCAGGGTAAGAAAGTAGATCAGAAACTTTATAAAAGCATGATTGGGAGCCTTCTTTACCTTACAGCTAGTAGACCAGATCTCTCCTTTAGTGTTGGAATATGTGCTAGGTACCAATCTGATCCTCGTGAGTCTCATCTTAAGGCGGTTAAACGAATCATAAAATACATTCATGGGACTTCTCACTATGGTATATGGTATCATCGTGACTCCACTCTGCAATTAACTGGATATAGTGATGCAGATTGGGCAGGATCTATAGATGATAGGAAGAGCACTAGTGGTTGCTGTTATTTCATAGGAAACTGCTTAGTAGTTTGGCATAGCAAAAAGTAAAATTCTGTATCTTTGTCTACTGCAGAAGCTGAATATATTGTTGCAGGTAGCTGTTGTGCTCAACTGTTGTGGATGAAACAAACTTTGTTAGATTATAATGTTCCACAACAATGCATCCCTATCATGTGTGACAATTCAAGTGCCATTAGCATCTCTAAGAATCCTGTTCAACATTCTCGCACTAAGCACATTGACATTCGTTATCATTTTCTGCGTGATCATGCTGATAAAGGCAATATTGAGTTAATTTTTGTTCCAACAGATACTCAATTGGCTGACTTATTTACTAAACCCCTTGGAAATGATCGGTTCATTAAATTGAGACATCAATTGGGCATTGGCCCATGCCCTGATTTCTAAATTTCTGTTGGTTAATCACTTGTTACCACATTTTACTTTTATCATATCACTTATTAACAGGTGCTACTAACAAGGTTTTGTATTTTCTCGTTGGTGGGCAGGATCCTTTGCAATTAGATGTCAAAGGGGGAGAGAAATATTAAGTGGTCTCCAATTAGAAATATTAAGTGGTCTCCAATTGAGGGGGAGAAGATTCAAGGGTTATCTAGTTGAGGGGGAGAAGCTTTGCCTAGCATATCTTTTTTGAGTAGCATCTGTGTGTCATTGCTCTGGCAAGAAAAATCCAAAGCTCCAAAATATCCAAATGCTCCCGAACATCCAAAGCTCCTTAAATGTCCAAAGAAGATGATGTTCAAATTTTCATAGGAGATTGAGAGAGAGTTCAAGCTTCAAGAGTTGCCATCAAATTGCAAAGGGGGAGATTGTTAGAGTTTTTCTTTTGTTGCAATTTGATAGGATGCATTCAATTTTATAGCATAACCTCCCATTCATTCATTTCCTTAATCTTGGGATCTTCATGCAAAATCTTCATTTATAATCTTTGTTTTTATCATAAGTTATGCATGTTTTTAAATCATCTTAGGCATTTTAGGTTTCATGTTTTAATCTTTGTTTTTATCATATGTTATGCATGTTTTTAAATCATCTTAGGCATTTTAGGTTTCATGTTTTTAAAACTCTTAAAATGATTTAAAACATGTTTCCTAGCTTGATTCTATGCTTAAAGTCCCCACAAGAAAATCTCTCTTAAAATGGTTTTTCGGTTATCTCGCGGTTACCTAGCGGCTAGCCGTTTGAACAATAACATCACTATTCACTGTTCACTGTTCCACTGTTCACTAGCCGTTTGAACAGTAATACTGTTCACTATTCACTAGCTGTTTTATAACCGTTGGCAACCTTTTTGGCTATAAAAATGGACATTTTCTTTGAGAGAAGAGGAAGAACTTTTGAGGGGTTTTGAGGCCAAGGAAGGAGGACCTTTTAAGAGCATTAGTAAGGGATTATGGGGCTAATCCATTGATATAACCTTTGATTCATCTCAAATGGGTGTGCTCTCTTTTCTCAATATATCTCATGCTTTGTCTTAATCTTTGTTTTCTTTCAAAAGCATGTTATAAGTAAATGAATGTTGTCTTCCTATCATCTTTAGAACTTTAAACTTGTTTTTCCATGGGACTGCAACATATGATTTGTAATTCACATGAGTTTGTTTTTAATGGTTCAAAACTAACTTGTTTGATTTAAGTTACGTTTGTTTAAACTCAAGTTAGATTATCTTTACAAACCATGTGTTCTTCATTCTACTTTTTCTCATACATATGATGAACATCTTTGCATCATTCAAAGTTTCATCTTTCTAAAAAGAATTAGAGTGATTTCTAGTATATGCATAAATCATAGACTTTCTCATTCATATGCATGTATCTAGAGATTGATATTTCATTTTCAATTCAGCCTATTTAGAGGCACTTCATTGCACTTAATTGTTCTCTTATCCATGCATCAATAGGCATTTTATTTAAGAGAGAAGCCTCTTGTTGTAAAGGTTGGTGCTTAGCCTTGAAAAGCATATGTTGTATTGTAAAGGTTCATGCTTAGCCTTGAAAAGCATAGTGATGTATTTGTAAGGTTTGAGGTGATCCTAAACCTTAATTTGTGTTAGTAGAAATCCGGTAGGGTTACCGGGAGTGGATGTAGGCACGGTAGGCTTTACAAGTTGTTTAATAACATGATTTAATAATGAATGATTTCAATGTTGGAAGGTTTAAATTGTGCCATGGATGGTTTAAAATGTTTGAAATTATCCCTTGGAAAGCATGGAGGCTTGGGGAGTGCAGGTGATTCAGAAATAAGAATGAAAGGAGGGAAGAAAAATGCAAAATCTGAACCGAAATGCACTGTTTGTGCATTGTCGGTCAGGTGTTGGTCAGCTGTCGGCTGACCGACGGTCGACCGACAGCCAACCGATACCTGTCGGTTCCATTTCCCGAGAGCATCATTTTGACATAAAAATCCGTCGGTCAGCTCGCGGTTAACCAACAAATCTGTCGGTCCGTTTTCCAGAGAGCATCATTTCTTCACCCAGGACTGTCGGTCAGCTGAAGGTCAGCTGTCGGTTGACCGACAGCTGACCAAGGGCAGACCGAGGCTTGCAAAAAAGGATACTATTTTTGATGGATTTCTTTTGAAAAAAAACTAGACTATGTGAAGGGCCTTTAACTTGACATTGTGCATGTGAAATCTGAAATACGTTTTTTAAACTTCGGGGGCACCAATCCGTTTTATTTTCCGGTATTTGGATTTCAATTTCACAAGAGTCAACGAATGGTCTTAACATATGCTTGATAGACTTTGTTTTCGAACCTCGTTTTGATACAAGAAATATCATCGTGCATTGTTTTGAATTTCAAGTACAAGCTAGTTTGAGAAATTATTTCAATAAAAATAGTCGTGCTCTCGCTTTGAAATTTCAAGTACAAGTTTATCCGAAGATTTGTTTTAAGAATAAACAAGGGGACTACTTTCGTGTTTTTGACGTGTTACTAGCTCATACTATCATGTCTTGTCTTGCTTGCATCGTCCACCTTATGTGATCGATGAGGAAAATATAAGAACTTGGTCCGGGCGGCACCCTTAACCATGGGGCGAAGCGTGTCAACCACGGGCTTCAAACGGCGAGTCTCTACTAGCTTGACTAGTAGTTTTCTCCTTTTTGTGTGATTTGTCTCGCAAGTATATTTTGTCTCGTGCATTCATGAATTTAAGTAAATACCACTGAGCTTGGACTGCCCCTTCAGTCTGATCCACTGTCCGGGGGTCCTTAAACTTGTGAACTGTCTGCAGACTAGTCGTGTATTTTATACACATCGTGCGTGTTCCGGTTCCGCGGCCGGTTTCCCCGTCTACCTCGTGTAGCGTGGGTTCGTGTTCTTATGTGTCGTGCTTGTCGTGCGTGCTTGCTCTAATCATAATGAATGATGGAGAAAGGATGGGCTCTTTGTGGATTACTATTCATGATATTATATGTATTCATGTTAGTTTGATTTCGTATATTATTCGTGGCATCTTGTTTTCTTGATAAGCATCTTGTTCATGCATTTTTAAAAATCTGTAAATCTGTTTCAGGTTCAGTAAAATGTTTTAAATATTGCTTCTTTTAAAGCTTTGATTTTTACTTATGTTCTTGCCTAAATTGATCACCTGCTAGACCGCCGTGTCTGATATTCTATACTTTGGTGCTCTAGGTAGCAGGTCCTCGTCTTGAGCTAACTCGTGTGCAGTTGGCTTTTGAGCCATGAGCTTTGTAGGCTTGTTGTGTCAGCGATGTCACATAAATGTCATGTTTGACCCCAGAGTTATGTTACACACTTGGGTAGTATTTGTTCTTAGCTTGATATTTTGTACGGCTTTTGTTAGCCTTTTCTTTGGGATTGTAATGCACTTGTAAATTTATAACTTGAATATGCTTGGGTAATGATTAACCTGTTACTATCAGCTCTATATATCCTGATATTATGATTTACTCCAGTTTAAGTTTGAATATTGTTATGACAACTTTACGGTGGTAGGTTAGGTGCGATGCGGAATCCAATGGCCATGGACTCCAGGTCGCAACGCCTTGAAAGCTTCCGGAAAATATTTCGATGTGTTTGGGAATTTTACCTTCCTCACACACGCGAATCCTGGGGAGAAATACAAATTTATAATTAACCCCAAATCACGCTCCCCGAGATCGGATCACTGCAGGATCCCGATTTTGGGGCGTGACAGCTTGTTATCTGTTGAATGCACAAGCTAATTCCGCTGCTTGTGGCCTATTAGGCTATTATTGCCTCTGATATTGACGTTGCTGGCCTTGACGTTGAGGTTGCTGCTGTTGTCTCAGAGGAGCAGGCAAAACCAATCTAGGAGGAGGAGGAGCGGGTAATGTTGCTTGTCCTCAGGCTGTTGGGATTGGTGTGTGCCCTAAAGCCCACTAGCTGCACTCTCATCTTTTGTTACTGGATATTTACTGGTTATTTAATGGAAAGACTCTTTTATGCTTAAACATGTATATATGTATGGTTGTGTAAGGCCCATTGTTTCTAGTAAATAAATTAGGTGTGTAGTGTCTACGCACAGATAGGTTTAATTCATGGACAACTGGAAACATCATATTTGTTCATAACTGAAAGATGGAGCTGGGCACTTCATCTTGGTAGAAGTTATAATGAGTCTGTAGAAGTTATAATGAGAGACTCTCCTGTATTCAGGGTGACTTACCTAAGTCATGGGAGGGCTTTCCCGGATTCATCTCATTAGTGCATATCCAATGCATTGAACAGGACCATGGTAGGTGTGATCTCTAAAATAGTACTATCACAGAGAGAGATCAAGTCACCTCATGCTACTGAGTGACCGGTGCTCTTAATCTTGAGCATTTGTGGATGAACTGACGAAGTCAAGCTCTTGTGCTTTAATTCACTATGGGTGAGATTCTTTTCATGGGTCAACAGCTCTGTGTTTTGGGTACTCGGACTTGATTAGTTGGGACGTGCAGATGCAATATAGAATCTATGCCATCTAATGATGGAATGATCGTCCCCTTAGAATTATCCGATTAATCATCAAAATCTAAGATCTTAGTATATGGATGTTCCATATGGATATTGAACTTGTGGGTCGCTCCCTGGATCAAGAGAATGATATTCGAATGATGATTATGTTAAGGATATGAAGTTCTAAGGTTTAGATGTAATCGGGAAGGTTGATAGTACATGTGATAACCTGACTCGATTATGGATGTTACATAGAGGGGCATTCAGGTCATAATACTTAGTAGGTCGAAGACAACCGTCATTTTATGACGAGCTTATTATATTATATATTTGTCCTTGGAGTTCAACCATAACTCTTTAGTGGAATGAGTTAAGGTTAAAATGGTCTTTATGTTACTATGGGTTTAGCATGGACATTTTGGTCATTTTGGGAGCCAATGGCAAATATGTCTTTTGGTCCCTTCTCTAGTCACTTTCCAAGATTGGCATGGTTTCCTAAAATGTCTAGATAACATTTGGATGAATTATTTTAGTGGAAAAATAATTTTGAGTTTAAATTCAAATAGGCCTTTGATGGCATACATGAATTTAATTCTAGATAAATTGTATGTGGGCCATGGTGTAGATTATCATAAGGGACGTCCATAATAGGATTTCCATGGGTAAGGTTTCCAATTTTGAGTAGGTCTCTCTACTTGAAAGATTGGACTCCTCTTTGGATTAGTATTCTTATGAGAAAGTTTCCTTTTTGGATTAGGAACTTAAAATTAGTAAGTGTTTTACAACTAGGATTACTAATTGCATGGGAAGTTCCTTTTGGTTTCCTTTTCTAATTAGAGTGTTTCTTAAAGGAAATAAGTCTTTCCTTTTTGGACATCAATGAGAATTAGAAGAGATAAACTTTTAGGAAAGGTCTCCTCAAAGTTTCTATAAAAGAAACCCAAACCCCTCTTGGACGTCCAACACTTTGTGAGCACAAGGAGAGTCCCACACGTCCAAACTTTGGAGGTTTTCTTCTTCATTGAAGAAGGCTTAAGGTCTGAGATTTTTCCTTGGAGAAATAGTTCTTAATTCCTAGATTAAGATCCCACCATCTTAGCCAATCAGATTTGGAAGTGAGATAGAGGAGAAGATCAAAGGCAATACTAGTGCAGAAAATTCCAGCAACTTGTTTGCTAATTGCAAGTCTGAGTTCGGGCCTTTAGATCTATTTTTTCAGAGATTTGAAGTCTACAAATCTTCGAGGTAATAGTCTTCTTCATTATCCTTTAATTATACACTTGTTGGTCATGAATTCATGGAGTTCTTATGCGATCTATATGGCTGATTTATGCTGGCCAAATCAGATTTTTTAAAATCTGTCATGTTACAAATTAGCCATGAATATCTTCCGCTAATTCAGATCTGAATCGCAGTTTCTTTCAGTGGTATCAGAGCCACTCCATGTGAAATCATGATCCCATGTTGTGTATAATTAATCCTAGATTGATTATGGGTATGGTGGCACCCTATTAAAGTTATGTTGTGATGCATGTTGTGTGCAAGTTTCATTAACATTGCTGGAATTTATTTTTCAGATTTGTTTAATGATGCACATAGTGAGTTTGCATGCACTAACCTCTTTGTTTGCAGCCATGTATTGCATCCTTGATGGTTCGCATGATTGTTATGTGGATTTGGATGTTTTTTCATTAGTTGAAAAGTGTACGATTGCGCGTTTAGCAATCATAGGAAGTTGTAATTCTTTCTTTACTTTTATTCCAACTAGTCTTGATGTAAGCTTTCTTGAAAAGCATAGGTATCTCCAATGTAATTTGGGGTTTTGTTTTTTATGGGTTTTAAAACAAGCAAGAAGAAGAAAGTTTCAAGAAAGGTTGTAAGTAACCGGACTCCTTAGTGGTGGAGGAGACAAGACTTCTTGGTGAAAGATGAGACCTATTCTTGATGTCCTAGTTCGATAAGGATTACAAGTCCGAAGAGCAAGGAGCCATCAAGGATTGCATGCTTTTATTTGCTTTTATATATGGAATGCATGGATGAGTGCTTTATATAATTGCTATAATTGTCACCTAGAAACATGGCCACCATTAGGTTCTAAAATTGGCATCTTTATTGTATTAGATTGTTTTTAGTTTGGCAAATTGTTTTAAACGGAACTTAGACCAGCACCTTCTATTTGTCTAAGGTTTAAAATTGGATAGGGTTTTATTATATCTTGGTACCCTTGGTTTCCAAAGAAGGCTAAACTAAAATCTAATTAGATGCTACCTATGGGTTTTCATAACCCAAGATAGGTTTTTGACTCTTTGAAGGGATTTGCTCAAATGTTTTAAAGCAAAGGTTATTTAATTTTAAGATGACTTAAGTCATAAATTTAATTAACCAAGTTTGCTAGATTTAAAAAGAGCTTTTGAGTAAAACAATGTAAAGTTAAAAAAGTATAAACCCTAGCGATAAATAATCAAGTGGGAGAGGGGTTTTAGGAAAGACTCCACGGCCTTCCATTTTCGGTTCATGTTATCTCATTAAAGTGTTAGTAGGAACGGCCATCCCTTCGTGGAGTTCTTTACTAAAGACCGCTTTGATGGGTTAATGGGTGAACTAATGTGAATATTCGTAATGAGGTGTTAGTAGGAGCGGCCATCCCTTCGGTGGAGTTCTTTACTAAAGATCACTTCTATAGAATGTCAATGAAGTGTTGGTGGGAGCGGCCATCCCTTCGGTGGAGCTCTTTACTAAAGGTCACTTCTAGAAAGGATAAAAGTCTCTTCCCTTCGGAAGACTTAATCATAGACATTCTGGGAAATTTCATAAGAGATGGTTATACACTTGACATAAGATGGTAATAACCTCTCCCTAGGAGTTAAAGGTTATTTGTCATATGAGGCCAAACCAATCAGTGATTGGACTATCACTAGATGTGTATCCAGATAGTGATAATCCAAATAAGTATGCCTTAATTCAACGCGACTGTAGGCTCGGCCATCCCTTCGATGGAGGGTCTATGAGGAGGTTGAAACACTGATACATTATGATTGGGGTGGAATAATGTTTGTGCTTTGTTTTTCCTTTTGTAACAAGCACCATATGCATATTACATATATACTGCATGTCTAATTATAAACCGTTTTATATCCAGAAAGAGATGGGTAAAGACTCTTTTAGTCTGTTGATGTGCATTCTTCGTGAGAACAAACTGACTGGCCCTAACTACGTAGATTGGAAAAGAAATCTTGACATAGTACTCACAGCTGAGGAGTACAAGTATGTCTTGCTGGAAAACTGTCCCGATATTGATGTTAATTCTACGATGACCAGCGAGAGGCTGAGAGGAAATGGAAGAAAGCGAATAGCATGGCTAAATGCTACATGCTCGCTTCCATGTCCAACGTGTTGCAAACACAGCACGAGCAAATAGACACAGCCTATGAAATCATGATGTCCTTGTCTGAGATGTTTGCAGACAAGAGCAGGCCAGCTAGGCAAGCTGCTATAAGGACTATCATGAATGCTAGGATGGCTGAGGGAACACCTGTCAGAGAGCATATGCTCAAGCTGATAGATTGTTTCAATGAAGCTGAGATTCTAGGGGCTGAGATTGATGCAGGGAGTCAAACTGACATGATTCTCGAAACTCTGCCGGACTCTTTCAATCAGTTCAAGCTCAATTTCAATATGAGCAAGATGGACATGACTCTACCTGAGTTAATGAAAGAACTCCAGGCGGCAGAGGCTATCATGAAGCCCAAAGCCCAAGCTCATTTTTTCCAGTCTTCCTCTAAACTGAACCCGAAAGGGAAGAAGTCCAAGAAGAAGCAGAACAAGGGAAAAGGGCAGAAAAAGGACAACACTGGTAATAAGAAGGACAAGGGTACAGATGGAAAGCCCAAAGGGAAATGCTTCAAGTGTGGCCTCAAAGGTCATTGGAAGAAAGATTGTCCCAAGTTCTTGGCCTCAGTTAAGAAAGGTACATCTTTTTCATACTACATTGAAACTTGTCTAGTGGTTGATTCTACTGACTCATGGATAGTAGACTCAGGAGCCACTAATCATATCTGCAATTCATTGCAGGGGTTTCAGATAATGCAGAGAATTGAGAAAGGAGAGTTTGCTTTCAGAGTCAGAACTAGAGCTAAAGTTTGGGTGGTTGCAGTAGGAGTAGTTACCTTACATTTTCCATGTAATAGGATATTAGTTTTAAATAATGTTTTCTATGTTCCGGACATGAGGAAGAATTTAATTTCAGTTTCCAGATTAATTGAATTTAATTATTCAATTTCTTTCCATTCTGGTGTTGATATCAGTAGAGATGGAAATATTATATGTTCCGGTAGAATACATGACAACTTATTTTATATATATCTTATTGCTCCCACACTGCATAATGTACAACAAGAAAACTCAACTTCCCTTAAGAGGAAGGTATCTTCAATCAATGACACATATCTTTGGCACTTACGTTTGGGTCACATTAACCTAAAACGGATTCAGAGGTTGGTAGAAGATGGGCCGTTGAGCTCATTAGATTTCGAACCTTTTCCTCAGTGCGAATCTTGTCTCAAGGGAAAGATGACCAAACGGTCATTCTCTGGAAAGGGACTAAGGTCAAACGAGTTGTTAGAATTGATTCACACTGATGTGTGTGGTCCTATGAACAAACCGGCTCGAGGAGGGTATGAGTATTACATCACCTTCACCGATGATTACTCTAGATATGGATATGTATACCTAATGCGTCGCAAGTCTGAGGCGTTTGATAAGTTCAAACAATTCAAGGCTGAGGCGGAGCTGCAACTAGGAAAACATATCAAAGCCCTTCAATCTGATCGAGGTGGCGAGTACCTCCTGGGTGAGTTCAAGGAGTACCTCACACAACATGGGATTGTGTCTCAGTTGTCTGCACCGGGTACACCCCAGCAAAATGGTGTAGCGGAGAGAAGAAACCGTACCCTTCTTGATATGGTAAGGTCCATGATGAGTCATGCAACCCTACCTATATCTTTTTGGGGATATGCCCTAGAAGCAGCAGCATACATTTTAAATCTGGTACCTTCTAAATCAGTACCTAGGAACCCCAAGAAATGTGGACAAGTCGAAAACCTAGTTTAAAACATATCCACATTTGGGGTTGTCCAGCCTATGTACTAAATGATAAAGCTACCAAGCTGGAACCCAGATCTGAAATGTGCTACTTCATTGGGTATCCTAAGGGAACGAGAGGTGGCTTCTTTTATCATCCAAAGGAGCAAAAAGTGCTCATCAGCACTCATGCTAGGTACTTGGAGGATGATTGTATGATGCACCAAGAGCTTAGTTGTAAAGAAACCCTTGAGGAGATTCTTCCGGGATCTCATATAACATCTGTACCGGATCCTGAGACAGTAGATGAACAAGATATTCCTTTGAACGCTCCGGAGCCTCGTCGTAGTGGGAGAATTTCTAGACAGCCAGAAAGAAATCTAGGAGTGTCTTTTAAGACAAACTCTGAAGATCTGGTTGAGGATCCTACTAGTTATGATGAAGCAGTAACGGATATAGATGCTGACATGTGGCAGCAAGCGATGAAATCTGAAATGGATTCTTTGTATTCCAATCAAGTCTGGGAACTTGTAGATGCACCTGAAGGGATTAAATCCATAGGGTGCAAGTGGATCTACAAGAGAAAGAGAGGAGTGGATGGGAAGGTGGAAACCTTCAAAGCAAGACTGGTGGCGAAAGGATATACTCAGAAAGAGGGTATCGATTATGAGGAAACCTTTTCACCAGTGGCTATGCTTAAGTCCATAAGGATTCTCTTGGCCATCGCATGTCATTATGACTACGAGATATGGCAGATGGATGTCAAGACGGCTTTTCTTAATGGAAGTCTTGACGAATGCATCTATATGATGCAACCAGAGGGCTTCATTGCTAGTGGCCAAGATAACATGGTTTGTAAACTTAAGAAGTCCATTTATGGACTTAAGTAAGCATCTAGAGCATGGAACATCAAGTTTAATCAGGCAGTCAAATCCTTTGGCTTTGATCAAAACATTGATGAACCATGTGTGTATAAGAAAGGAAGTGGAAAAGCAGTTGCATTTTTGGTTCTGTATGTAGATGACATATTACTCATAGGAAATGATGTAGGTTTATTGTCATCCACAAAGGTTTGGTTATCCTCTCAATTTCAGATGAAGGATTTGGGTGAGGCAAGCTATATCTTAGGGATCAAGCTTTTGCGTGATCGCAAGAATAAGATGTTAGCCTTATCCCAATCTTCATATATTGAGAAGATATTGGTCAAGTTTAACATGCATGACTCCAAGAAGGGCCTCCTACCTTCTAGACATGGAGTACCACTGTCCCGAGATCAATGTCCAAAGACATCTGAAGAGATAGAGAGCATGAGGAGAGTTCCATATGCATCCGCTGTTGGAAGCCTCATGTATGCTATGTTATGTACTAGACCAGATATTTGCTTTGCCGTTGGCATGGTTAGCAGATATCAGTCAAACCCTGGACCTATGCATTGGACAGTTGTTAAGCATATATTCAAGTATCTTCGGAGAACGAAAGATTATATGCTAACCTTTCGAGCAGATGATCTAACGCCATTGGCGTATACAGACTCTGATTTTCAATCTGATAGTGACGCCAGAAAGTCTACCTCAGGGTACGTCTTTACTTTGTCATGAGGGGCTATATCATGGAGAAGTGTCAAGCAATCCTGTATAGCTGATTCTACCATGGAAGCAGAGTATGTGGCGGCATCGAAAGCTGCGAAGGAAGCGGTATGGCTCAGAAAATTCCTGTTGGAATTGGGAGTTGTTCCTGCAGTGCAAAAAACCGATTGTCATGTACTGCGATAACACTGGTGCTGTAGCACAGTGCAAAGAGCTCAGGAATCACAAGAAAGGAAAGCACATTCAGAGAAAGTACCACTTGATCCGGAAATTCATTCAGGATGGAGAGATAGTGGTGGAGCATATTGCTTCAGCAAATAACTTAGCTGACCCATTCACTAAGACTCTTACTGAGAAAGTCTTCACTTCTCATGTTGAGTCTATGGGTGTTAGGTTAGGAAGTAGTGATTTTTAGTGCAAGTGGGAGTTTGTTGGGATTGGTGTGTGCCCTAAAGCCCACTAACTGCACTCTCATCTTTTGTTACTGGATATTTACTGGTTATTTAATGGAAAGACTCTTTTATGCTTAAACATGTATATATGTATGGTTGTGTAAGGCCCATTGTTTCTAGTAAATGAATTAGGTGTGTAGTGTCTACGCACAGATAGGTTTAATTCATGGACAACTGGAAACATCATATTTGTTCATAACTGAAAGATGGAGCTGGGCACTTCATCTTGGTAGAAGTTATAATGAGAGACTCTCCTGTATTCAGGGTGACTTACCTAAGTCAT
The DNA here is from genome assembly GCA_012931725.1 of Litsea cubeba. NCBI lineage: Eukaryota > Viridiplantae > Streptophyta > Magnoliopsida > Laurales > Lauraceae > Litsea > Litsea cubeba. Next base: position 112,254,329 of record CM022946.1, read on the forward strand.
GGGAGGGCTTTCCCGGATTCATCTCATTAGTGCATATGCAATGCATTGAACAGGACCATGGTAGGTGTGATCTCTAAAATAGTACTATCACAGAGAGAGATCAAGTCACCTCATGCTACTGAGTGACCGGTGCTCTTAATTGTTGACACCAAAAATGTCACTTTGCCTCTTCTAGATCCAAAGAGCTACATGAAGTCGCAACCTGCCATAAATAGGCAACGCTGCTTCCAAAAATCAAATCTTGTCAGAATCAAACAAAAACTGCAAGATTCTTCAAAACAGTCAAAAGAGGAGTACACAAGAAGTTTCGGGCCATTTCAAAATCATTTGGCCTAACTTCACTTCTCCGACAGCCGAAAAGGAGCTCTCGGCGGCAAAAGCATCGGAGACACCAAATCTTCGATCAGAGCCGATGGATGGTCTCAAAATACTTCCAAAAGGCTCCACGTCAAGTTCCGAGTCAAACTGACAACGTTTGATCCTACATTAACCCTCGAACAGCTAAATCAAGCCTCTCGGCGGCGAGAACTACCGAGGCCATTACTCATCAGATAGAGCACATGGACGGCTTCAAAATGCTTATAAAGGGCTACACGTCAAATTTCAGGTCATTTCCACAACATTTGACCATAGTTTGACGCTCGGAAGCCAAATCAGGCCTCTCGGCGGCAAAGCTCTCCGGGACCGTGGTTTCCAAGACAGAGCCTATGGATCATCTTAAAATGACTCCAATAGGTTCCCTGTCAAAATTTCAAGTCAATCGGACATCGGTTGACCGCACATCAAACCGCGACATCTTCATCGCGATAAAAGCAAGTCTACTGGCGATAGGACCCCAAACGGCTTCAAAACTCAAACAAAAGCCTATGGTTGGTCTTATTTATTGCTCAGGAGGCTTCACACCAAATTTCAGGTCATTCCGACATCGTTTGACCCAGTTTCGGCTTCTGACGGAAAATCGGCAGCTCTCCGCGACAAAGTCTTCGGCTTTCTCAGGAAATTGGAAACTTTGCAAAATAAAATGCAAGGATTCTCATCAAGTTTCCTACAAAGAAATCAGGCCAATAAATGGTCAAAATGTCAAGGAAAGATACAGAAAGAAAAAGAATCGAAAAACAGCAAAACCGGACACAAAACGGGACACAAAGGGGGGAAAACCCCCCCAGGGTCGCCGGCAACCTTGGAGCCCGGGGTCGCCGGGAAGGCCCCGGAGACCCCGGTTTTCGCCGTTTTTTTTGCGATTCGAAGAGCCCAGCCTCTGGTACTTTCCAAAATTCATGCTTTTGAGACACCAAGTCCTCTGACATCCGTCCAAAACACGGGTCAATCATCAAGAGTATCGAAAACAATATTGATCGCCACCCGGTCAACCAAAAAAAAAGTGTGCTTTCTACCTGACCGATCGAGAAATCGACAGGACAGATGGCACCGACCCGCTGTTGGTAACAAACACCTGAAATTACATGGTCATCTGATGTCGATCTACATGAAGATCCATCGATGATCATCGACAGAAGAATCCCAAAAGACGTGGCACGGCCCGCAACTCTTCAACTGCTCGGCGACCACTTAATGCGATTAATTGACTAGCTTTATTACAGTCATTAATCCATTTCTTTGGACGGCCCAATCAGAAGCAAGCATTCGGGAGTTACAAGTCAAGAGATTCATGGCATTTAACCCATGAAACTCCTCCCATCATGGCGATTAAAGGCGATTAAATGCCCTCAATCTCCTCCGGCCAATCAGAAGCCAAGAAAAAGGAGTTACAAAATAAAGAATTCAATTCTGTAACTCCTCCCTTTATGTAGCTTTATGACAATCAAAGCTCATAAACCCTCCTAAATGGCCACCTAAAAGCCTATAAATAGGAGAGCTCTCCAAGAAGAAAGGATCATCAGAAAAAAAGCACAAACACACAGACAGGCAGAAGCACAGAAATCCAGAGAAAGGAAAAAGAGAGAAAACTCTGCGGAAGTTCTACACTGGCCACCGCAACAAGGTGACAAAAGTCTCTTGGGGGTACACCCCCCAAGGTCCTTGCCTTCTCCTTCTGCCGCCAATGGCTTAGATGTGGCTTTTCAGCCCGTCTACTCGGCTTTTCATTGGACATAGGACCTTCTTTTGGTCTTTGTCCTCTAAAAACCTGAGGTTATAGCCAAGCCAAGCGAATCAATAGCATCCTCTGTTCTCATCTGCATGGATGATGGCGAAGCCCACATATGGCTTGCGACCGTCAATCTAAACGGGTCCCCCACAATCTCCTGAGAAGTTAGATCCTCCTTTTCTTGCTTTTCATTGTAGTTTGTATTTTTTCAAAAGAGACAAAAATCACAATTCTTGTCTTTCATTATTGATAAGGATTGTAAATCGGCTATAAACGCCAAAATCGGCTATAAATGCCAAAAAAATCGCCTTTCACGGCAAACCAAGAAAAATGTCTCTTTTCTTAAATATATGTGCAATGGAAAACTTGAAAGAAGTTGATTTCCTTTTTACTTGCGAAGGTTGATCTCCGGATCACCACTTGCAATTCCAAGTAAAAATAGAAAATCTGGCACACCCACACAAAAAAGAAATGTTGATGCACGCCCCTGCCCCCTGGTTACGAAAGGGTCGGAACCAAACGGACTCCCACGTCCGCCGACCTCGGTAGGAACCGAGCATTGGAGAGCGGTCCATCATTAATCTTGAGCATTTGCGGATGAACTGACGAAGTCAAGTTCTTGTGCTTTAATTCACTATAGGTGAGATTCTTTTCATGGGTCAATAGCTCTGTGTTTTGGGTACTCGGACTTGATTAGTTGGGACATGCAGATGCAATATAGAATCTATGCCATCTAATGATGAAATGATCGTCCCCTTAGAATTATCCGATTAATCATCAAAATCTAAGATCTTAGTATATGGATGTTCCATATGGATATTGAACTTGTGGGTCGCTCCCTGGATCAAGAGAATGATATTCGAATGATGATTATGTTAAGGATATGAAGTTCTAAGGTTTAGATGTAATCGGGAAGGTTGATAGTACATGTGATAACCTGACTCGATTATGGATGTTACATAGAGGGGCATTCAGGTCATAACACTTAGTAGGTCGAAGACAACCGTCATTTTATGACGAGCTTATTATATTATATATTTGTCCTTGGAGTTCAACCATAACTCTTTAGTGGAATGAGTTAAGGTTAAAATGGTCTTTATGTTGCTATGGGTTTAGCATGGACATTATGGTCATTTTGGGAGCCAATGGCAAATATGTCTTTTGGTCCCTTCTCTAGTCACTTTCCAAGATTGGCATGGTTTCCTAAAATGTTTAGATAACATTTGGATGAATTATTTTAGTGGAAAAATAATTTTGAGTTTAAATTCAAATAGGCCTTTGATGGCATACATGAATTTAATTCTAGATAAATTGTATGTGGGCCATGGTGTGCATTATCATAAGGGACGTCCATAATAGGATTTCCATGGGTAAGGTTTCCAATTTTGAGTAGGTCTCTCTACTTGAAAGATTGGACTCCTCTTTGGATTAGTATTCTTATGAGAAAGTTTCCTTTTTGGATTAGGAACTTAAAATTAGTAAGTGTTCTACAACTAGGATTACTAATTGCATGGGAAGTTCCTTTTGGTTTCCTTTTTTAAATTAGAGTGTTTCTTAAAGGAAATAAGTCTTTCCTTTTTGGACATCAATGAGAATTAGAAGAGACAAACTTTTAGGAAAGGTTTCCTCAAAGTTTCTATAAAAGAAACCCAAACCCCTCTTGGACGTCCAACACTTTGTGAGCACAAGGAGAGTCCCACACGTCCAACCTTTGGAGGTTTTCTTCTTCATTGAAGAAGGCTTAAGATCTGAGATTTTTCCTTGGAGAAATAGTTTTTAATTCCTAGATTAAGATCCCACCATCTTAGCCAATCAGATTTGGAAGTGAGATAGAGGAGAAGATCAAAGGCAATACTAGTGCAGAAAATTCCAGCAACTTGTTTGCTAATTGCAAGTCTGAGTTCGGGCCTTTGGATCTATTTTTTCAGAGATTTGAAGTCTACAAATCTTCGAGGTAATAGTCTTCTTCATTATCCTTTAATTATACACTTGTTGGTCATGAATTCATGGAGTTCTCATGCGATCTATATGGCTGATTTATGCTGGCCAAATCAGATTTTTTAAAATATTTCATGTTACAAATTAGCCATGAATATCTTCCGCTAATTCAGATCTGAATAGCAGTTTCTTTCACGGGCATGCTGCTGATAAGGAGGCCTTTCGCCTCTTTTAGGACATTCTGGCAGTTTGTGTTCCATAGAACCATAAACAAGGCATGCTCCAGTAGTTCTCCAGCATAATTCGGTCCTGTGAGCTTGACTACAAGTCTCACAGACTGGCCTATTCTCCTGCCTGTATTGTTTGTCATTCCTATTATTTCTAGGAGTGAATCTTTGCTGTTGTCTTTGCCTTTTATCCTTGGGCTGTCCTCCCTTTTGGTACCATGACTCACCACTTCTCTTAGCAGTGTTCGCAACATCCTTCTCTCGCTGAATTTCTTCAGCAGTATAGGCTCGATCCAAGACAGTATCAAACGTAATAGGTTTCTGACCAGCTACTACTACTGTCTTGTACTCTGGGTTCAAACCTATCATAAACCGTTTGATCTTCTTCTCCTCAGTATCTACCAAATCAAGTTAAGAAATTATGCCTCTTTTTGCTGCCATACATGTTCTGGTACAAACTTTCTTTGAAAGTAAGTCCTGAAAGTCTCCCAAATTCCATCTTCCGGCATTGTTTTTAATGTGTCCTTAACACTTCTCCACTATGTATTAGCGGATCCTCTGAGCATAGAGGAGGTCAACGAGACTCTCTGCTTAAGAGTGCAGACAACCGTATCAAGTACATCCTCGGTGTGTTTCAGCCATTCATCGGCTTGCATCACATCCTCGGTGCCCTTGAACTCAGTGGCTCCTCTCTTACGGAATTGTTCGTAAAGGATATTAGGATACTTTTCTTTGTTCTGGTTCACCACTTGATGTTCAATATGCTGTTGAACTGGTGATGGTGTCTGTATCTGAACCTGCATCTGGCTTTGAGTTCCTAACATCCTAGTCATTTGAGCATGCATACCAACTTGAGCCTCTTGACTCTTGGCTAGCCGTACATTACTTAACACTAACTGGGCTTGCATGCCCATCTGTGCCTTATGGCTCTTGGCCATCTGTTCGAGTATAGTAGCAAATCTAGCATCGGTCTCAGATATAGGAGGGGATGTGACTACTATAAAGTCATCCTGCCCACATCCTGATCCAGAAGCCATGCTGTAAACAATACGGAAGGTAAGATTGACATCTCAACACTTCCATCAATATCAATCACATATAGTGAAAGCAATAAACACAAATCTATTCAAGATTTGTTACGGAATTAACGTTCCTTACATCGTTCTTAAGTTTGCTAAGTCTTTTAAATATTTTCACTTAGCTTATTAACCTAATGCTCTGATACCATTCAATAAGTATGTCACGACCCGGTCCCGAGATTAGATTAGCTCGGATAAACCCCGAGTCGCGAATGCATACTTACTCCCGTAAATTCTGAATTAACAAAAGCTAAAACAACATTTACAAGGGATCACAACATAACCTGTCATCTGTATAAAATTGCGGAAGATATACATTGACGAAAACATAATATATAAGTCCTTTACAAAATGTAAAGTCCAATATACAAGTTCAGTTCTATGTTCACTAAGGAAGTCAACCACCATATACTTAATACAATACGGGGACTTCTAATTACATTCCAAAAGTATTTACAAAATCTAATTCCAACTTGTTTCCAAAAGTATTCCATTCGCACTCCGGAATCAAATCCACTCGATTAAACCTCCTGGAGGTATCGGGCGGGCATTCTCCGCTGGCGGCGCGATCTCGGCAGGACCGGCTGAGTATCTGGGCCTGTGACATTCATCAATAGTACCATGAATACGACGGTTCAACAAGTATACAATTCTATGATAGTAGAAGTTATCAAGAATGAGAACCTGTCATTTCTTGACTTAACAGTTCTATATAGTTCGATATAAACGACAACAATTTATATATACAATGTGTCAAGTAATATCAGTAAATTGATATCTACTAAGATATTCATTTACAACAACATTTAATTTCTATTACATGGCTTGTGTCCTTTATTAACTCAGGGTCAAACAGCCCACCATTTGATGACCCAGGCCTCAAGGATTAATGACTTGTCAAATGGGTGGAACTTATCAGTGTCTTGATCAGAGATCACCAACTATCCACGAGGCTCCAGAATGCCCCAAATATCTGCTGCAGCAGGATTTATTAATTCATTCCAATTCAATTCGTTGTTACCTTTAGTAACTTTCCATTTCTTTTCATTTATTCAATTAAGATACAGTACATTATGTCCGTGTAGTTCACTCATGAGATGAAGACCATAATGATGCGGAAGTCAACCAATTCTAGTCAGACTTCTAAGCCAATCAAATGAATGAAACATTCATTTTCCAATACATGTACTATTTTTTATGAATATGATTTTTAATCATGTATTCGGAAAACTAAGTTTACACCTATGAAGGCTTAGACATTAACAAAATTCAGCCTGTATACATTAAGCTTCATAACAGACAATTTAACTCATTTTTGTATAGTGTCGGTCGGCCTGTCGGTCGACCGACAGCTTCAGGTCGGCTGACAGACGATGCGTCGGTCAGAATTCCAGAGAGCTGGAATTCAACGAATCAACCCTTCATGTCATCGGTCGACCGACCTCCCTATGTCGGCTGACCGACATAACGTCGGTCAGAATTCCAGAGAGCTGGAATTCCACTTCATTTTCTGACATGTGTTGTCGGTTAGGTCATCTGTCGACCGACAATGCGTCGGTCAGAATTCCAGAGAGCTGGAATTCACTGAATACAGGTTCCAAACCTGTCGGTCAGCTCGTCAGTCGACCGACAGACACCCAGAATCTCAGTTTCGAGTTCGGATTTCTGAAGCTAAAACCATGGATTTTTTTACTTCCTTTGAGTCTTAATATGTTGAAAACAATTAGAAATCATAAGATGAGTATGACATGCCTTGTTTGAAGATCGAATGGAAGAAAACCCCTATGATAGCTTGCTATTTGAGATGAAGACCTCTCCAAGCCAAGCTCTACCACTTCAAAGTGAAAACCAACTTGAGAAAGACGAAGAAGATGAAGAAGGCTCCTCCAAAACCACTTGAAATCCTCAGCTTTGATGCTTGATGGAGATGAAATGGAAGAAAGAAGAGAGAAACAGAGAGAAAAAGGTGTGCCTAGGGCATGAATGAAGATGTAAATGAGTTGAATGACTCATTGAGTCATCTCTTAGCTTATATAAGCTAAGAGTTGCAAGAAGGTCCTCCACCTCCTTAAGTCATTTCAATTTAAGTCAAATGCAGGGTCATTTGACGAGTTTCTCGTCGGACGAGTTCGAGTCTATTATGAAAATTAACGTACTCGTCAAGATACGCGCGTTGGTATCCAGAGTTTCCGTATTCGTCGAAATACGTAGAAAGTCGTATTTACACAAAAGTCCATCAACTCCTAGTTTCAGTTCAAAAACTCATTCAATTCATTTACAATCCATTTCGCAAGTTCATTAAGCTTAATTCATTCTCTTTAGGCTAAACCAAGTCAATTTGGTCCTAAGCCATCATTAATCCAATTAAACACGTTTAATTAGCCATAAGTTCAATTAATAAGAGTTAATCATGATTAACTCAGGACGAGGTCTTACACCTAGTCCAAGGAATCCCACCCATCTTCAGAAACTACGTCGATAATGTGCCATCATTGCACTCAGTCCTCATTTTCGTCTCTATTAAATCGCTTCCTATAAGCAAGGTCCTCCCAGAAGAGCGCTTTCGATTCTACCTTGTTAACCCGAGAGAGCTCGGAGTCTTTCCTTGCTTCGTAAGGTACAGGTACGCAGACTTGCATTAGCATGAGTCCTTAGAGAGGACATTGGTCGACCGATTGAAGGAAGTTATAAGAGATGAATTGCGAATATCACATGTTAGACCCAATAATAAGGATGCCCCAGAGGGTGGTGAATCGGATGATAGAATGGATATAGATGAGGAGGTTAAGAAAGAGCAAGAAAATCAGAGAAAAGATGCTGTAAAGGAGGAGGTAGAATTCATAGAAAGGGAGTACAATGCAAGAATAGTTCATCTTTTAGGGAAGATTGAGGTGGTGGCATCAAAAGGGTCTAATTTTGGAAGGAGGATTTTGATAGACTATGCATATAATATCTTGAAGAGGAACATAAGGGAGAGAGATGAAGTGTTGAATATCCCACGCAAGCGTCTGTTGAAGGTTAGTATGACTTACGAGCTCTAGAAGAACAATGCTAAAGAAGTAAATACTCTAATAGAGATCTTTGTTCAACTTCACTTATACAGATTACTTTGTTTTTGCACCTTCCATTGTTTTTTTATGTTTATTTTTATTTGACAATCTTCAAATGAACAGACTAGTTTAGATTGTTTGTGTGCTCTAGCAATTTTTGTTTTGTAGAAGACCTGGCAACTATATTCTGTGTCCATACCAGTTAACTTTTCATGTGGATTAATTGTAGAGTATCTAGCCATTCATTCATCTGGTGGACCAAGTCATTAGTTAGCCAAACATGTTCAATGGCGTGGAAATAGATGTGTGAAAAACACAACAGATAACTAAAATACTAATGTTTGGATCGACCTATTCAAGGTGATATTCTGATGCCAAAATAAGGGTTTGCAATGGACACAATAGGGTCATCAGTTTTGCATATAAAATTAAAGTATCGATGTGACAATATGGATATGTTGCTTGTTTAAAAGTACAAGCATCAGACTTCAGGCATGGTTAGGTCTTAATCATCTAGCCCCATAGGTCTTGTAAGTTACAAGTATGGACTCAACCACCAGCACCACTATTTTGTTATCTTCATTGGCCAAATGGGCTAGGTCTTGTCCTGTTTCAAACTAAAGGCCCGAGCCCAGTGGAGGTATCGGGAAATTTTCCTTGAGGTGACCATCATATAAAAAGAATTTCTTTGGTGGGGACATTTATAAGGAAAGCATATAATTTCCTCTAATATATAAGTTTATTTTAAATTTTCCTCTAATATATGGGGGTTTTTCTAAAATATCTGGAACATAAAATCTCAAATGGGCAATTGCCATGAGCTGATTGGTAGTCCCTATGACAAAAATGTACTCAAGCCCATTGTGATGGGCCTTACAACCATGGGTTCTCCAGGGCATTGTCTCCAGCTATCCCTTATTTGTCATAGAAATTGATGGTTAAAAAGATTACCAACTGTTCATATTCAATTTTCAATTTATGAGTGTGGGCCCAGAGCTCACGGATAGAAATCCTTGAAAATTCACATTGTATGTGGTCATTTGATTTCATTTTTGTATTTCCATCTCTTACAACTCACCTTTGGGTTGAATACTACACCAAACTATCTCTTGTGCATCATTTTGAACTTGGAAACTCTTAGAATTTCATTACAGCGAACCAAACGCTATCTGCATCAACCACCGACAAAAACAAACAGTATTAAAATTTCTAGGAATTCACTTATATGAGAAAAAAGAAAAAGGGCATCATGCATGTTTTATATATGTTAAATATATACAAATAGATCGGCCATATAGATCACCCCATAGATAATTAAACATCTTTTCTGCCTAGTTGCATTCCAATTTGAGGGTTTAGGGCTCAAGATCTCTAGATTGGTCCACTTAATAAATCAACCCACTAGTGTGCAAAAAATAATAATCTACGCAGCGGAAGTAAAATCACAAGCACAGACCACAAGGACACCAAATTTAAGGTGGAAAACTCAAACCGGGTAAAAAACCACTGATCCGTACTGGATCTAATTAAGCACTATGAATCTCGCAATTACAAGAAACTCAAATTTCTTCCCTAGATATCCCCTATCTAAAGACTGAAGTTACCTTGTGTCTCATCACGCTTCAACGACATCACATCGTTGATTGCAACAGATCCAGCGTTTGACTCCTCAAATCTTCTATGCAAGAAGATGATCTTCTACAAGAGATGCAGAAGAACTTAGCTCTCTAGAGTACTTGGCAGCACAACTCTTCAAAAATCTCTAGAGAAAATTTCTCTCAATTAGATCACTAATTCATAATTTGAGAGATGATTTCTGTCTCTTTGGGTTATGAGAAACACCCAATATATAGCCCCTAATTCGTGCTTAAGACTCCTAAAAATATTCCACTTAGAATAAGAGTCATTTTTCCAACTCTAAAAAAGAATCCTGAACCAACTCTTCTTCCACCGTCCGCCACCCTCGCTATAGCGAGAGTGCTCTCTGCCAGCAATTTTTTTTAGCCTCTTTTGTTGACTTTTAAGGCCTGTCAGCAGCTTTTAATCTAACAATCTCTCCCTTTTGGCAATTCTTGGATAAATCCCCTAGAACAATACAATAAGATCTACCCAAAAGAAAAACTCAAAATACAATGAATTTTTAATTAAAAAAAATTATCACTGTAGATATTGAATTGCCTTAGCTTGTAGAACTCTTCTGGGCTTCATTCTTCTCCCCCTTAATTTGTCCATAATTGACAAATAAAAATCATCATGCAGCTGCAGTAGCTCCCCCTCGATTTTGACTCCCCCTCACTATGATCTTCGTATCAGCACTGGGGGTGAGAGCTTGACCTCCTTGATCAGGGCTTGTTATGATTAGCCACCCACACTTTTGTAGTTGGAACATTCACCATAGTGTGAACAAACTCCTTAAGAAAATCAGATTTTCTAACCCAAATTTGAGTTGCCTTGGGTGGAGAAGAATTCTTCCGCCATTGCTTGGTCTTAGGTAGACTTTACAGCTTCTTACAATGGGGACGAATGTGTCCTTTCTTTCCACAATGGTGACAAGTGAATGTGCATGCAGTGCGTGACACATTCTTTTTCTTGATACTATTCGACACATTATTTGAAAGTGCAGTATCTGGAGTAGCATGTGCAACACTAGAAACAAAAATTGTTTTACCTTTAGCATTTGAAGTGGATGCACCATGATCATAACCGAGACCGCTTCTGTCAGACTGAGACTTCTGACTACACAAGATATTTGTAAGAGTTTTTGAACCAGTATTCATCTTGATTAGTGAAGCTTTTTTCACTCTTAGCTCAGACAGAGTGATCTTCAATTTTCCTTGCAAATCTTCTTTTTCAGATTTAACAGTCTCTATCTCTTTCTTCAGATTCACTACTTCTTGTTCAGCCTTCTTAAATATTTGACCCTCAGTAGTCAAAGTTTCAGCCATGCAGATCTTCTGACTTTCCAAGAGATGAACATTTTCAAGTGATTGCTCTAATTCAATTTTCAATGCAGAATTTTCTTCTTGAGCAGCCTGAAGCTTAATAATAATCTTCTTGCCATACTTTGTCATCTTGACACAATCAGCATATGTAGCATGATACAACTCTATATAATCTTTCTCTTGATCTGACATCTCATCATCATGATCTTCATCAATATCATTGTCAGACAGAGACTTAGTTATGAAAGCCACAAACTTGCCATTCACAGTTTCAGAAGTTTCAATTGAAGGATCTTGTTCTTCTTCTGATGACTCTTCTTCCCAAGTTGTGTTGAGAGCTTTTTTCTGTATAACCTTTTTCTTGTTGGCACACTCACTAGCATAGTGACCATAGCCGTGGCACTCAAAACACTTAGTTCCTTTTGCAGAATCTTTTTTCGTAAATTTGGAACTCTTCCACTTGACTTGTTTTGACTTCATGTACTTCTTGAAATAATTAAACATTTCAACCATAACATCTTCAGCTTCAGATTCAGAATCAGAACCAGACTCAGTTTTCTTTTCAGGTTTCTTTCTTGATTCTGAGTTGGCTTTCAAAGCAATACCTTTCTCTTTTAATTTTCCTTTATCCAAACGGTTTGCTTCAAAGGTTTGAAGATTTCCAACCAATTGGTTTACCTTGAGAGTATCAAGATTCTTGCTTTCTTCAATAGCATCAACTTTAGAATCGAATCTTGAAGGTAGAGACCACAATATTTTCTTGACAATCTTGTTTTCTTGAATTTCCTCACCCATATTGAAAACAGAATTGACAATATCATTCAGCTTTGCATAAAATTGATCAAAGGTCTCATCTTCTTCCATCACGATGGTTTCAAATTCTTTAGTCAGCCTTTGCAATTTAGACTGCTTCACCGTGTCTGTACCCTCATACACCGTCTGTAAGACTTCCCACGCTTCTTTTGCAGTTTTGCAAGTGGAAATCCTACGAAACTCTTCAGCAGACACTCCATTGTATATAATATTAACTGCCTTGTTATTACAATTGGAGGCATGCTTCTCATTCTTAGTCCATTCAGCTTTAGGTTTAGGAACAGTTTGTCCACTAACCACAATTGTTGGTCTGGAGTAACCCTCCTCAACAATATCCCACACATCATCATCAATGGACTTAAGGAATCTAATCATCATTTGCTTCCAATATGCATAATTAGAACCATCTAGCAAAGGGGGCTTAGAAGTTAATGTCCCTTCTCGATTGAACACCATTCTAGAAATATCTTTAGATCAAACACAGCAAATTAGTGTAACCCGCTCTGATACCAATTGAGGGTTTAGGGTTCGAGATCTCTAGATTGGTCCACTTAATAAATCAACCCACTAGTGTGCAAAAAATAATAATCTACGCAGCGAAAATAAAATCACAAGCACACACTACAAGGACACCAAATTTAAGGTGGAAAAGTAAAAAACCACCGATATGTACTGGATCTAATCAAACACTATGAATCTCGCAATTACAAAAAAACTCAGATTTCTTCCCTAGATATCCCCTATCTAAAGACTGAAGTTACCTTGTGTCGCATCACGCTTCAACGACATCACACCGTTGGTTGCAACAGATCTAGCGCTTGACTCCTCAAATCTTCTACGCAAGAAGATGATCTTCTACTAGGGATGCAGAAGAACTTGGCTCTCTAGAGTACTTGGCAGCACAACTCTTCAAAAATCTCTAGAGAAAATTTCTCTCAATTAGATCACTAATTCAGAATTTGAGAGATGATTTCTGTCTCTTTGCGTTATAAGAAACACCCAATATATAGCCCCTAATTCGTGCTTAAGACTCGTAAAAATATTCCACTTAGAATAAGAGTCCTTTTTCCAACTCTAAAAAAGAGTCTTGAACCAACTCTTCTTCCACCGTCCGCCACCCTCGTTATAGCGAGAGTGCTCTCTGCCAGCAATTTTTTTTAGCCTGTTTTGTTGACTTTTAAGGCCTGTCAGCAGCTTTTATTCTGACACAATTTATTATTACATCCAATTAAGTTATCATCTTCTGGGCCTTCTATGGACAATCTGTAATCCAATACTTGAGCTAGACTTGTCCCTTCTAATTAAGCTCATGGGTGACTCATGCCCATGCCCAAGTATAAACTGGAGCATAAGGCTGTAAAGGTAAACTAGCTAAGACTAGCCATGGTCAAGCTCCCCCTGATTGAACAATGGCTCAGCTTGAACCTAACTTGAGCTTAAATCAAGCTTAGTTTGAGCTAAGCTTAGCTCAAAATTGGCTTGATTTATATTATAACTAGTATCATTTCCTGTAAGCTTAGCTCAAACTTGACTGTTGTTGTACTGGCAGTAGTTTCTTCTTCGAATATTTTTAGATTTATGGAAGTCTTATTGTCTGCACTCATTTTAAACACCATCATGTCTAAACTTGAACTTTTTGTTTCTTTTTTTATTTAATTCTTGACGGCTTCTCTTTCTCTTCCTTGCCATGCCTTTTGTAGCTTCATCATTTGAATAATTGCACACCGAGGTTGCTATTTTGAGTGATAGTTTTTGCATTTGAACCTTTTAATATGATATTTCAGAGATAACAGTCGCGTGATGGTGAATCCCAAGGGAGAAGGGAAAACTACAATTAACTTTTTGAACAAATTACATTTCATTATTGATTTTACAGAATTCATCCCAAATTCAACATTTTTTCTTCAAAACTTATATAATATGATGTTACACCCTGACCCTAATTAATCGTGTTTAACCATAATTAATTGTGCTTTATTTAAACTAATAGTGCTTAGTTATTAATTAAGTTATTATTATGTAATTAGTCTTATTTTAGGCTGTTGGGTTGGACCATAGGTCTTGGCTAGGTAGTTTGAAACTAATTTGGCCCATTTAGGTAAAGTGATGGACTTTTTCGTAATCGTAGATTATCTAATTTTGCATCATATACACGTCATATTGGCATTATTATGTGTATCTCGTCGAGCACGTCGATTTTCAAATAGGGCACTTTCTCATTAGACCTCAAATTCTTTAAGTGAGCTATCATTTGACCCAATATGAAAATACATATAACTAGTGGGACTTTCTAGTAAACGGGGAAACTTCATCACTTAAATCAACCATGCTCCATTTCAATCGATCAATTCTTGTTGGCTGCTAATGGGAACCCTTTCTTCTTACTTTTCTCTTCCATTTCTCATTCTCTCTTCTCAAAGCATCTAAAGGAAACTTTGCATGTGATGGCTGCTAATGGGAACCCTTTCTTCTTACTTTTCTCTTCCATTTCTCATTCTCTCTTCTCAAAGCATCTAAAGGAAACTTTGCATGTGCATTTGGAGGCAAGAATTGGAGTTTTCCTCATTTCCTTCATCCTCCCTTACTCTTAGTTGACAAGAACCCATCTCCTACAATTCTTGATTTTCTGCTATAAGTAAGAACTATGCCTTTTCCCATGTTTTGAGTTGAGATGGAGTCAAGAGACTCATAACTACTCCATCCATGCAAGTTCTTCATCATTTTCTAGTGAATTCTTGGTTAGGGTTTTCAATTTAGGGATTTTGGTACATTTGAACAAAGACTAGTGAAAGAAGGCTTGGAAAGCTTAATATAAGGCAAGTATAAGCTTTAATTTGAGATGCATGTTGTATTTCCTAATTGATTCCATCATTCAGATTCTGATTATGTAATTTCTAGCCTATTATTGTAGTCCTTGATGCATTAGAGTGGGTAATGGGTATAATGATGGTAATAGGAGTTAGAATTCTGGAAGTGAGTTGAATGAGTGCTGTTGGATTGTGTAGATGCACTGTAAGCTTCAATCTTTACAGGTTTAGTGTCAGATGGTTGAAATGGGGGGAGAACAAATGAGAATTCCGGAATATGGAATTCTGGAATGGGCGCTCGAGCGCGCAAAGGGCCGCTTGAGCGGGCACCCTCTCTGGATAGCATCCACTCGAGTGGATTTGAAGCCGCTGGTTGGGGTCCTTTGACCCAATTAAATGAGTAATTACCACCCTTGACCTATAATAACCCTCCATGATCCCCCCCCCAAAGATAATTATGGTGCACACCTTAAACCAATAGGTGATTAAGATCTCAAAAGACTTTTATACCTTAGAATGGAACCTTTAACCTCTTTCCTTTGTCTAGTGGAAAATCATAATTCTATGAATGTTCATTGGAGGCTGAGAACAGTGATAGGCTTTATTCATTAGTCTAACACTATGCCATAGGGGTTGGTTTAGAAATTCAACGTTTCTTGCTTATAATAAGTGACTCCAAATCAAGATAGTAGTACGTTGACCATTCTAAAACTACCCTATATTAGATGGTGAGAGACTATGGGTAAATAGATTAGACTTAGTTAGTAATATACCTTGATTTCTCTAAATCTACTGCATTTCATATTGAAATTAGATTTTGTCATTGACTTCAAATTCTGGTTAATTAATTAGTTGCATCATTAGTATTAATTATGATTCGAATATTCATTTCTAATTCGTTATCATAATTGTTATATAATTGTTTCAATATTTGATGGAGATTTGAATTGAGTAAGTATCTGCGTATATGTGATTACTATTTGATTCGATTGTGAACAAGTAAATGTAAAACTTACTCAAATTCGATTATTATTCGATTTGGTTGAGTCGGCACTACTTAGCTTCGATCGTGTGATACTCGATGGGTTTAAACTCGGCTTAGTTATTCGAGACTACTGCAATAAGTCATCTGAAGCACCGTACCGGAACTCCAGAACCGGATAGCCAACTGAGCCTTTGGGCGGGCCACTAGTGACATCCCAATTAGATTCGCTCTTTATTGGAGAGGATGTGCTCAATGTAGTAGCCAACTAGTATGTTTATTTGTCATTTGATTCATAAAGCATGATTTATTCGTAATTGCACAATTGCTAGTGCTACTTGACATTGGCATCTTTTAATCATTTGTCATTAATTCGAATTTGATATAACATGTGTTACATTATTATTGCCGATACTTGCTAAATCATCGTATTCATAATACTATGACTTGGTGTCATAGACGTAGGTGCAGCTCCTGGGAGGGAGAGGAGGAGATCCAAGCGGGAGAGGAGGAGACCCAAGAGGTTCCTTCGGGATTAGAGGACCCAGGAGGGAGAGGAGGAGACCCAAGAGGTTTCTTTGGGATTAGAGGAATGGGCAGCAGAAGGCCTATTTAGTTATTTTCCACCAGAGAGTGATACATGTACTACATGTTGGGTTATTTCATAGTTTGTATAGATGATGTCCATGGACGGTGATCACCCTCTTTTGTGGGAACTTACTTGTTAGATGTTGTTATACTTTTAGTGTAGCTAAGTGCGGTGTATTTTTGTAATCCCTATTTTTGGTGATTATTATAAATCTCTTTTGTATATATGAATGTTAATATGGACCGATCATAAGATGATATCAATCATGAGAATATATGAGATGCTTTTAGTATTAAATGTGAACTCAAAGGTGTTAGTGAGCGAGTCTCACATGTGGAAAGCGAAATTTTTTCCTTCGTAATTTCGTATTTGACCCGAGACATGTATGATCTCACGGGAGTACGCATGTCACATCTCGGGGGTTACCCTTCGCCAGGTAATTTCGGGGCCGAGATGTGACATATGATTTACTTGTGATGAAGTACAAGAAATACAATATGTAAGAGATGTATCATAATGTTGACATTAATTACATGGTCTTATCTGCCGAATTTTCTTTTAACTATGCAACGTTCTTAACTTTTGGTGAAGGTGAATCCAAATCTCCAATATCTCAGACGCTTCTTTGATGTCCCTGAATAGACATTTCTTCATCCTCTTTCTACTAAAACTGATGACTGACGAATATTCCTCTCTTTGTATACTTTCATTGATCATTTCCCGAAAGAAATGAATTACAAATATGAAATTGCTATTCTAATACTCTCAGAGATGTTCCTCTCTTAATAACAAGGATTAGACAAAATTCTCACCTCTCTTTACAAGTTTTTGTTAACTTGAAATGCAATTCTCATCAGTTGCTTGTTCGAGAGTCTTCTTCGCTGGTATCCAATGAATGTGACATTTTCGTTAATAAGTACATCTGTAGAAATGGCTAGTGGGCTTCACAACTTTGCCATTTGCCATTAAATTCTCCTTAACAATGACATTAGTTTTAGTGTTTGAATCTTTTATAGTTTAGCACTTTACTAATACAATAAAAGTCAAATAAAGTCTCCATTTTTCAGACAAAATATCACATCAAATGCACTTTATTCAAAACTCCTCCCGGCCCCCATCTTAAAAAAAAAAAAAAAAGTAAAACAGCAACTACCTTTATCCACTAAAATTCAAAAAAACTTCACTTTTCCATACAAAAAACCAAAAAGATTTCATAACAAACGATTAAAAATAAAATACCATCATAACTCACTTATATTTTATTTTTTTTTCAACATCTTTACTTCACCTGACTATATTAGTAGAGTTACCAAACTTGCTATAACTACTTTTTACGGTACAACATTCATTACTACTAACTACATGACACGTGATAGAGTTTATGAAAACTAATATTCTTGTCAAATACAAAAGGGACTTTTAAGTTTAGCCATTTTGGGGAAAAAATATCTTATCCACTATCCAAGTCTTTAAATGAAAGATCAATAAATTAAAAAAAAGTATTCTATCTTGATAGTCATTTTTTTAACTTTAGATAAAGTAACTTTATAGTCTAATACAATTACTTATTTTATTTTTTTGGTAGAAAATTGGTTCCGAAATTTTTTTTTATTGGCATAGTATACAGTGGCGGACCTAGGTTGTACTAACCTAGGGCGGTCACCCCAAGTCGGAATTAAAATTCCCATTAACTTTGAAGGGGACCTTAGAGCAGGGGCAAACCTACGTTTGAGCGATCCTTGCGATTGCCCTAGGTCGGAATTGAAATCCCCATAGAATTGAATGGGGCATTGGAGCATGCCCCATATGTCTAAACTTGTCACTCTACATATTTCTAAAAAAGAAGCTTTGTTAGTAAAAAAAAAAAGAAAAAAAAAAAACATTGAGGCAACACATCGCTCTATCTTCTTTGACCTCTTCTTTTGAAACCCTTTCATGCCGATTGTCGATTGAACTCTTTGTCACCAGTCCCTTTGTGCTGTGTAGACTACTTCATCTTCATCTGCCAAACATATCTTATATAATTCTACCTAATCACTCTATACATAAATATGAATGCTTAATTTTTAAAAATAGTTTCAAGCCCTGAATCTCCAAATCCTAATCCAAACCCTAAGACCTATTTATCACCAAATCTAGAGCGTATCTATAAATCCAAAGATGACTAAATCCATTTCCGTTATCATGTCTTCTTAACCCCACTATGATTCAAAGATAGAATTTCATTTCTATTATCCAAAGGTTGGAGGCTTTGAGAAAGTTAAAAAGACAAGGACGGGTGCCCTCAAAATATTCTTGTATTTATTTTTTTCTTACACACCCACTCACTTTGAATTTTCTCTATTGGGCATTGATTTTCGACATATAAATTTAGTGAAATATGATAATGTGAGTTTGAGTATCTAAAATCAAGTTAGAATCATTTTTTATCAATATAATGCCTTATGGTACTTCTGATTAACACCCTAATTCCTAACATCTTCATTGCCCAATCTTCAATACCTGTCATGCAACTAGTTGGGCTCCACGAATTGGACACTTTCTAGAGAAAAAAACGTGTATGTGCTATTTGGTAACGCGAAAAAAGTCTAATAAAAGAAAATTCAAATGTTAAGTACAAAATTTTTTTAGCCCCATCCAAATGAAAATTCTTAGTCCACCCTGATAGTATACTTCTAAATTTATCGTGAATGCCAATAGATTTGTAGGACAAGCGGTGAGAGTGAGTCATTCCACAAATACAATTTTGTTTTAATCCAAAAAGTAATGTAGGAACTTGTGAAGTGTGAACAAGGTAGAGTGGATATCTTAAATAAATAAATAAACCAAAAAAGAAAACAGAAAAATTCACTCAATCATGAGTCCTGTTTTAAAAGTAGTAATCCCAGAAATAGCCATATGTGATTGATATGGATACAAATACAAATGGAAATTGAATAGTCACTCCTAAGTCTTCTTATCAATTCAATTCAATAGTCATTGATCGTAAATTTCCTACAGGCAAATTGGGGATGGATAGAAAGTCAACGTTGCCCCAGACTAAATGGGGCTACCGGTTCCTAGGATGCTAAAGTTGAAATCGGTGCCTTGGTAGTGGGAAAGGACACGTATCTACATAAGCTTCAAGATGCTGGCTTGATGAGGACACGCGGCAGATTATAACATGCCCACTCCAGTGAGATTCTAGGTTAGCTTACTTACTCTTTCAATCCTAACTATACCGACATGTTAGGTTTCAACTTTCAATTCATCCTCAATCAATAGCAATTGTTTTTTAAAAAAAAAAAAAACTATCAATAGCAATTTTAATAAAATATAAATAAATAAAATGACAATAGCAAATCGGAAGTTCAATTGGATTAGGACCACGATTGGATTTCGAAAGTTAAAGGTTTAAAACTGCGCTACCACATTAGGACCATATGAGATTTATTAGCTCTTCTGGCTTGAAGGAATTAATCTGTCCCAAAGAACAATATCTTTCACAGTAAACTTTGTAAGACTTATCTATAAACATCACCCATCCATGCCTATTCACACAAGCAATCTAAAATGCATGTTATAGTCTAACTAGCCAATGCATTTCTAAAGCTTAATTGGTTAGAAAGTGAAAGACGAATCTACTTATATTTTCTTAAATCGAAAGCCGATCGAGTTTGTAACCCACATGTGCCTATTTAATCGACTTGGAAAATAAACGCTTCTCGGTCTTATTTGGTAATTTTACATGTAAAATAAAGTGTAGTAAATTATCAAATCAAGAAAAAATAAAATATAATAAGTTGTGATGATTTTTTATTTTTAGTTGTTTCATATGAAATTTATGAAGTCTTTTTTATTTTTTTTATAGAAAAGTGAGCTTTTTTGTCTTTTAATAGAAAAAGAAAATTATTTTAATAAGAAAAATTTTGAATTAAAATGTCAATGACGTGACTCCTAAAAAATAAGGGGCATTTGGGCGGAGGTCCCTCAGCTGTTATTTTTATTGCAAACGGTCCATAACATTTTATCGTACTGACGGCAGTCCTTTTGTAAAAAGTAACTCACTGAAAAAGACAAAAACGCCCTTGTACACGTCAGCAAAAGCAGAACTCAGACAATTTATCTGAGTTTTGGCAAAGCTTAGCAATAATTCAAATGAACTTCTCTCATTCCATTGAGGTTTGGATGGCGTTAGAGTTTTAGAACGACAAAGTGGTCTTCATGAAGTTTTTAGAGGACGTCTTAAGCTTTTCAGAAAGGTCTGGTTCGCAAAAATCCGAGTTCGTTTGGGCCTCTAAGCGTTGCTTCAAAGTAAGGCCTGAAAAGCTGATCCGAGATTCCTGTCTTTACCAGTAAACTTCAATGGGCCATAACTGGAGTTTTCGAAGTCCAAATCGGGTGATTCAAAACCCTAGAATCATCTACACATCTAGGGCTACAACTTTCATGACAAAACCAAGTCAAGATTTCGTCGTTATATCATAGAAAAATACCTCACAAGTTGGGCACAATTTCTGGGATTTTTGTCAATCCGTTTTGAATTACCTATAATTTAAGGATTGAATTTGGTGAATGTGGGGCGTCAGATGGCACCACATCATATAGCTATTTGTTCAAAACTCAAAAAGTTGTCAAAACTCAGATAAATTTGTCTGAGTTTTGCCAGAAACTCAGATAAATTTGCCAAGACTCAGATAAACTTATTTGAGTTTTAGAAAAAATTTTCGAAAACTCAGATAAATTATCTGAGTTTTGCAAATTTATCTTTATCAGAGTTTTGCAAATTTATCTTTGTCAGGGCCATGTGATGGATCGATGGCAACAGGAAGGTCATGTGTTGAAATGGAGAGATTAGGTGTGGAAGTATTGGGTGCAGGTGTTGGAATGGCGGGCCCATGTATTGGATAGCAAGCGGTGGTGATGGATGTTGGATTATAGGTGGAATGGGACCAGTTTTTGATGTAGGTAGATCGGACATGTCCAAAGAAGGTGAGTGAGTAGGAATAGTTAATGGTTCTGTTTGGAGCAGAGTGGCTGATTCCGGACATGAGGTGGATGAAAAATGGATGTTTGGAAGGGCCAATAGAAGTACTGGATTTAAAGAAAAATCCTGAGAAGGATCAAGAGCAGCATCATTGAATGAAAATGTTGTCTGATAAAAACTACATCCCTCGATTTGCAGAGCTCTCTGGTGAAATCCCTCGTTTTTAGAGAAGAAGACGGAAAGGGATCTCTAGGACAGCAATAAAGAAGACGGAAGGTGTGTTATGCTGAAACTGTTGAAAGGGGCAAATTAGGGGGTGTTTGGAAACAAAATATTTCAAGAGATTTTGTCATATTATATGCTAGTTAATAATATAATTTATGCACAAAAAAAGGAGGTGTTTGGATAACTTAGAAAGTATATTATAATGTCTTTCTTTCTTCTAAAAACCTTCATATTACATTATTCAAGGATATGCTGTATAAGATAATCTTTTGTTACAAAATCTTTTTTATTTCAAAAGAACTCATGGGCAATTATTTATTATAGTGGCTCACTATAAATTTTAACATTTAATGATCCTCATTGCAACTATGAATCCTAATATTACATTGGCCCCACAATACTTACAAGTTTAATGTGGGGTCCTATAACCATATCACAATTACATGACCATTTTTAATTATCAATATTATGAGGGTCTTATTAATGTCACACTAGAGACCCTTCATCATGATAACCAACATTAGGTGGGTCCCATACTATCAAAATTAGCTGGGTTTCTAATTAATTACCAAAATTGAATTGTGTGATTGTAGTTAGACGTTTGTCATCATTAAATCGGTCCCACTATTTGATAGCTCCCCTTGTGTTAGTATGACTACAAATATCAAATGGGTCCCATAATGATTTCTCATAGATAGATTCATCAATGATGCTTGGCATTTGATAAGGTTTTACCAAAAAAAAAAAAAATAGATAGGCTCATTTGTGATATCACCATTAGATGTATTACACTATGGCTATCAACATTTGGTGGACCTACCTTAATCAAACAGTATTGCTTGGATCTCAAGGTTTTAACATTTAATCATGTGATTTTTTAACAATAGTGGGTCCTACCATGATTATTAACACATGTGATTACTAATTAGTGGGTCCTGCATTGGGTCAATTGATTACTTTCATTCCGTTTTTTATTTAGTATATCATCTTGTGAGTTTTTTTTTTATAAATTGCCAAACACTTCAAAGGTATATTGAAATTTGTAAAAATTGCCAAACACCATAAGTGACATTATATAATAATATGATACTATTTTATTCTATGATAATGAAATCTTACAATATTTAAACTTGTTGATATTATATTATGTAGTTATCCAAACACCCCCTTAGATCCAAACACCCCCTTAGTCATAAAAATATATGATGTGGCATATTAGGGACCTCTCACCAAAATATCTCCAGCTGTCTGCACTAGAGACATTAGAGAAAAAGTTATTGTCCTTTATACTTTAGAAGACCGTGTTCGAAGACTTTTGCCTAATTTACTCAAAAAACAAATATTTTTGTAGGTGCAGAAAATAATGACCCACAATAACTGGGGAGCCTTAGAGGACTTATCCAACGATGGTGATGACTAGGTACCGTCCGAAAGCCTGAAAGAGAAGAACAAACGGTCAGAGGACCCTGGCCTGGGCGGCGCAAGGCTCTCCGATGCCAAAGTCAGTGAAGGAACTGGAACAATGGAAGGGGATGAAGAAGAGAGGCAGGGTAACAGCTCTATTGGTTATATTGTGCGTACCTTGCATGTGAAATGCAGCTCTTTTTATAGACGATTAGGAAGATATCTTGGACGATATCTTGGCATGGGTCTCATGATTCGACTGAGAAGTCATGATCAGCCCACGTTGCAATTAATGCGGTCCAATCCAGCCCACTCCGCATTTAATGCCAGTCGGATCAGCCCACGTTGCATTAAATGCGCGTCACGTTGGGCCAGATCGTGTTGGGCGCCTTTGACAGTTGGGGTACCATCGGATCCGCCCTCGGGCCTTGCCCTGATGTGGCTTCAGCCGCTGGATGCCGCCATGTCAGTGATCTGGCGAAGATAGTGGACGGCTGGATGTCGCACTTGTGTTACTGGCTCGCCCCCCTATTCCTCCACGTGCCTGAGGACGTGGGGGATGAGGGGTGCGAGTGGAAGTTCTTTCGTGCCTCGGCTTTCGTCCGGGCTCCTTCAGCCGGGGTGGAGCTCTCAGCCGAGATGGGCACATGGAGTAGCCGAGCTCGGCGCTAGCGGCCCGGAGCTGCTTGACTTCGGCCGAGGCCTCTGCCCTGCTAGCCGAGGTGAGTTTGGTGCCACATGGATGGCACGCGGACGGCACGTGAGAGTGCTTAGTTTCATCTGATGGCTGGGATTAGCTTAATTCTGTGTTCCGGAAATCTCCCCACACAATTTTATTTCACTTTTACTGATCTAAATAAAGTGCCAGACTAAAAGCCAGAACCAGTGACCTACTGATTGTGATCCCATACCATATTATAGTGTAACTAATCAATGCATTCCAAAAGTTTAAGACCTTAAAAACGGGAAGAACAATCAAATTAGCAAATTCATAAATGTGATCCCCCACTACTCCTCAAGTCCAATCAAAATGTTGTATGGTTGACAGGTTGCCACAGGGAGATGAGCACATGGTCTTCATTAAATTGATTTTACATTGGAGAATAGCGACCACACAAAATGGCAAGCAGGTGTATTTCTAGAGAGCATAAAAAAGTGAAGCAGTAAATGCACTGTACATCATATGCTGTCTCCAAAATCCGAATCCTCCAACTGAAACAAGTTTCTTTACTTTGATCTCTTGGGAATGGCTCTACCAGGCCTGGGCTCTATGTCGACCACCTCTAACGGCGGCGCTGCTTCAGATGATCCAAACAAGAAGATTCGGAAGCCGTACACCATTACCAAATCTAGAGAGAGCTGGACTGAGCAGGAGCATGACAAGTTCCTTGAAGCTCTGCAGCTGTATGTTCTGATTCTCTCTCTCTCTCTCTCTCTCTCTGTTTTCTATGTTCTGATTCTCTCTCTCTCTGCAGCTGTATGTTCTGATTCTCTCTCTTTTTTCTTCATTTCTATTTCTGGGTTGGTGGGCCTTGTTTTCTCTCTGATTCATGAGATGGATTTTGGGTCCTATTGTGTGATATGCATTGATTTTAAACTTGGGTTTTGAGTTTTGACTGACAGTGCATTTTGTTTTGAAATATTGAGACTTGGGGTTTATATTATCTGGAAGTTGGGTTGATGGAACTTCTTCTTTGTCTGATTACCGACATTTGTTTTGGGTTTTTATCTTTTGACATGTACTGGGTTATGTCTGATTTTGAATTTTGTTTTGGGATCTTGAGAACTGGGTTTATCTGGAAATTGGGTTCATGGGACTTATTCCATATCTGATTTACTGAGAGGGTTTTGGGTTCTGTCTTGTGATAATTATTGGTTTTCAACTTGGGTTATATCAAAAATTGCATTTTGTTTTGATATTCTGAGACTTTCTTTTTTTTCTTTATCTGGAAATTGGGTTGGGACTTACTCTTTATGTGATTATTGCGATAGGTTTTGGGTTCTGTTTTGAGATATTTATTGGTGTTTAACTTGGGTTTTATCTGAAATTGCAATTTGTTTTGGTAATTTGAGACGCTGGTTTTTTTCTGTAAAGTGGGCTGTTAGGAATGTCATTCTTGAGGTGGGTTTTGGGTCATGTTTTGTGATATGCATTAGTTTTAAACTTGGGTTCCATCTGAACTGGCACTTTGTTTTGATAGTTGGAGATTTGGGTTTTGAAAATTGGGTTGATGGGAGTTCTTCTCTCTCAGGTTCTTGAGATGGGTTTTAGGTCCTGTCTTGCTATATGCATTATTTTCCAACTTGGCCTGTATCTGGAATTGCATTTTGTTTTGATATTTGGAGAGTTGGGCTTCTCTAGAAATTTCAGTTTTTATTTGATATCATGATGGGTAATGGGTACAGGCTTCTAGTGAAACTTCATTTTTATTTGATGTTTAGTGGCATATATGAAGTGTAGATTTAAGATATGCTTTTCGATCAAATGAATCATGAGGTCCTTTTTTTCTTCTCCCTTTAATCCTTAACAAATGATACATGAATAGATGAAACAAAGTGGTTGTATATTAGAATAAGTGGTTCCGTACAACACCCTGTTTCTAGACAAGGAGAAATTCAAAGGTTCAAGTCTTTTGCTGCTTGCCCAGCCCAAGTGCTATACTGCTACTGTTTCCGCTTCACAAATCATGGTCATTAGAATAAGAGGTTCTTTGCACATGGTGCATTTTGAGTGCACAATGTGCTGAAGGTGTGGCGTGATTTGAGACTAAAGCCTTGTGCGTTTGATCTTCAAAATTTGAGTTCTGTTGAAATCCTTTGAAATGAAGATAAAAGAAAAAGAGAATCAAATAATGAATCACTAGTTGACTAAGGGGTCTCTCTGTCTATATATATATATATATATATAGAGAGAGAGAGAGAGTAGTGCTACATCGCTGCCGGAAAAGATGCCCCTTTATATTTGACTAATTGTGATACGCTATTGCGAAGATGTTCTTCTTTCCTAATTTTTACATAAGTTTAACATTTAAATGCTCAGTCTCCCTCTCAGCGATTTTTATGCTTCCTTAATCTAATCCCTAGTCTCTCTCTCTCTCTCCCTCCCTCCCTCCAACGATTGGACTCAACTTTCAGTACGTCCTATTTTATTCCTTGATATCCTATATCCTCTCCTGCACACTCCTAAAAAGGTTTGTAAGTAAAAACTGGTGGAATGGTTTCAATGTTCTTGCACGGTGGCTTGTTTTCGTTGGATGTAAAAAGGGGGCAAAAAGCCCCATTCCTCAAGGGGCATTCTCTAGAATCCGAAATATATATAGGCTCTCCTAAGCTCCAACTTATGTTATCCTAAGCTGCTGAAACAGTACTGGTCCCACAAATCAAAGTCGACTATCTCTGTTTTTTGGCATGATAGAATTAGAAAATCCAGTTCTAATTGGATTCATCTTGATTCTGGAGACGATGATTTGAGGTAGTTTACGATGTAGATGATTTTGCAATCAATTTCAGCTTAGTAGAGCCCCCCCCCCCCCCCCCCCCCCCCCCCCCCCCCCCGCTCTCTCTCTCTATATATATATATATCATACATTTCGTGGATGATGGTATATAATCATGACACAATTTGCATTCTTTTGGTTTTGGTCATTTTCAGCTTTGATCGTGACTGGAAGAAAATTGAGGCATTTGTTGGCTCAAAGACTGTTATTCAGGTAAATTTAAATGCATCACTTGCCTGTTGCTAAATTAGTTATATCTTCTATAAAATTACTATCCCAACTAATATGCTAGAGGCATGCCCAGAAATTGAAATATTCTTTTTTCTACTATAGGCTGCACCTTTGGTAGACGATTCTTACAACCGAAACCCAGAACTTGTGATAGTGTTTGGTAATGTTGACTTAGATTTTGGGTCTAGCTCTAGATCCTTTCTCCTTTTATGTAACACTTATCATATGAGAGTCATTACTGGGGCCCAAAACTTGTACAGCGATATGGTGTGTGGTAAAACTGATTCAGAATTTGCATCTGGCACTTGACCCTTTTTCCATTTAATGTAGCACTAATAATATTCCCTCAGTAGCTTAGAACTCCACTATTGGTATTTTCTGTTTTTGTGCTGTTAGGTTTCTATCTTTTTTTAACATTTATTTATAGAATAAAAAGGTGATGTCTGTAGATTCGCAGCCATGCCCAGAAATATTTTTTGAAGGTCCAAAAGAATGGCACAAGTGAACATGTGCCACCACCTCGGCCAAAGAGGAAAGCAGCTCATCCATATCCTCAAAAGGCATCTAAAAATGGTGAGAATAGTTCAGCTCTGTTATGTTCATTTTCCATTTTTGTTTTTGAATTATTCAGTTTCTTATTTATTTTTAAATTTGTCAGCTCCACTACCATCACAAGCAACTGCACGATTTCAATCTTCATCATGTCTTATTGAACCGGGGTGTGGAGTCAGGATGGATTCATCTTCAATGCTTAGGAGCTCTACCCCAAATGCAGCCATGTCTTCATGGGCCCAAAATTCTACTCTACCAGTTAATGCATCACTTAATGCATCACATGTGATGAAAGGTTTTTTTCTCGATCAACTTATGCTTTTGCTCTTGATGTTCTGAAATAATGGTTATTTTTATTAGAGTTTTTCTAAGCCTACTTGCAATATACTTCCACACTTGCATGCCTGAACACATGTCACCTGTTGCAATGATGAATGTGGATAAGTGCGGAATCAAGTGAGAAAACCAGTCTCACAAAATAAGCAACACGCAGCGGAAGAGAGACAAGATTTACTAGGTTCGTCACTAAGGGCTACATTCGTGGGTTAAGAGGAAGAAAAGTCTTCCACTAGATAAAAGGTGGAAAAACTATAATACAAAGGTCTTTGATAATATTCAATGCATAAAACTGCACAAGACGGTCCTCAAAACAAGATTCTTTTTCGCTTGTTGTCGTAAACCCATTCGCTGCTTGGTAATTTCACTTTACTAGTGAAGTGAGGTGAAGGGTCATTTCAAGAGACAATAAAAGAAAAGGGGTCAAATCAAAACATACCATATTTCAAAAAAACACCTCTTCTTTTTTAACCAAAGAAGTCAAAATGTTACTTTTCCATGCCACTAAATGACAAAAAGCTATCTTCTTTTTTTTAAAATGTAAAAAGAAGCTACATTCTCAGTTTACTAAATGACAAAAGGCCATCACTTTTGATTTGACCCCTGTTCTTTTTTTGTTGACCATTCACCTCACTTCACTTTATTAGTGAAGTTACCAAACAGGCCCGGGGGGCTTGTTTGTGTAATGCCGCGGAAGAGGAAAAAGGCCTTACCTTTCTGCCTGGGGGGCTTGTTTGTTTGTGTAATGCCGCGGATTCCTCTTCTGTGGAAATGCTTTTTTGACAGGGGGAGGTTGGATTTGCGTTTCTTATCTCGCGTAGAAAAGATCTTACAAAAATTGGGATTTTCGGTGGAGAGCGTGTTTGCACCGAATGACCAAAATAGACTGCGTGGAATATAAAGAGTTCTTACCTTTCCGTTTCTGCAGGAAAAAGGCCTGCATAAGCTTGCCCTAAGTTTAGAAAGTAGAAAACCGAATGAGCTTTGACACCCGTAACTTTCCCTTTTTTAATTATGTTGGAAAAATCATCTTTGAACCCAATTAGAATATTGCTAAAAGCTAACATAAGCTCTCTAAGGACTCTTTACCAAAATCTATCATTGAGTAACAACCTTTTATTTTCATCACCAACTTGTGCTGCGCAAGATCAAAGTTACAAGTCTAGATTTGCACTGCTCAGTTCATTAAGTAGGCCTCATGAGCATATGAAAAGTGGACCATCACTGGCCTTGGTTCTTAACTGTTCGATGTTTTGTTTAGCTGTGACCCACTAAATGAGTGGAACAGCCTGATTTTTGGGCAAGGAAACAACAAGGTGAACCCGCTGTCAATGACTTGGTATTACAAGTGACCTTGTTGATATTTCTTCCATGCAGTAGTGTTAGTAGGCTTAGCAAAACTCTGGTTTTAAGCAAACAAATTCAATGGGCCTTATTTTACTTTTCCAGATGCTATAGATCCTGTGGGACCTATGCTAGTAAAAAATTACTGTTGCAGTAGTACTGAAACCAATCCTGGGACATGGCCAACTTGTGCAATAACTGATCAAGGAACTTGTGGTCCTCCTCTTCAAGGTAAGTATCTCTTTCAGTGATGTAAGTTTCAGCATCAATGAGCAAGTGTACTAATATATACTATTTCCAAGTTTGATTTCATATTTGTTGTCAAAAAATAACATGAAAGTATATTTAATCGAAGAATGCTGCGATAGTTGTATATGCTTAGTGTACCCATATCATACTCAATTTGGGACTAATTACTGAATTGACACTTTTTGTTATGGTCTAGCTGTATCTTAATTTAGTCTAAATGCATTAGGCATGGTTAATACTAGCTCCTCATTGTACAATGCATCAAGAGCATGTGTAGAAGGCCGGGGTGTTGGGGGGGGGGGGGGGATCATGCCTCTAACCCCTTCATCCATGACCCACAAGTTTGACGGCTTTATATTAAAGGAAAAAAAAAAGACCCTCAATCCAACAGTCGGTGGGTGAAAATCAGGAGGGGGGGTGGGGTCCTGTGTGTGTGAATGGTTTGGATGGATCATAAGGTGGGTCCGCTGGAAGTTCTCACCATAAGGATGTAGAGGAATATTTCCCATGTATGCATGTATCTCAAGGAGGAGGGGAAAAAGAGATCGGGGCATCCCAATAATGTACTATTTCACAATTCTCCTTATTAGGGACGATCTAGTGCTTTGATCCTTAAATTACAGCCATAGTTCAAAACATGATTCCCGACTTGTAATGGCCACCGCCACAACCGTTATGCAGCAGCTGATATAGTCAACCAAATCATGTTATCGCTTTGTTCACTTGTTAATTTTGAAATAATTTTATAAAACCTCAAAGATGAAACTTCAAAAATCTCTAATTTTAAGGCCTTTTAGGTGTTTTAGATGTGCATAAAACATAAAAATACAGTGTACCGTTATATAGTTAGTTGCTTTGTATTCTATATATTTGTGCTTCAGTCCTTTATATTTGCGTAAAGGCAGCATTCACCATCAAAACTAGTACATGACAGTTGAAATTGTTACATAATGGCTGTTATATTTGATGATGCCAAAATTGGGTTTCGGACACCACCGGTCAAGTAATAAATGCAGTAATAAATGCGGTAAATAAATGAGAGAGAGAAAGGGGAATTTATAGTGGTTCTGTCTGTGTGACCTACATCCACTTCGTAAAGGCAGAGGTTGCCTGTGGTATTTTACTTCTCCAATGAGTAGGGATTACAGGCTAGGAGAATACAAGAGTAGAAAAATGGGAAGATATTAATTGCCCCTCAAGTGCTGGTGGGGTTCCTCGATTTATAATCCTCCCCTAACAGATAGGGACGACTCTTCAGCAACGTTTGCCCTGCTTGAATGGAGCCTTCGAACTGCCCTCGCGCTGGACGAGGCAGGTAAGATATTCTCCGCAGGACCTGGTAAAAGCGGGACTGCTTCCGAAGCGACGTGGCTGCCTTGACTTGGCCAAGGTATGTGGATCTGGACCCGGACCTGAACGGATCAATCGGGCTTCCACTGATTTGGACCTTGGCTCATTGGGCTATTCTGACCTAAGTCATCCTCAATCCTCATGGGTTGGGTCATTTGGGCCTGACTCATCAATATTAAACCTTGATTAGACCAAAATTATTGTGTGATCAAGCATCAGAATCCTGGGCAATGAAGCACTAGTGATAAGTAAATCTATTTCCAAATTTGCTGAAAGATTTATGTGTTTTAGTCTGTCAAACTCAATGTACCATCACAATAATGGTGCGCAGTATGCATGCCATCAGATCCAGCTTTGTCATTAAGTGGGGAAAACAATTTGATGTTAATTGTTGCACCAGTTGAGAGAAATGGCATTGATAAAATGTGAGCCTTCCTATGTGCATGAACGGTCAGGTGGGTCAAGTCCTGACCAACAGAATGAATAGGGTCTGTACTTCTGTGCCCATATTATTGGAGCAGTGCCAAGTGCTTTCTTGTCTTCAAAGTAGGTAATGCATACAGTGGCTAGGCCTATTTGGATGCGACCAATATATTAATTTATGATGTTTATCATTTCAGGGACAGTTTATCACAATGTTTACATATGCATTCTTATTTGTGAATTTATATTTACTTATGCATGTGCATGCATAGATACTTGCAAATACACCATGTATATTTTTTAATGTTCGTTTTAGTTCATTTCTATTTATCCTGTCCCGTAGTGCTTGTTATATTCGCTTTGGCACATAATTTTTCCTTTTTTTTTTTTTGAGCAGTTATGCCAGACTTTGCTCAAGTATACAGCTTCATTGGCAGTGTCTTTGATCCTAATACAAGTGGTCATTTAAAGAAACTGAAGGAGATGGATCCTATTAATGTTGAAGTGGTATCTTTTCTTATTCAACCTAAATCATTTTTCTCGCCTTAGATGTCTAAAGACAACTTTTTTTTTTCTGAATGATGCTTTTCATCAAAGAATGTTGGTAGTGATATGATTAGTAGAATCTTGTACATAGTAAGTCAAAGCAGATCTTTTAACAGCTCATTCTCTGTTCACTGCATTCATTTAGAGCCAGGAAGCAGAGTTTTATGTTCTCAGTTCCATATAGTCTACCAAATTTTTTGTACCTTTTTAGTGGTTATTCGTCTCCTCTATTTATTTTGCATTCTTCATTAGTTTATTAACTCAAGTGTTTCGGCTTCCATATCCTCAAGCACTACGTTATCAAAAATATCCTCAAGCACTACTTCAGAGCAATTCACTCCTTAGTCCTTACTGTCCCTAGACTAGTTTCTAGTGGAAAGATACTAGAATGTTTGCTCATGATTTTTAATGTTTTCTGCTACCTACTCCCCTATTGAATAGAAGTGTTACCATTGAAAACATTCTTGCATTCTTGATTCTTCTAGCTGTGTCAAAGGTAACTTTATATAGTTATAAATATAATCTATATGGGATCACTTGTACAGTACAGTATCTTGCAATTCATAAATTGGAAAATTTGATGGGACTTCCATTCACTTTTGAATCAAAAGGTGATATTTATTAACTGATTTAAAAATTTCTATGTAAAATCTATGTTTAACATTTATTGTTTATTTGTAAGTTACCTTACAAAAGGATAAGATGAAAATAGATACCCCCATATTAACCTATGCTTTAGGTTGCCAAGTAAATACCCTTATCCATATGCTA
Organism: Litsea cubeba; assembly: GCA_012931725.1. Taxonomy (NCBI): domain Eukaryota; kingdom Viridiplantae; phylum Streptophyta; class Magnoliopsida; order Laurales; family Lauraceae; genus Litsea; species Litsea cubeba. The sequence goes on from CM022946.1 coordinate 112,286,757, forward strand.
CCTACCATTCCCATGATGACACCCATACACTTGCCTGGATAACATTTTAAAACTCAATTTCCTGACTTCTACATTTCAAATTTTTACCCATCTTTATCTCCTGTTTTGTTTACACAAGGTAGTATTGAAGATACCTGCAACTCAATAATATTGAGATGGTTCTGTGATGATTAATGAACACGTTAGAATTGGGTTGTGGCAACATTATGATGCCTGCATGATTTCTCTTATGCAACCTTCTAGACTCCTGATTGGCTTGTGGATGTTTTGCACTCCTTCGGATTTTTACCGTTTTGAGAATTTCAACAATTGGAGAAACTCCTAGGAGATTGAGAACTACTTCCAAAACCCAAGTATTTATAGAAAAACAAACTTGGATTTCATATCAACCTGATAATGCTAATTTCGGTTATTAATTAGGGTTTTTTCTTTAATGTTGTATCATTCATTTTCAAGAATGAAAATTATTGTCCTAATTTCCATGCAACATGTAACAAATGCAAATAACTGAAATGGATGAAAGTGATATTAAATCTATAATTGAACTAATATTTGATTTTCTTTAGCCCATTGTTAATTGGGTGCCTCTTGAGCTGAATGATGGCTACTGTTGTTTTAAGTGGATCTTCTATAGATGGAGATTATGGTAATATTTTGACCACGCATGCATGTCTACAGCAACACTGTAATTTGTAGCATGTCTGTTGCATGAATTGGAGGGCAATTTGGATCCGCAGAAGTTAGTGCAAGTAATTCGTATTATGTGTAACTGTGTAAGCATAAAGTTCTTGCATTTGGAATAACCTGAGTTGCATGCAAGTGAAGAGTAAAGTTTTCTGCCTTGCAGCAACCGCTTACTGGTAACAAGAATTAGAAGTAATTAGAGATACTGGTGACTGAGTACATTTACTGATTCCTAGTACTGAAATTGGGTGTAGTGCTTGATTGCTTCACCCTACGTTACGCATTAAGAATTAAAGTTGTATGCATGGTTTTTACGCGCGTGCGCACACACAACGCACACACACACACATATATATTATATGTATGTGTAAGCGATATCCTAGATGCGTTTTGCCAATGGGGTTTAGTGCTTGGCTTGTTTATTGTTCTAGCATCCATCTAAGATGTGTTAAAACAAATTTCTGCTTTCCATGATGGAAAATGCTTGTGACTTAACAAGTAATGGATTTTCTTTGCTGCCTTTCCAGGTGGTGCTGTTGATGAAAAACCTTTCTGTCAATTTGTCTAGCCCAGATTTTGAGGGTCATGTGAGTGCTTTTTCCCCTGATACCTTCAGTCTTTACATAACATCATTTATTTCATAGAACAGTGTTGCCACAAAGCGAATTTGGGCCATTAAGCGAAGCAGGATTCAATTGTTTGAAGTTCTAGTTGTGTTCTTTAATGACCATTTTATTTATGCCACTGTTCTAGTTATCAGTGTTAAAATTTGTTGAGAGAATGCACAAAAATGCAGTAGTTGGTGAAAGCAAGTAGACTAAAATAGGGAAAAAATTTTAATTGTACTATATATGCCTGCGATGCAGGATATTAAAGCTGGCTTCTGGAAATGCAAGCATGTAGATGAGTATACAAATACATGGTATGGAACTATTGTCACAATGCTCTCTAGATTAAGCAAATAAATGTGGCTACACCCAATAGTTCATTAACAAACTGATGCATGACCACTGGAATTTAATCACATAGAATTTCATTTAACTAAAACAAGTGAGAAGTGCAATTGGCATATAAGGACTCCGAGGTGTAAAGCAGACCCTTCCCTTATTTTGCATCTCAACCAGAGCAAAGAGCAAGAGCAAGAAACTGGAGCAAAGTGCTATTGGCATAGAGGGACTCTTTTTAGTTAAGATGAAAATATCTATAGATGGTTTAGTTGGCTGAGATTATGTTTAGGGCATATTTTGTTGAAAGAATGTACGTAAGCAATGAAAAGCTGACACAACCCTTAGCTTTCGGCTGTATTTATTTGTGTTCTAAGAAAATCTCTAAGAGTGGGAAAAGTGGGTGTACTTATCCATTTGGGCTGTATGATCCATAGTTTTGAAAATCGGAATCGTATCACAAATCGTTCATATTATTGAAGCGAATCGAATCGCAAATCGTAGTATTATTTAATTTTCTAATAAAGGTGGAAAAATAATTAAAAATTAAAAGGAAAATGAAAAAGAAAGAAGTAGTTATTCATAACCATCAATTTTCCCATTGACAGCTGTATAAATACAATGACAAATAAGTATATCATACAATTATATCAAGAACATCATGACACATTAATATATAATAAATGATATGTGTAAATAGTTAAATAAGTTTAAGGTATCAATAAATAATTATTTTTTATTATTTTTAAATCAAAATATAAAAGTTAAAAAATCCAAACCATCAATATTACAAAGTAGGATATCTCTTAAAGTTAAGAAAGTGTTCATCAATAAAAAAAAAAACCAGAAGAGTTTTTTTTTTTGAAAACAAAGAAGAAGATATAGACAAGTTCTATACGTACAATCGAACGCTTTACTAATTTCTAAAACCTCCCCAAAGGCGCAAAAATTCGTAAGAGGATTTATTAACTACTAAATAACATTTTAAAAGCAAAAACACTAAAAGAAAGAAAGAATAAAGAAAGAAAAGGTAAAATATTGTTAATATTAACTTATTGGTTGTAGTTATTCGCACTCAACCGAATCGCTTGATGCATAAGATTCGATGAAACAAGTCTCAAATCGTAAGATTCACACATGAATCCTAGGATTTACCTATAAATGGGATTCGTTGTATAGATATGAATCGTTTTCCTTAGGATTCGGGATACAAATAGGAATACGAATCGTAGGATTCTGATAACTACTATGAACAACCTTGATTCAAGTGGTGGTTCTACATGTTTTTGTCTTGTTGTGTCCATTCTATTGTTTTTCATTGTCGGTGTGGTTTTTCCCCTACTACATTGGGCTACTGGTATAGGCAGTTTTCAAAATCGGAATCGTATCGCAAATCGTTCATACCAATGAATTGAATCGAATCGCGAATCTTAGGATTTTTTATTTTTCTAATAAAAATAAAAGTAATTAAAAATTAAAAGCAAAAAAGTAATTATTCATAACCATCCATTTTCCCCTTTACAACAGTATAAATATAATAACAAGTAAGTCCATCTTACAATCATATTTAGGAAGTTTCGTTAACTGCTAAATAACCTTTTAAAAATAAAAGTGCTAAAAGAAAGAAAGAAAAGAGGTAAAAGATTATTAATATTAACTTATTGGTTTTAGCTATTCTCGCTTAACCAAATTGACTGAATCGTAAGATTCGATGAAATGAGTATCAAATCGTAGGATTCACACCTGAATCTTAAGATTCATTTGTAAATGAGATTCGTTGCATAGATATGAATCGTTTTCTTAAGATTTGAGATACGAATCGTAGGATTTTGATAACTATGGGTATAGGTGTGATTCTATAAGTTGAGGACCCATGGATCGATCCTCGGGCATGTGCGTGAAACCAAGGTGCCAACACCACTCAACCATGAGTGTGTTGGCGGTTGCTGATGGATTTGGTAGGAGTTTGGGCTCTTTACTTGTTCTTCATGTTGTGTCAAACAGGAGAATAACAATTTTAGTTCTCCTATGGTCTTTGTAGCTTTTGTTCTTTTCTTTGTACTTCTATCAACTTCCACAGGTTTCTTACAAAAGTTGACCTGTATTAATAAAATATGTCCCCCATATGTATAGAGAATATATTTTTGGAAGACTTTCAAGGGTTGACTTTATGAAGATTGCTGGATTAGAGAGAGAGAGAGTCCCTACTCCCAATACTCAATTCATATAAACTCTTGCTTCATGTGTGGAGTCGAGTGACTTAACTCTTTTACTGTGATTTGTACAGAGAAGGGTACTTTCATCGTACGATGTCTCCAAGGAAGCTAAACCTCACAATGCGAGCAACGCATTCCAAGCCTCTGACTCGCACAAGGCTCCATCCAGGTAAAAGAAGCTAGCGAAACTTTGTATTAATTTAGCATGGCATGCTATAAATATGATTTTAGTATGAGTTCTGACTGCAAGAATTACTTTCAGGCTGAAGCTGGGAGATCATCAAGCACCTGTTCCAGTGGCCATTTAACTTCGGAAGGTATAGTTTTGGCTATTGCATTTTGGATTTGCAAGGTGGAATGTATAGCACCACACTTGTTTGAGAAATCAACATGCAGCCATTCTGTTGTGTTGTGAATCCACATAAAGAGGGATAAAAAAAAATCAACAGCGGGAGGTGGATGTGAGTTTTTTGATCTGTACAGGACTGCATGTTTAGGTTTGAGGTTGAGTTTTGACTGTAAAGTTGTAAGATATTATGTAGAATATTTATGTTACATATATATTTTTTAGCTTAGAATCCAGCTACCAGTGGTAACCATGATACTTGAGAGTTGTTCGGATGTGTAGAAATCTGGCTACAATGCTACTTTAAACTGTAGTGTAGACGGTCATCTTCACCTTTTCTCCTCATCCAACCAGACCCTTTGTTGTACTCGGCTGTTTGTTTGCATGGGGATTGAGTACATAAAAATTCATGGTTAAAAGGGGTCTAACAAAGGATTATTCAAGAGGTGATGCGTGAAAGATATAAGGTAGTGATGTAGATGAGACTTAGAATTGAATTTCTAGGGTGATGGCTAGGTGTTTATTTCCCATCTTGATTCATTTTCTGAAGGGGGATTATTTGATGGTTGCTTTGGATATTCACCTTTGTTTCTTTCTGTTTTTACCACTTTCATCCACAAAAGTCTTAAGAATTCCTAGGAATTCAATTACATGAAATAAATGTCCCAAGGTCCTGATTGTTTGCATAAATACATAGGAATTGGACATTTAGGAATTCATGGTGGAATTAGCTCCAATGAACGATTATTTAAGAGGGGTGAAGGATATATGGTGGAGATGTTGATAAGACCTCAAATCTCCTACATATTAAATTACAAAGGTGAGGGCTGAGTATTAATTTCCGATCTTCCTTCCCTTGATTCGATTCTCGCTGAAGGGGAGGTTATGTGATGGTCATTTTTGGATATTCACATTTGATTTATTTTTATTAAAAGAATATGATCCTAGGTATTTAATTACATGAAACAAACATGCACTAATGTTTTCCCTGTTATAGCCTCTGTTGCTTAGCTAATGCACTCCACTGAGTGGAAAAGACTCGGCACAAAACTAGCCAAGTTACATGGCTTGGTAAGTCGAGGTGAGTTAAATGAGTCTGGTGGAGTCTTGACTGACAGGGTACTTGGCCAACCTTGCGAGAGCAGGTGGACTTTATGAGATGAGCACTTGGAACAAATTGGGCTTATGTTTGGATCCTCATAACTCTCTTAACCTGCACTTGATTTGTATGATGCACATATACTTCAAAATGGGTAACGTATCGTATCCGATACTTCACTTTTTACGTGTAAAATTCATATCTCTGCCATGTCTACAGCGTGTACTTATCGAATCAATGCCGTATCTAGGCATCATAGTTTGATTCTACTGTCTGAATCTAATTACCAGTAACAGTAAAAAAACAGCTGATTCACGGGCAACATTTAAAGGTGGATTTGAGTAGTTTGCTGGTTGCTGAACATTTTGGAGATATTTGCAATCTTCTTGGGGTTCACTTGAAAATCCCAGATCCCATCAATTCCTTTAAAAGAATAGGAGTGTATATTCTTCATCTCAAATTTAGCCTTTGAAATGTCCAAGAAGGGTGCATGGGGAAGACTATGTATAATAGCCACAAAAGGCAATTGGTGGTGTGAATAAGTTACTTTTCGCCACAAAAGGCAATTGGTGGTGTGAATAAGTTACTTTTCTTTTCCTCTGGTTTTTTTGGATTTCTATGTGACTACACGATTAACATAATTCAGATGTCTTGGTTTAAATTCAATAATTCAATGGTAGGTGAACTTAGATGACCCCTGAAGGGGTAGTAATTTTGTTCCAATTCAGATTTTCAGTGGTGTTAGTCCCAGATTTAATTTCCCCCAGACAGATGCAACGAGTCTAAAGGCTTAAATGGCATCGTTTAGCACAACATAGGGTTTAAAATCCTCTGGGCTCTTTTGTTTCCATGGAATTAAATTCCAAAGAATTCATGGGAAAATTGGTTCCAACAAAGGATTATATAAGGTGGAGATATAGATTGGACGTTGACTTTCCTATGATTTGATTTACTAGGATGATGGCTGGACATTCATTTTCCCATCTCTTAATTATTTTCTATTGATTATTTGATGGCTATTTTTGAATTTTCATTTTTTTTCTTTTTATTAGTTTTGGTTCAAAGGTGACTCCCAACTCACACTAAAATGGATCTTCGCCTTGGTTTCCTAAATTTTAGCCATTATAATTTCTATGAATTCAATTCCATGCAGATAATCAGGCTTTTTCCTTTTTCTTTTGAGAAAAGGGACCAACCATGACCCTTTAACCTCCTACACATTGCCTAACCAAACACTAAATTAAATTAAGCGACCACCTCAAATCCAAAATCACTAGCCTGACCTTTGTCTCCATAAAGCAAGCAATCTTGCGTGGGAAAATAGGTGTTGAGATGGAACTAAAAGATGAAGCTACCAATCCCCGATGCCCCAACAATGCAAGAGAACAACTTCCCCAAACAAAAACTGGGATTGTGCATCCTGCAGAAAACTTGAATCTTCCATGTGGACTTGAAATTGATTCCACAAGATGCTTTTTTAATCACTGACAACAAACTTAAAGCCGCCAATTAAGCAACTTGTGTAGCGTCTCTTAAAACAAACCAGATTATGGTACTATGGTGATCTTCCTCTAGATCCACCATGATTCGGCTGAAACAAAAATCAATCGTTGAACGGTCCATAGCTGCTGATCACCCTCATCAAATGTCAACCATTGGCTGGATTTCTCAACTGTTGTAATTGCAAATAATAACAATCAGAAATCCATTCATCAGCTGGTAGGATCATCCAACTACTTAAGGAATATAACCGCCCTCTTCATGGTAGGCGCTACTAGTTCAAACTTCAAACACAATATATGATTCCCCCCCTTCCTTCTATGCTTTATTTACTGTGGATGTTCTCTCTTTAGTTTGGTTTTACTTGAATGAAGAATGATCAAGAGCAAACCCAAATTCTCAATCAGCTGCCACACAAGGAAAAGCAACGAAAAGAAAAGAAAATTCATATTATACACCATCATCACAAAAATCCCATTGAACAAAACAATCCTGCCCCTATCAGCCATGTCGAGCTTGAGGTTTATATTGAATAAAAGATATCATCATCTATGCCTGAATGCCATGTCAAACTCAGAACCATAGATCCCAGGTCCATGTCCAGGAGGAACAGGTGGTGTTTGCTTTTGATTTCCTCTCCATTCCATCTCAATCAATCGTTCCAGCACCTGTGGGCGATGGCCGGCACTAATAGCAGATCCTGTTAACGACACAAGTCACGATGAACCTTTAATAAGACAATAAATGAAATCCTAGTGAGGCAAGGCAGTGTTTCCAGGCTCAAGCGCATTTCTTGAGGGGGTGAGGTAGTTTTTGTTGGTCATGCAATCATTAAAAACTCTGCCAACTTCAGCAAAAAACTTGGAGAAGAATTCAACTTTCAGAAGGGAAAAACCACAAAAACATGAAGCTTCTCCAAGATTTGATGGGCTTATGAGCTATGATGCCTCAAGATACAGCATGGATAAGGCACGTACAAAAGTTTTACACAAAAAAAAAAAAAAAAGTAGTATCACAATATGTTGCCTACTTTGAAGTATGTAGGCATCATAGCTTATGAGGTTTCGGTATATTTTGATGGGTTCATACTGCATGAACGTCATGACAACTTCAGTTAGAAATTGGGGGAGGAAGGTATTTGCAGCATGATTACTAGTAAACCAATATATTTGAACTCTGCTAGTGGATCCAAATGGGCCAACAAGAAATAAGAGCACAAATAGAATATCAACTAAAATGACAGGCTTATATACCTGGCATTCCCAGTCCATTGCCGCCGTAATTACCATGCTGATGATTGAAAGGAAAACCCTGGATAAGGTTCATCTCTGGTATGTAACCAGGTATGTTGTTGAAGGGATGAGGCAATGGCACACCTCTTGGCAGTCCATGCAGCAGATGAGGTGGTGGGAAATTTTCAGGCATGGGCATGGGCATGGGCTGCATTGCAGAATGCACTGGATCAAACCTAGGCCCACCTGGACCATTGAAAGGGTGAGGGATGATATTAGGAGGAAAAGTATGTTGTGGATCTTGATGAATGCGTTCTGGGGCAAGAGGATGTTGATCAAGTGGGTTGAAGGGAGGCCTTGCATTATTCATCTGATGAGGAAACTGTGGAGGAGGCCGCCCATGTAAATGCTGATACGGACCCATAGACTCCACTGGCTCATAAGGACCATGGAGAACTGGTGGACCTTGTAAACCAGGCACCATGGGTCTTTCACTTTTTAGAAGGGTATTCAGAGCCGCCAGCTTATCTACAATCTCAGCCAGTGGCTCTGAGGATACTCTAGTAGCACTGCCAACAGGCATGAATTGGGATGTTTCACGATGCAACAGATCACCAACAGCAATCAAACTCTCTTCTTCAGGCAGCCGAACATCTGGCACTATATCAGCTCTGCCTTCAAAACCACCATCAGGTTCAAGCTTCAAGCCCTTCAGTCGAGGATCATTGAAACTTAACCAATGCCCTTCAATCTTATCGGGTTGTGGTACTTCTATAAGGTTTGGCTTGTTGGATACTTGTTCACTAACAGTAGAATGAAAGAAACCATCATCTGCAATTGAAAATGGCCCATGATGTTCAGGAACATCAGTTCTAGCAACCCCACTTGTAGAACCTCTATGGACAGAGACTGGAGCTTCCACTGACTGAAGCTCCTTCATGAAGGCAGTGCCAAACAGTGTTTCAAGAGTCAGTGTATTTTCACTGCCATGGACATTTTCAGCAGTACTAATCATGCTATCAGGAACAACAAGCTTGTCAGAGGAGACCGCATCAAGATTGGGGGTAGACGCTGTCAGCACTTTCGAGCTTGTTCCCTTTTGTAACAATGAAAGAAGATGTTGGGATGCATGATCATCCACAGCAGCCTTTTGTGTTTCAACTTTTGAATCCAAGAAATTCCACGCTCCATGCACAGAGTGCTGCATGTTAGAACCACTGACCTCAGCCTCGGCCAAGATGGACTGCTCAAGGTCCTCGCACGTAAGCACTCCTGAACCTGTATCTGGTTTGTCACAGTGATAGAATGGCTCAAGAACACCAACTGTGGTAGACGTCGCAGCAGTGGGGGGTATAAGGTTCTGGGAAACTTCAGTATTATCAAAAGGGGAGATTCTCGAGATGTTGTCGATGCCTTTCTCATTAGAAACTGTAGACACTTGGGGTCCATTATCATGGCTGGCAATTAATGAAAGTAAGTCTCTGGCTTTTGAAGATGATGCAACATGTACTGGTTTCATTTCTACAGTCAATGAGAAAACAAAAACATTTAGTTTCACAACTCTTTAGAATTCTGTTGGAAAAATGAAGTTGATATGAAAGCATTGCAATATTTGGATGTGCACTTGGAATTGATAAGCTCACCTTCTTCAAGAAACCAATGTGCAAACTTCGAAGCTTGCGAAGGTTGGGTGCTCCACGTGTCCGCATCAGATTTAACATCATTATGCTACAGAGCAACAAAATGACCAAATGGTGTCATAGCTACTTGCAACTCATAACAGAAATACTCATTTGTCTAAACAAGGAATATTAAGAATGCGCTGCAAAAATATCGGTGTCCTAGTTTAACATCTAACAAAGAATTGATGAGAAGATATAAAACGATGAGCCTGAATCATCACCATTTTCATCCATGTTAGTACTCTGTACTAGCGGGCCCACCTTGAGTATTTTTATTTTGATAGGTAAACAGGGATTGCATGTGCAACCTTGTGGTTTCTTCAGTGAAGACTTTCCAACTGTGTTATGAAGTCAACCTGCTCAACCTTTTCAAGATTCAAACAGTTATCTGGCCAACCCATGGTCGATGTATGATGCTGAAAGGAATTTTCTCACCCTGAAACTCTAGAAAGAAATTGATCATACAAATGAACTGTCGGAAACAATATATATCCAATGGTCCATATCCAACTTCAAATAATCCACCTTGAATGGTTGGAGTTGTTCAATGGATGCCAGAGCCCTCCTACTGTTGAGTGGCCTGGGTGGCTTGATCACTAAAAGATACACCCCACCTGGTCGGAATGCTTGACCCAAATATGGTTACACTTCTTCAGAATGTAACAAATAAAATGCCCACAATTCTGGGCAACGATTTTATACTATCACAGAAAATTCAAGAGAACTGCTTTCATGAAACTTGACAGGATTTCAAGCAAAAAGTTTTTGCCACTTCATATGCCGATTTTGAAACCCACCTTTTAAGAGGATCCTAGTTTGGTTACACTAACTTACAACAAAAGCCCTACAAGACTAATACTGGTTAACATGGAAAAAAGAACATATATCATATATATGATTGCTTTGCTAGAAAACCAAGACATTTAAAATGACTGCATGCAGGTCAAGTAATTGTCATGGTCAGAATCAATCGCTAGCTTACCATATTGGAATTACCTACATGTCAACTGAACCAAACCAATTCAAAATACAGGGGTCAATACAACCATTGATTGAATATAAGCAATTATAGATAAGACATAAATATTCATCATTTGAAAGGATTGTCGGTACCTCAATAAAATTGGGCGAGCCAACACCATTTACAGCCAAAGCATTGTTGAACAACTTTTCCAATATTGATGTAGATTGATCATGACCGACTGTACCAACCTCAAACCTAGTCACCTTCTCAGAATCAGAATTTGTAACTGCACTGTCCACCCAACCTTCTCCTGCTTCCAAGAGGCTGGAAGATTTATAAGATGAAGTCTCAATGCTAAAAGAACAGTTAGATGCTTCATCACCTCCTGATAAGACCAAATTGTTTCCATTTGCATCCATCAAAGGAACACCAGCACTCCTGTTCTCGCATTGCTGCTCATGAGAGTGTATGCATGCAGCTGATTGCTTCTCACTAAGATGATCGTCACCTGAGCCATTTGATTTACTGTAGGCACTATCCTCATATCCAGTATTCCCAACCTGCAGAACCAAGTAATCAAAATTAAGGGAAAAAAAATGTAAATGATGAATGGGCAAGTCATCAGATTGATCCTATGGATATCCTGAACCATACTTTCTCATTGCCAGATAAATCTACACCAACTGATATCACTAGGAATGAGTTACGGGAAGAACAGAAAACCCAGATCAAAAAGTTCAGGGGCTGATCTAATTCTGATTGATTCATTTGATTAATTTATTTTCAAGGAGGCCACAATAATTAATTGTAATGGTGGGCCCAAATGCAATAGCTCACACAAAAAAAAAAAAAAAAAAATCAGAAAGGATTAGGCAGGTGACTCATGCCGGGTGCAGATTGGTCAGATGTTGGGCCTAAAAATGCATACCCCATACTTCAACTCAATCCAACCCATTTGCACCTTTAATTAGGACAGCTACACTAAGAGTCTAAAGCATTTTGTACATCTACAGCCAATAAAATCCTTACTCTAGATCAACAGAGGAGATAAAAATCTCACTTTTGAATAGTCACATTATGTAGTGTTCCGGGAAGACTTAATTGACTATGTTTTTGTCCATTGTAAAGTACCATTCTTAATATGGTTTTCCATCTTTTTATCTTTCTAATATATATGGGAAATTCCCCCTACCTTCCAACAATTGAGGCCGGAAGTACCATAAATGATAAGAGGGTGACCAACAACAAAAAAGGTTGAAGTTGAGGAGCTGCTCCAAGCGCTGAAGCATTAAGACTCACTTTTTTCTAATTTTGGTAATATCAGGTGACTTTAAAATTCTCTTCCATGGTTGAATCTTGGATATATGGTATTACATCTATACTGAAATCTGGGCAATGACCTACAATATGAATTTATTGATCCACCATGTGACTAGAGAAGTAAATGAAGTGGCAGCCGGATTCGCTAATCAAGCCAATTGTGACAACTGACAAGTGAGCTCTATGGTGGGGTTCTTTGACAAGTAGCAGTAGTAATAGTAGTCATTGTTGTTAAAATCTTAAGATTTGCATCCAGAATCCTACAATTAGTATCGAATCCTAAGGAAAAGGATTTGTATCTATACAATGAATCCCGCTGACCAATGAATCTTAAGATTCAAGTGTGGCTTTAACAATTTGATACTTCTTTTATCGAATTTTACAGTTCAAATGTGGTTCTAATGACTTGATACTTCTCATATCAAATCATTCAAGCGACTCCTCTTGGGAATAGACACAGCTAAATGGCTAAAATTAATAATTTTACTCTTCTTATTGGTGTTTCTATTTTTAAGATGATATCTACTAATTAATGAAATATTAAAATTCCATGGGAAATTTAATTGTACATATTCCATGTGACAGGAGAATTTAATTGTACATATGGGGTTTCGTCTAGTGTTGTGAAATTCGTTTCGGATTGCGTTTCGGTTTGGACTCCAAACTGAATAATTTCGGTCGATTCAGAATTTCGGTGAAATGTTTCGGAAAAATAAAATATACATAATAATTATTAAAAATAGTGAAATTTGGTAGGGCTCTTTTTCCAATTAGGGTGAAATCTAATTAAGACCCTATTATTAAAGTTCTTTTAGGGCCACATAAGGTTGGTTTATTTTAAATGGGTAGAGTTTAATATAAGACACCCCAGGTTCAGCCCACAAACCTGACCCGTCTCTGTTTGTCTTATTAAAAGGGTGAAAAGGGTTTCATTTCACCCCTTTTATTTGGACCAAACGAACGAATGAAATGAAATGAAAATCAAGATGGGAGAGGGAGAAAGAGGAAGATGAAAGAGGAAGAAGACAGGGAGAGAGAGAGAAGGGGGGAGGGAAGAATGGGGAAGCAGTAGCGTAGTGGCGTCGTCGATTTATAGCAGCAGCAAGCATCAACTGGCAGAAGTATCGACGCCGACCGATAGCAGCAGTGGAATCATTCTTCCTCCTCCTCTTCTGGTTTTATTTTATTTTTTGTCCCTGTTTAAGTATTCTTTCTTTTCCCACTGCGACCTTCTTCTTTTTCTTTTTCTGCTCTTCATCCTCTATCAAACAAAACAAGGCGTCCGAACAGAAATTATTCGGGAATTTCGTCCGTAACGAAACAAACTTCGTAACACTGGTTTCGTCCCACATTATTTAATATTTTCTTCAATTTTTTCATAACCACTTCTTTAACTTCAAGAGTATCGTTGATGATTTGGATTTTATTTTTTTAATTAAGAAAAAAAAAGCCTACAACTTGTTTATTCTTCCCAATAACACTGAAAACTTAAAACATAGTTAACTATTTACACATACAGCATTTATGATAAATTAATATATGCTAATGACATACTTCATATGATTGCATCATAGACTTACTTGTTACTATATTGACAGTTAGACACTGCTATGGATGGACTATGAATAACTGGTTTTTTTTCATTATTTTTCATTCTTCTACAAGAGAAGTAAAATATTCTACCACTTGCAATACGATTCACAATACCATTCAATTCAACCCCTTGAACAATTTGTTATACAGTTTTGATTTTCATAACAATGGTTGTAATAGTAGGAGCAGCAGCAAAACAGGAAGAGGAATATTGATCCTAAGCACAATATGTTTCATTTTTATTTACCATATCCGCATCCCAAGTATGAGAAAAAATATCAACCGATATTTTAAACATTGTGTGATAATAGAAAATATGAATATGTTTCAACAGAGAAGTGAGTTTTCTGCATCATAGAATTTTGGTAGGTCTAACCGGTAGCTACCTCTGGTGCTGGGGTGGGGACCACAGATTTTGTACCAAGATTCTTCTCCAAAGCAGCACTAGCAAAACCTGGGGGCACAAGTGGTCTTGATGCAGGAGCTTGTGCAGGAAAAGAACACTTGACCGAATCACACTGAGAAATCGATGCCACATGGTCCTCCAGTCTGTCATCAATTTTGTTCTGAAGACTCTCATCTTCAGAATTCTTCAACAGTGCCACAATATCAATGTCCAGCTGCCCCTTATGCTTGTCTGGATGCTTTTGCTTCTCTTTCAGTGCATTGTGTTGTTCTTTTCTCATCAACTCAAATGATTCTGAGAAAAAAGAAAAAAAGAAGAGAAAAAATAAAGAAGTTTGTGTCAAGTCTGCGGACCTCAACGAAATGATATATCTCTAACTAGACAGGCTGAGAAACAAATAGGAGATCGGCACAAATTAGGCGCAAATTAGTTCGATGCCATTCATAATTATAGTAAACACCAGAATACACACAGTTCCAGTATCAGAACTCCAAAACAATAGGTGCATAAGATACTGATCACCAGTATATAGGCGGTATAGGCTAAAAGTGTTAGATATATGAACATAACATGAGCCATTATGACCAGCATAGAGGTACATAGTGGTCACTCAGTGGCACTGAAGGATGGAGTCAACAACAACCCATACAAACAAGAATTACAACAAAAAAGAAAAGAAAGATTGACTTATATATTGGTCGATATTTTCCAATATAGCATTTTTAAGGCTCCCAACATGGACCACTATGGCAGCTGAAACAGTTTTAATCAACATAAAACAATTACCTCTTCTCTTTCTTTCCTCCTCCGCTCTATCCTCACTTGAGCATTCAGCAGAACCAAATGTTTCATCATTACGTGAGTCAGTGTCTGCCGTCCCTAGGTAGAAAATAAACAGTTTTCAGCTGATTTACCAAAAGCAAAAATTTGGGAAGTTATTCTTTCTTTTTATCTTCTGTTCTTTTCCCATTTGTTGTTCATGAGGTTTGAAACAGATGAACAGACCTTGAAACTTAGCCCATGTTTGGCACCTCTATTTCCAACCTCTACTTGTCTAAATGTCGAAAGCGGACAGAGGTTATGAAAATAAGAGCGTTTGGCACAACATTCTGGCCTCTGTCCGTTTTAGACATTTAGAGGCAAATCCTCTAAAATCCAAATGCTCAAAAAGTGGGCCGCTGAAAAATAGAGCGTTGGCCTCTTCTTTGTATGACTTTTTTTTATGGCTCTACTTTTACTGGGTCTGTCAAAAAAGAGTAGAGATACCAAACATGGCCTAGTCGATAACAATCAATTTTTTTTTTTAATAGTGATAACAATCGAAAAATGATTAACTGATGATCAAAGGTCAGGACCCAAGAAAAAAAGATGGAATCAAAGAGCTGCAATGTACATAAAAGAATATATATATATATATATATGGAAATGCTCCTATGAGAGTAACTCTCACACTACTGTGAGAGTAATGGGGGGGACCCATTGCATTTAGGTTGTTGGCATTGGATATGGATATGATGGGTCCCCCCTTACTCTGATAGTAGTGTAAGAGTTACTCTCATAGGAGCATCCCCTCACATCCATATCCAATGCCAACAACTTCAATGTGAGGGCCTCCACTCTATCTCTCTTAGTAAAGTGAGAGATGCTCTCATAGGAGCATCTCCCTATATATATATATATATAACCCACAACCTCAAGGTTGCAGTAGTGAGCACCTTCCACTGTGCCACGGGCTCTTGTCAAATTGATTTTCTTCTCTTCGTTTGAAAAATAGTGAAATTTGATCCTAGAAGTTAGATTAAAGAAAACACCTTATAAAAACGCGGAGGTTGATATGGCTCATTGCTTCTATTGAGCTGGTAATCTCCATTACCCCGACCCCTTGGTGCTGATGCACTTCCCGTATATCCAGACGGCCTTGGAAAAGCACCACTTCCGAGAAGCCCATCGTGTTCTGGATGTTGCCAAGTACGCCGAGATTGATTACCAGAACGTCTTCCAGAATCTGTAGAGTGAAATCAAATTATCAGAATCCAATCCAATTCCTACATTCGTAAATAGTCACATACAAGATATAGAATGGTGAAAACATCAGACCAGAAAATTTCAGAACTGAGGAATCCTATGTAAGGCTTGACAACCATCCAGCATGGACTGATATCACTAGGACATGGGGGCTTAAGGTTTTTTACTGTACTAGACCATATGTTTTTAACTCTTTCTCACATGACCTATAGGAATTGTACATAAATACCAAATGAATAGATGTGAGGAATTCAAATGACAGTCCACTAACATATACTTTATTAATGTACTTAGACAACTAATGAAGTACACAATCATTAGCATCTCATTGGTCATAAAATAAAATAGCCAATATAATATTTCTAATGATAAAAAGATATTACCAAATAAGCATGAGTTAGATCTTAACGGCATTACTTATGTATGCAAAGGAAAGAAGGTCAACAATTGCCAAAACAGTAAGACAGTTTGGTTCCCTGCTGAGGAGAGTCATGGAGGCATAGAGCAACACTTTCAATAAGCTTACTGCAAACTTACAGCTTACATGATTGATATACAGATTTACAAACACTTATAGTTATATGGAACATATTCAGAAATTAAACAGCCTGCATGAGCAAATAAACAATATATCACCATGAGATATAAAGAGTAATCCTAAGATATATGTCTCTAGACAGTAGCATATGATCACTAGAACTATCTGCAAAAAAAGCTCTAAATGAAGTAACATATAAACTAAATGAATTCAGGGGAAAAAACTTCTATGTTACTTGATTAACAAGGCCAAGCAAACCAAAAAAATTTCAAGTATTTCGTAATTACTTTATTTAAACTGCTTATGAGCCTTAGAAATAATTTCTTCATTCAAAGAGCCCAAAAAAATGTGTACAGTGTACGATAGGTCAAGCTTACAAGAAGATGGTTTCAAACTCGCCTGATACATTGAAAACTTCTTTGTGCTCATTTATATAATTGAAGTAACTTATGGTGCATGTTTCAAGGTATTTGTGCGGCCATAACAAGAAAGATCATTATTTAAGTCAGCAACACTTAAGGAAAATAAATCATATACCACAGGATATTTGGCTTGGAAGTTATTTATATTATGTACACTGTAACTCTTGCTGCTCATGGTGGCTGCTGAATCAAATAGCCCAACGTTGGATTTCGAATTCCATGGACCAAGCGATCAATCATCTTAACCATAATTCAGAAGAGAGTAAGTTATCAAGTACAATCCATGCCTGAAAATTAAACCTATAGGACATGTGCTTTCAGTCTTCCATGGAATCACATGGGTATACGGCTCAACCATTAACTGAGAACAGAGTAGCAGAGTAGTTTAAAGATGTGTGTATGTTTCTTAGTAAGCCCAGAGAACAGGTCCACTAAAAGATAACAAAATCTATCTCAGAAAAAGAAAATAATAATAATAATAATATGAGCAAAAAACAAACCTTGCATAACAGAATCACGATCAGATGATGAGTCTCCGTCTCTATCATTTGATCCAGAAGAACGGGTGTCCCACCTTCCATGGCTCCCTCGAGAGTAGTTGCTTGAGCTATCCACTCTATTCAGAGGGGTTGAAGCAAACCTTTGTAAAGATAAACCTCCAGGAACTCGTTGCCGCTCAGGAATGCCGAGGGAAGCATCCTCAAAATCACTGTTCCAAAACACCATCAGAGTCAGTACAAAGCATTCCAAAATTAAAAAAGAGATTAGTGGCGAAAACCAAAACAATGACCATTTCCAAAAAAAAAAAATTCCTTAAAAAAATTAGAGCTAAAAGTATTCTATCCTCACAATAATGCTTGAAATGGGAGCACATTATATAGCTAAAAAAAAAAGGTACCTCAGAATTGATGCATCAAACCCATCAGGCAAACTCTTGCAGATATCTAACCCCGCGAAACACAAAAGAAACTCTCTCGAATACGAGATCTTTGACCGTCTATACCACAATAGTAGAGAGAGAATAATTATTATAGAAGAGGCAAAGCTCAAATAAATAAATAAATAAACAAAACATGACAAGGAAAATCAAATTAAAATGGTCATACTTTTGAGATTCATCTTTGCTCTGTTCCATTGCTGCAGGTGCGCATTGATCTTCACTTTCCAAGCTCATTGTCAAACACCCCAAATTCCGTATCAACACAACAGGCTATCAAAATGCACAACAAATATTCAGGACCGAACACAACACCAGACCCATCAAGCAGATAAAACCCAATTTATATCAGCTCTCCATGTTGACCATCCGCTCATCCAATTGACAACCCATCCATAAAAAAAAAAAAAAATTGAAAAATCTTCACTCAATGGCCTATCTAGAGGAAGTATCAGAACTAAAACTCTTCAGTTCTACCTCTCCTCATGGATTTCACCAGGTACAATCACCACTACACCAAATACCTCCACACAATAACTTCCACTACAAAGAGAAAGAAAAATCCCGAATTCTACAAACTAATATCAACCCGTTGCATTTCTATCCAAATCATCGACAATTGGCACCAAGAAAGCCAAAGACAAGAGCTTTCCCCCACAGAATCATCTGAAATCCCAAGAGACAAAAAAACCCAGTAATTATTTTGTGCCAAAAGATCAAACCATCACAAGATAGATCATACCTACACTAAAAAAACATGCAAATTGAGGTATGGGTAGCTTCCAAATGGCATTGAGAAGGGCTGAGAAGGGGAAAACACCAGCAGTTTTGGATCTTCGGCATTCATAACCTAGAAATTAGGGCAAAAGATTCGAAGAACAAAGGAAGGATTGGGAAATAACGCCTACCTGAATTGGAGCCTGGACGAAAAAGGATCATCATATGATGTTGAGGATTAGAAATTAGGGTTTTATTCGATTTCCCTATTTCAATCGATCACCCAAAATTACATGAGAAGAGGAAGGAAAAAAAAAAAACCTAACATTTGAAGTCCTATCTCTCTCTCTTTCTACGCTGATTTGATTTTTGGCAAATGCGAGAGAGGAACAAAAACGGAAAGATTACAATTCAAAAACTCTGATGGAATATGCCCAGAGAGAGAGAGAGAATGGTCTGGTGAATTGCTTACGTTCCTCTAATGGGGTAGCATTGCTAATTATAGTCCGTGCAGGACTATGGCTCTCTGAGAAATGATTTCAGTGGTCCGTCACTGACCCGGATTCATCTACTTACACGTGGCATGCTGGATGCATTCTTTACCGTTAAATCTTGGGTCCCTTTGATTGAACTGGCCCACCCCAGAAGAAAATTAATTTGGCCTTGATGTGGGCAGATGCATGTGGATCTTTCCAAATGTGAATTTTGGCCCATTTGGTGATTGGGGTAGCTTCATTTTGGTTTTCTTTTGAGCTGGAGATTTCATAGTGGGGTCCAGTGTCCAGGGTCCATGGATGATGGGAATAGATCACACACATGTAATCTACCAGTTTTATAAGTTGGCAACTAGTTTGTTAACCATTCAAAAAATAAATAAATAGTTTGTTGAGTTTTAGGCTAGATTACACTCTCTAAGTCGTCGTTGAGGATAGATTTAGGTACCAACTAACCTTATTTATTTATTAAGTTATGGGGCTCACCACTACAGTATAAAGGCAAGGGGCATCTTTTTGGTGGGATTGTTTGCATGTATTTAGGATTAGAATTCTATGTGTTGAGAGCTGCCAATAATGTTGAGATTCCTTATTTGATTAGTGGAATTTTGAAAATTTAACATCATGAATAGGTAAAATTAGCGAAATGTCCCTATAAGTGAATGTGTACAGCCTCCAGTCCAAGAAAAAACTCTTTAAGGCCTATGGTCCACTCAGCTAGACTGTTTGTAGCCATAGGTCCCTAAGCCCACACATTTTTATTTTTCAGGACTAAATTACCCTTCCAACTATTTTAGGCATAAAATTTTGAAATTTCAAATTTCAAATTTTATATTATCCATCTTCTTCTGCAATGAGCCTAGGTTTAGATCGGAATAGATATAAGGCTTTCATCAGAGGGCTCCTTCGTTTGTTTTCTGCAACCAGTTGGAAGAAGAAGATGAAGTTGCAATTGTGTTGCCTCGGGATTAATGCGTCCTAAGTCAATAAACCCAAGCAAGGAGACTCACGTGTTCTTTCTTTCCAGAAGCAATTGTATTGTCTTCTCATTCGCATCGGGTTTCGTGCGTACACTTCCCATTCTTTTTCTTTCTTTCCAGTGAAAGAGAAGCACATGGTTGGTGGATGTGTTGTTTCTTCTTCTCCTCGGTACGCGTGCAAGAAGAGGAAGAAACTCTTTACAGGTTGGGTGAGTCCGACCCGATCATAACCCGACCCGACCCATATTTTATTTTAGTCCATCTACCAGCAGGCGCTGGTACAACCGGAGGTGAAGATTGCAGCCCGACTGCATTCCTTCTTCCTCAAGTTAGGTGGTGGCGCAACAGCAGCAGGACCGTCATTTTTTTGATAGCTGCAGATCGCGATCCTTTGGCGGTGGCGATTGGAGAAGGAGGCAGCGCCGAAGAAAAGAGGCGATGTGAAGGCGGCAACACTCCTTCCTCAGGCATCGCACAGCTGCCTTTTTTGCTTTTCCCGGATCAGAAGTATCTGTTACGAGCCCCCGATCACGGATTCGATTTCATCGGCTGAAATCCCGTAGCCAATAATCTGAAGCGCTCCGAGATCCGAGACTGATTCGAAGATGCGGCGCACGGAATTTTCGTCTCGGGATAAAAGGGAAGGTAGATCGATCTTTGAAGGATTCCAAATTGCAGACAGGATAGAGGATCTGTGTTCGTCGTTTTTTGCTCTGTTTTTGTCTTTTGTCAAATTCCGTGGAGGACCGACATCTCCCCGGTGATCGCTTTTGGCTCTGTTTATCTTTTTTATCAAATTGATCTGAGTTTTTGTCAAATTTATCTGAATTTTGTTCAAATTTATCTGAATTTTTATCAAATTTAACTGAGTGTTGTTCAAATTTATCTGTTTTCTGTCATATTTTTTTGTGTTTTTGGTAAATTTATCTGAGTTTTGTTCAAATTTATCCGAGTTTTTGTCAAATTTATCTGAGTATTGTTCAAATTTATCTGTTTTCTGTCATATTTCTTCGTATTTTTGGTAAATTTATCTGAGTTTTTTAGCAAATTTATTTACGGTTTTTGAAATCTATATGCGTTTTTAAATTTATTTGCGTCTTTTGAAATTTATTTCTATCTTTTCAAATTTATTGCATTTTTTGAAATTATTGTATTTTTTAAAAATTATTTTCGTTATTTTAAATTTATTTACATTTTTTGAAATTTTCTTTGCATCTTTTGAGATTTATTTGAGTCTTTTGAAATTTATTTATATTTTCTGAAATTTACTTGGATATTTTGAAACTTATTTGCATCTTTTTAAATTTATTTGCGTTATTTGATTATATATTGCGTTTTTTTTTAAATTTATTGCATTTTTTGAAATGATTTCATTTTTTAAAATTTATTTTCGTTATTTTGAAATTAATTTGTTTGTTTTTAGAATTTATTTGAAAATCTGGGGATTCCATTAATCATGGGCAATTAAATGTTAGTTGGCCATTAAAAATGAGATATGCCACCAATCATGTGTTATGATTTAAAGAAAGGGTAAATTAGACATTTCAGGTATGAAAAAGTATAGGAGGGACCTTTGGCTCTATGACTTTTTTTGCCCCCCATGAAGTATTACTCTCGGCGATTTAAATTGTGCGAGTCTGGATGCCAAGATTAGAAGAAAAGTAAAGCCACCAATGTGAGTGTCATTAGTCCAATTTTGTTTGGATACAAAAAGAAGAGTAGAGTACAATAAAGTCATCGATTTCTCCATGCTCCGCATTTATGAGAAATAACTTTTTTTGTCATTTAATATATTTACTCTTTAGTTCTTCCTGTTTTCTTTACTCTTGATTTAATTTTTTTAGTTTCCTTTACTCCTTCCATGCAGTATTAGAGTATCTATAATTTTGGAAAACCACCATGCACGGCCCACCTTATTATAAATTATAGGTGAGCCATTCAAACCCAATGATTATAAGTTATAACAATCAATTTAGAGGCCCAAAGTTCAATTGCCACATTCGAGAAACATACGATCAAGTACCCACTGTCATTAGAAACAATATTTTAAGTAGCTACCATATCATAAGGGTAACATTTAACTTAGTGACCTCTTTATTTCTTAATTTTGTTATTATTATTATTACTACTACTATTGATGTGATATTTATCAATCATATAATACCGCAAGTGCACGGGTGTCTAAATGAGACAGTGACAAGAACGGGTCGAACCCACAGGGAGCTAATTAAAGAAACTTTTAGATTAAGAAAACTAATTAACTAACAATTAAGGAAAATTTTGATTATTTAAAAATAAAAGAAAGCAACTAATTTAGAAATATGAAAATTACCAATTAATGAAAGTGATTGGAGCATATGAATCCAATAAGCATCCACCAATTATTTATCAAGTAACCCTAACTTATTCCAATTTTTACTTCAAATCAAAGACAAATCAATGTTTTTAATTTGGAAAATCTAACTTTAAAAACCCATTTTTAATTATAGAATCCAAAACCCAAGACTTCCTTCACCTCATAAAAGATAAAAAAACAATCTAAGCATTACCCATCAAAAGTAAGTATAAACCATCAAAAAGATCTAAGTCCTAAGCATGGCCTATCAAACCTAAGCATGGATAGTCAAAAATCAATTTTTATTATCAGAAATTAAGAATGGAGATTTGCCTAGGGCACGAAGACAAGTCTATTAATAAAAAAACATAAAGATATGCAAACAAGTTAGAACTACTAGACAAATAAAAAGTAATCACTTATCTTCATCCATCACTCTAATCAAAACTAGCCCGCCATTGCAAAGAAGACTTCTTGATTTGTCATTAAAGATTGCATTTTTACAATGCCACCTTCAAGTACTTGCTTGGACAAGGCCCAAATCTACCCAAAATAAAAAATATGGAGAACTAGACTAGAACTAGAACTAGAACTAGAAAAGGGAAAAAAAGACAAAGAGAATGGCTTGGCCACTTTATGAAGGAGAATAGGCTTGTAGTTCTAGCCCCCTTGATGCTTCTTTTATACTTTTTGGCCTCTTGATTTTCAAGGAATTATTTTTATTCTATGACTTGATTATTGGCTTAGCTTTCAAGCAAAGCTTCTCACTTAGGTTGCAATTTGAATTGGAGATGATTTGTTACTAAGTGTGGTCTCTTGGGCTCCAAGTCTTGCCAAATTGAACTCCTCAAAGATCTCTCATGTTGCCAATTTTGAAAACTTTTTGCAATTCTCGCATAGAATTATAGCAGCCAACTTCCCGAGGTCATATCTCCCTCAATATAGCTCCGATTTATGAAAACTTGGGCTCCACGGATTGATGGACAATGCTCCTGCTTAGTTCTACCGAGGTCGGCGGACGTGGGAGTCCGTTTGGTCCGACCCTTTCGTAACCGGAGGGCAAAGGCGTGCATCAACATTTTTTTTGTGTTGGTGTGCCAGATTTTCTATTTTACTTGGAATTACAAGTGGTGATCTGGAGATCGACCTTCGCAAGTAAAAAGGAAATCAACTTCTTTCAAGTTTTCCATTGCACATATATTTAAGAAAAGAGACAATTTTCTTGATTGCCGTGAAAGCCGATTTTTGGTGTTTTTAGCCGATTTTGGCGTTTATAGCCAATTTACAATTCTTATCAATAATGAAAGACAAGAGTTGTAATTTTTGTCTCTTTTGGAAAAATACAAACTACAATGAAAAGCAACAAAAAGGAGGATCTAACTTCTGAGGAGATTGTGGGGAACTCATTCAGATTGACGGTCGCAAGCCATATGTGGACTTCGCCATCATCCATATAGATGAGAACAAAGGATGCTCTTAATTCGCTTGGCTTGGCTATAACCTCAGGTTTTTAGAGGAGAAAGACTAAAAGGAGGTCCTATGTCCAATAAAAAACTAAGTAGACGGGCTGAAAAGCCACGTCTAAGCCATTGGAGGCAGAAGGAGAAGGCAAGGACCTTGGGGGGGGGGGGGGGGGTACCCCCCAAGGGACTTTTATCACCTTGTAGTGGTGGCCGGTGCAGAACTTTTGCAGAGTTTTCTCTCTTTCTTTCTCTGGATTTCCTGTGCTTTTTTCTTATCAGGGATCTCTGTATGGTCTTTTCCCGATCTCTGTGATTTTTCCGATCTGGAATTCCTTGGAATGCTCTCCTATTTATAGGCTTTTAGGTAGCCATTTAGGAGGATTTATGAGCATTAATTGTCATAAAGCTACATAAAGGGAGGAGTTACAAGATTGAATTCTTTATTTTGTAACTCCTTTTTCTTGGCTTCTGATTGGCCGGAGGAGATTGTGGGCATTTAATCGCCATGATGGGAGGAGTTTCATGGGTTAAATGCCATGAATCAATTGACTTGTAACTTCCGGATGCTTGCTTCTGATTGAGCCGTCCAAAGAAATGAATTAATGACTGCAATAAAGCTAGTCAATTAATCTCATTAAGTGGTCGCCGAGCAGTTAAAGAGTCGCGGGCCGTGCCGCGTCTTTTGGGATTTTTCTGGCGATGATCATCGGTGGATCTTCATGTAGATCGACATCGGATGGCCATGTAACTTTAGGTGTTGTTTGCCAACAGCGGGTCGGTGCCATCTGTCCCGTCGATTTTTCGATCGGTCGGGTAGAAAGCACACTTTTTTGGTTGACCGGTTAGCGATTAATGTTGATTTTGATACTCTTGATGATTGACCCGTGATTTTGACGGATGTCAAAGGATTTGGTGTCTCAAAAGTATGAATTTTGAAAAATCCGAGGAGTCAGACACTGCGAATCGCGAAAAACGACGAAAAATGGGGCTTTCGGGGCCCACCCGGCGATCCCGGGCTCCATGGTTGCCGGCGACCATGGGCCAGGGTCGCAGGGGCCTGCGACCCTGAGGGGGTTTTCCCCCTTTTTGTCCCGTTTTGCGTCCGTTTTTTATGTTTTTCGATTCTTTTTTCTTTTGTATTTTTTCTTGACATTTTTTATCATTTATTGGCCTGATTTTCCTGTAGAAAACTTGATGAGAATCCTTGCATTTTGGATTGCAAAGTTTCCAATTTTCCGAGAAAGCCGAAGACTTTGTCGCGCAGAGCTGCCGATTTTCCGTCAGAAGCTGAAACTGGGTCAAACGATGTCGGAATGACCTGAAATTTGGGGTGAAGCCTCCTGGGCAATAAATAAGACCAACCATAGGCTTTTGTTTGAATTTTGAAGCCGTTTGGGGTCCTATCACCAGTAGACTTGTTTTTGTCGCGATGAAGATGTCGCGGCTTGATGTGCGGTCAACCGATGTCCGATTGACTTGAAATTTAACAGGGAACCTATTGGAGTCATTTTAAGATGATCCACAAGCTCTATCTTAGAAACCATGGTCCTGGGGAGCGTCGCCGCCGAGAGGCCTGATTTGACTTCCGAGCGTCAAAGTCTGGTCAAATGTTGTCGAAATGACCTGAAATTTGACGTGTAGCCCTTTGTAAGCATTTTGAAGCCGTCCATGTGCTCTATCTGATGAGTGATGGCCTCGGTGGTTCTCGCCGCCGAGAGACTTGATTTAGCTGTTCGAGGGGTTGATGTAGGGTCAAACGTTGTCGGTTTGACTCGGAACTTGATGTGGAGCCTTTTGGATGTATTTTGAGACCATCCATCGGCTCTAATCGAAGATTTGGTGTCTCCGATGGTTTCGTCGACGGGAGCTCCTTTTCAGCTGCCGAAGAAGAGAAGTTAGGCCAAATGATTTTGAAATGGCCCGAAACTTCTTGTGTACTCCTCTTTTGGCTATCTTGAAAGATCTTGCAGTTTTTGTATGATTCTGACAAGATTTGATTTTTCAGATGTAGCATTGCCTATTTATGGCAGGTTGCGACTTCATGTAGCTTTTTGGATCTTGAAGAAGCAAAGTGACATTTTTGGTATCAACAAATGCCCCCTCGAGGTACAGCGCTGTCACGCCCCGAAACCGGGACCTGCAGCGAACCGATCTCGGGGTGCGAAATTTTGGAATAATTTGAAACTTTTTGTTATAGTTCCCAAGATCCGCGTGAATGAGGATAATCACATCCCAACACAATCAGAGTATATTTTTCGCGGAAGCTAAACATGGTGTTACGACCTGGAATCCGTGGCCATCGGGTTCCGTGTCGTACGCAACCAATATCACAAAGCCATCAATAAACAGACTGGCATAAATCATACATCATAGCACACTGAGCTGGTAGTAACAAACTATTATTTCCCACATATTCAAGTTACAATTAACAGATGTCTTAATTACAAACCCAAAGAAAAAGGCTAACATAGCCATACAAAAATACAACCAACTAAACAGAAATACTACCCTCAAAGGTTTGCTACGAACTCCGGTGCCAAACTTGACATCTAAATGACATCAACGGGCAACCTCTCACGTCAGACCGGCGGTCCCACCGCCTCCTCTGATCAAACACCTAAAACCAGAAAGAGAAGAAACTGGCACCAAACAAAAAGGGTCAGACACGACGGTCTGGCAAGCAAATAAACAAGTAATATGAATAAAAGAACATATATAAAACCTGATGAAATCATCGTAAACCGGATAAATAGTCTAGACAATAATGACAATAATGCATGCTAAAACGATCGAATGGCAGAACACAAATATCAAAACGAATAAAGAACAATATCAGATGTAACGAATACCTCGAAGAGATTAAAAGCCCGCTTAAAACATTTAATCGTCAGAAATACATTTCAAATCCTAAATAGTAGCGACAATACAATAAAGATCGATATCGTAACATTAAACCAATCTGAGCGTAAAAAGTACAACCCACGAGAATCATAAACTAATGCAATATACAGATAAAACACTGGCAACCACAAATAGCTAAATCCTCCTATTACCGAAGTAATAAGAGCAGACAGAGCGTAGCCACTGAACGTGGTACTAAAAATAGGATCAGAACCGTAGCCATACAAATGGGACCGGCAGATCAGAAATCAGAACCGTAGCCATACAAATGGGACCGGCAGATAAAACCGTTGCCATGGTCGGTACAGACAGAATCCAAGCTGCAGCTGGCGGACAGATTTAAAGATCCCAAGCCGGGTGATCAGCCCGACAAGGTGACCTAAGCCTAGTGGTGCCTTTAGTTTTCAAAACTCGAACTGATACCAATCTAACATAATACTAATCCCTTTTGGCTCGGGGGCTCGCACCACATAGATCTGGCCCCGTCTTGCCTCAGGGTTTTGTTTTCGAAGTCATAGCCTCTTTGGCTCATGGGCTCGCACCACATAGCTCTGGCCCCGTCTTGCCTCGAGGTTTTATTTTCAAATACTAGTGTTGTCAAAACAATAGTCTTATCGAAGAAATCCCGAATGTGACGAACATACTCCAATCTCTTTTCAAATCGAATCGGAGAAAACATACGAATATCTATGGTAAACCGTTCAAATACGCATCAAGGTGATTTGTATAAAATCATACGGTCAGTCCTTTCGAACGTGGAAAACCACATGATTTTATAGCAAATCATCGATGCTATTTAAATTAGTTCACCAAAGAAAACAAATACAAATACAAATACAAATACAAATAGATTTTTCTGACTTGAAATGGAATGGACAGTGGAGAATGACTTAATGCATTGCCAAGGAACAATCTCAATGCACATTTAACCCTTAAACATTGATTAATGAAAAGTGCGTTTGATGCCAATGAAAATCCATAATATTTAAATGATAAAGTGCGCATTAAGACACGGAAGGTTCCCGGGTAATTCCACATGCATTCATTCTCACAATGATCCCATTCCCATTTCACAAACTTTCCAAGTATTACAAGAAAATCCAAACTCTTTAAAACAGGCCTATAGTTGGCCTTAATCCAAGTCCAATAGTCCTTAATGATAATCCAAAAACCAACCTTAATCAAGCCTACAAGACAAGTTTTAAAACGGTCCAAAACTAATCCTTGAATATCTCACAAACAAATTCTTAAAAACTAATCCAAACTAATCTTTGAATGACCTACAAAACAGGTTTTGAAAACAGCCCAAAACCGAACTTGAATTGCCCACAAAACAGATTTTTAAATCAGCCCAAAACTAGACTTGAACCAGGCCCACAAACAGATTTAAAACAGTCCAATGTCAGGCCCAAAGACGACCCAATATCAGATCTGAAATGGCCCAAAAACTGATTTGAATCAGGCCCAAGGAAGTCCCTAAAAATTGGCCCACAAAAATCCACAAATCCAGGCCCGAACCCGAGCCCAGACTGAGCTGGGCTCGCTCGAGCGGACCCAGGTCCGCTCGAGCGGACCCAGACAGAAGCTGGGTCGCTCGAGCGGACTGGGCCTGCCCAGTCCAGCCCGAGTGTGCATGTTTTTGCATTTTTTCCTTCTTTTTCTTGATTCTTTTGCTTCCTTTTCTTTCATACTAATTTCCATGATTGGTTGGGCCCTTCCTTGACCTTCCAAACTCATCAAAACCATCCATTCCATCAACCCAATTAACCAAACAATCACTTTTTAAAACAAAGTTTCTCCCCATTTCTTTGAACCCAACTCTTAACACAAGAAAATCAAGTTTTCTACATAACCAAGATGAAAGCCACTTCCAACACATTGTAAGACCATACATAAATGGAAATCCACACAACATTGGTTCATTTAATCAAAGTAAAACCATGATCAAAGAAGCTTAGCACAAAGAAAAGAAAATCATGAACTATGACCAAATGAGAGAAAACATCATATTAATTGGAAATCCACTTGCCTTGGTCAAGAGAAGATGCAAAAACACTCCATGAAGGTCCTCTTATGCCTCAAGCTCCAAATTACAAAATCCCCAAAGTAGCTCAAGAGAAACCCTAAAAATCCAATCCATTGTAACCCTCCATGAAAACCCATTGCATATATGACAAAACCCTTCAAAATGGTTTGGAAAACAAAGATTTGGAGAAAGAAATCCATTGCTCACCTTATAAAAGCTCAAACCAAGAAGAAATGCATGGAAAGGTGGTCTCTCCTAGCTCAAATCTCTTGCAAATGGGTTCTTTAGAAAGCTTGGAGAGGGAGGAAGAAGAAGGTGAGATCAAATCTCCCTTTAGCATCCAAGAAGAGGGGTTTCCAAGAGGAGAGAGAGAAAGTGCTGGAAAAGGGACAAAACCCTAGGCTCACAATTGCTGGAAAACAAATGAAGGAAGAAGAAGAAGGGTTCCCCTTCTTATAAGATAAGTCTTGTGGGCCCCGGTCTTCATCAAGCTAAAAATGGCATATGCGGGCCCCGAATGAAAACGACGAAGAAGACAAAAACGATCGGCGAAATATCTACTTTCCAAAAAGTATATTTTCCCCAATTTCTGGAATTTTCGAAATTCATGGACAGATTTCATGTGAAAGGTCAGTTTTGCCCTTTTTCCTCGAAAAACGTGATTTCTGAGTATCAAACCAAAGTGATCAAAACATGAAAGTTGTTAAACTTCATAAAATGAGTCAAAATACACCAAATCCCGGATTTTTAGAAATGAAAAGTAATTTCCCATAAAAATACAAATCATATGGACCGGGTCAAACCAAGTCAACGGTCTACAAAATCTCAAAGACTAAGGAAAAATCTAGTCAAACTCAAAAACAAGATCAAACTAAATCAAATATCACTTAACAAGCTAAACCACGATTAAAACAATGCTAAACAAAAGGACTGGGGTCGGGATCTTACATCCTCCCCCCCTTAGAATCCATTTGGTCCTCCAAATGGCTTAAACCAAATCAAAATAAAAAACCCAAAGACAAACGAAAACACTGACAACCTATGCTAGACCTTGGTGACTGAGAGACTCTCTGATCAAACTGGACGTTGAGATGCACGGTCAACAACATTCTGATTCGGTTGAAGGCTTCACACTAATCCACATATCTGCTCGAAAACAAACTCCTCTGGCCAAACTGGTGCCCAACACTCCTAAGTATCCTCGGCGTCATCTGTCGTTCCAGCACTAAATCAATTCTTTTACTTAACTCGTCAGTCACTGTCGGTCCAAGAAACTGCAAATTCTGTCTCTTTCTATCACTTGGAATCCTGTGCCTTAAGTCCTTCAAAGCTGTACACGGTGCTCTTGACGCTTGTATGAAGATGTGATCGTAGACATGCCTTCACTGAAAAATCTTCATCCCGAAAATTCTGGAATTCCATACGTTTGCTCTTACTATATTCCTCGAATGCATCATCAGCTTCTGGCCTCCAAGTATACCGTCAATCCTTCTTCATTCTGAAATCACAACTCCAAATTTCCAATCTTTCTATGCTGTACTCTGAATTCTTGCCCACAACTGATTCTATCTACTTGCTGCTCTTGATCTTTACCTGATACTTGTGTTATCAACAAAACATATCTGCCAAATCTGATGTTAATTCCCGAAGAACTGAAACTTTCAATTCAAGTCTTGACTGATGTTGATTCTCTCATAGACCCAACTTGTCTTCAACTGAACTAGTACACATCTTGACATCCATCAACCCTTCAATTCTTACACTTCCAAACTCCAACCATAGGCTAATACAACTCATTCCATTCGATGCCGAACAACCCTTAAAATTTTAAACATGATGACTAAAACAATTACTTAGCTAAATCTCATCATTTTAAAACATAATAAAAATTGAACTTCCAAATTATCAAATAAAACTTAATAAATAAGGTTTATCAAAATTTGAATATGGAACAACATTATTCGTTTTGAAATTCATATTTTCATAACCCAACAAATGATTGAAATAATCAACAATCTCAAATTAGGATTTTCAAAAATAAATCAAATTCATTTAATATGACCATACATTAAATTTTTATTGAAATCCATTTCCAACCAAACATATACGAAATTTTGAAATCGTCAAGGTTTTGAAATGTAAGTGTCAACATTTAAGAGAATTAAAACAAGAGCAAAATTCTAAGGTCATTGTAAAACAATATCTTAAGGAGATTAAACAAAAAGTTGAAACACCAATCCTTATAAAAACAAAATCATGTGACTTATGAAAAGAGTATAATAACATAGTTTATGTCAAAATAAGCCTTAAGGAAGAGACATAAATCCATTGTTTAAACACCACACGGTTAAATCATAGACATTAAGGAAAACATAACAAAGATGAAAATATCCTGAAAAAATCATTTTAAATAAGAAATGGACATCCAAACCACTGAGGTACTCCCTTGCTGAATCCACTACACCGGCTAAGCTGCAAGTTTACGGAAATTTTCAACCAAAACTATGACGAGGCTCATTGAATCCGGGAAATCCATGAGTTTCTAGCACTAGCTTCCAACCTTACTAACTAAGAATTATTTCTCCCTTCATAAAAATTGCCAACTAATGTGTCTCCTGCAGTCCTTCATCTTGGAAAGATGGTCTGAGTTCCCCCAAAATTCCACATTTACTTACCTTGGTACGCTGCATGACGATCCTTGATTAGCTGAAAGGGGGTCTTCGAATACTACTCAAGTCCTACTTTGACGGAAAAATGCACATGTCTTCTCTCATTAACCACAATGAAGATGCTGAAGGCTGAAAGTCTGCTGATGTTCTCCGAAAACAACATACCAAGTCCAGAGGGTTCTCAGTCTCCGACACAAACACAGATAAAAGACACCGAACAAGAGCATGGAGACTTTAAATTCTCCACCACTAAGGAGGAAATTTGGTCATCCAAATCTCTTAACAAGAAGAACAAAAGAAAAGACAAGCAAAATCTCCCGAACTGAAAGAAAAGCCGACTCAAATCCAAAGAAACAAGGACACGAGAAAACAAATCGACACAATCTAACGAATCCTCACCACACGTCTTAATGTCTCTAGAGTATTTTATTTCCTAGAAACTAACCAGCTCTGATACCAAACCTGTCACGCCCCGAAACCGGGACCTGCAGCGAACCGATCTCGGGGTGCGAAATTTTGGAATAATTTGAAACTTTTTGTTATAGTTCCCAAGATCCGCGTGAATGAGGATAATCACATCCCAACACAATCAGAGTATATTTTTCGCGGAAGCTAAACATGGTGTTACGACCCGGAATCCGTGGCCATCGGGTTCCGTGTCGTACGCAACCAATATCACAAAGCCATCAATAAACAGACTGGCATAAATCATACATCATAGCACACTGAGCTGGTAGTAACAAACTATTATTTCCCACATATTCAAGTTACAATTAACAGATGTCTTAATTACAAACCCAAAGAAAAAGGCTAATATAGCCATACAAAAATACAACCAACTAAACAGATATACTACCCTCAAAGGTTTGCTACGAACTCCGGTGCCAAACTTGACATCTAAATGACATCAACGGGCAGCCTCTCACGTCAGACCGGCGGTCCCACCGCCTCCTCTGATCAAACACCTAAAACCAGAAAGAGAAGAAACTGGCACCAAACAAAAAGGGTCAGACACGACGGTCTGGCAAGCAAATAAACAAGTAATATGAATAAAAGAACATATATAAAACCTGATGAAATCATCGTAAACCGGATAAATAGTCTAGACTATAATGACAATAATGCATGCTAAAACGATCGAATGGCAGAACATAAGTATCAAAACGAATAAAGAACAATATCAGATGTACGAATACCTCGAAGAGATTAAAAGCCCGCTTAAAACATTTAATCGTCGGAAATACATTTCAAATCCTAAATAGTAGCGACAATACAATAAAGATCGATATCGTAACATTAAACCAATCTGAGCGTAAAAAGTACAACCCACGAGAATCATAAACTAAAGCAATATACAGATAAAACACTGGCAACCACAAATAGCTAAATCCTCCTATTACCGAAGTAATAAGAGCAAACAGAGCGTAGCCACTGAACGTGGTACTAAAAATAGGATCAGAACCGTAGCCATACAAATGGGACCGGCAGATCAGAAATCAGAACCGTAGCCATACAAATGGGACCGGCAGATAAAACCGTTGCCATGGTCGGTACAGACAGAATCCAAGCTGCAGCTGGCGGACAGATTTAAAGATCCCAAGCCGGGTGATCAGCCCGACAAGGTGACCTAAGCCTAGTGGTGCCTTTAGTTTTCAAAACTCGAACTGATACCAATCTAACATAATACTAATCCCTTTTGGCTCGGGGGCTCGCACCACATAGCTCTGGCCCCGTCTTGCCTCAGGGTTTTGTTTTCGAAGTCATAGCCTCTTTGGCTCATGGGCTCGCACCACATAGCTCTGGCCCCGTCTTGCCTCGAGGTTTTATTTTCAAATACTAGTGTTGTCAAAACAATAGTCTTATCGAAGAAATCCCGAATGTGACGAACATACTCCAATCTCTTTTCAAATCGAATCGGAGAAAACATACGAATATCTATGGTAAACCGTTCAAATACGCATCAAGGTGATTTGTATAAAATCATACGGTCAATCCTTTCGAACGTGGAAAACCACATGATTTTATAACAAATCATCGATGCTATTTAAATTAGTTCACCAAAGAAAACAAATACAAATACAAATACAAATACAAATAGATTTTTCTGACTTGAAATGGAATGGACAGTGGAGAATGACTTAATGCATTGCCAAGGAACCATCTCAATGCACATTTAACCCTTAAACATTGATTAATGAAAAGTGCGTTTGATGCCAATGAAAATCCATAATATTTAAATGATAAAGTGCGCATTGAGACACGGAAGGTTCCCGGGTAATTCCACATGCATTCATTCTCACAATGATCCCATTCCCATTTCACAAACTTTCCAAGTATTACAAGAAAATCCAAACTCTTTAAAACAGGCCTATAGTTGGCCTTAATCCAAGTCCAATAGTCCTTAATGATAATCCAAAAACCAACCTTAATCAAGCCTACAAGACAAGTTTTAAAACGGTCCAAAACTAATCCTTGAATATCTCACAAACAAATTCTTAAAAACTAATCCAAACTAATCTTTGAATGACCTACAAAACAGGTTTTGAAAACAGCCCAAAACCGAACTTGAATTGCCCACAAAACAGATTTTTAAATCAGCCCAAAACTAGACTTGAACCAGGCCCACAAACAGATTTTAAAACAGTCCAATGTCAGGCCCAAAGACGACCCAATATCAGATCTGAAATGGCCCAAAAACTGATTTGAATCAGGCCCAAGGAAGTCCCTAAAAATTGGCCCACAAAAATCCACAAATCCAGGCCCGAACCCGAGCCCAGACTGAGCTGGGCTCGCTCGAGCGGACCCAGGTCCGCTCGAGCGGACCCAGACAGAAGCTGGGTCGCTCGAGCGACCCAGTGGGTCGCTCGAGCGGACCCAGACAGTGCCTGGTCCGCTCGAGCGACCCAGTGGGTCGCTCGAGCGGACTAGGCCTGCCCAGTCCAGCCCGAGTGTGCATGTTTTTGCATTTTTTCCTTCTTTTTCTTGATTCTTTTGCTTCCTTTTCTTTCATACTAATTTCCATGATTGGTTGGGCCCTTCCTTGACCTTCCAAACTCATCAAAACCATCCATTCCATCAACCCAGTTAACCAAACAATCACTTTTTAAAACAAAGTTTCTCCCCATTTCTTTGAACCCAACTCTTAACACAAGAAAATCAAGTTTTCTACATAACCAAGATGAAAGCCACTTCCAACACATTGTAAGACCATACATAAATGGAAATCCACACAACATTGGTTCATTTAATCAAAGTAAAACCATGATCAAAGAAGCTTAGCACAAAGAAAAGAAAATCATGAACTATGACCAAATGAGAGAAAACATCATATTAATTGGAAATCCACTTGCCTTGGTCAAGAGAAGATGCAAAAACACTCCATGAAGGTCCTCTTATGGCCTCAAGCTCCAAAATTACAAAATCCCCAAAGTAGCTCAAGAGAAACCCTAAAAATCCAATCCATTGTAACCCTCCATGAAAACCCATTGCATATATGACAAAACCCTTCAAAATGGTTTGGAAAACAAAGATTTGGAGAAAGAAATCCATTGCTCACCTTATAAAAGCTCAAACCAAGAAGAAATGCATGGAAAGGTGGTCTCTCCTAGCTCAAATCTCTTGCAAATGGGTTCTTTAGAAAGCTTGGAGAGGGAGGAAGAAGAAGGTGAGATCAAATCTCCCTTTAGCATCCAAGAAGAGGGGTTTCCAAGAGGAGAGAGAGAAAGTGCTGGAAAAGGGACAAACCCTAGGCTCACAATTGCTGGAAAACAAATGAAGGAAGAAGAAGAAGGGTTCCCCTTCTTATAAGATAAGTCTTGTGGGCCCCGGTCTTCATCAAGCTAAAAATGGCATATGCGGGCCCCGAATGAAAACGACGAAGAAGACAAAAACGATCGGCGAAATATCTACTTTCCAAAAAGTATATTTTCCCCAATTTCTGGAATTTTCGAAATTCATGGACAGATTTCATGTGAAAGGTCAGTTTTGCCCTTTTTCCTCGAAAAACGTGATTTCTGAGTATCAAACCAAAGTGATCAAAACATGAAAGTTGTTAAACTTCATAAAATGAGTCAAAATACACCAAATCCCGGATTTTTAGAAATGAAAAGTAATTTCCCATAAAAATACAAATCATATGGACCGGGTCAAACCAAAGTCAACGGTCTACAAAATCTCAAAGACTAAGGAAAAATCTAGTCAAACTCAAAAACAAGATCAAACTAAATCAAATCTCACTTAACAAGCTAAACCACGATTAAAACAATGCTAAACAAAAGGACTGGGGTCGGGATCTTACATCCTCCCCCCCTTAGAATCCATTTGGTCCTCCAAATGGCTTAAACCAAATCAAAATCAAAAACCCAAAAGACAAACGAAAACACTGACAACCTATGCTAGACCTTGGTGACTGAGAGACTCTCTGATCAAACTGGACGTTGAGATGCACGGTCAACAACATTCTGATTCGGTTGAAGGCTTCACACTAATCCACATATCTGCTCGAAAACAAACTCCTCTGGCCAAACTGGTGCCCAACACTCCTAAGTATCCTCGGCGTCATCTGTCGTTCCAGCACTAAATCAATTCTTTTACTTAACTCGTCAGTCACTGTCGGTCCAAGAAACTGCAAATTCTGTCTCTTTCTATCACTTGGAATCCTGTGCCTTAAGTCCTTCAAAGCTGTACACGGTGCTCTTGACGCTTGTATGAAGATGTGATCGTAGACATGCCTTCACTGAAAATCTTCATCCCGAAAATTCTAGAATTCCATACGTTTGCTCTTACTATATTCCTCGAATGCATCATCAGCTTCTGGCCTCCAAGTATACCGTCAATCCTTCTTCATTCTGAAATCACAACTCCAAATTTCCAATCTTTCTATGCTGTACTCTGAATTCTTGCCCACAACTGATTCTATCTACTTGCTGCTCTTGATCTTTTACCTGATACTGTGTTATCAACAAAACATATCTGCCAAATCTGATGTTAATTCCCGAAGAACTGAAACTTTCAATTCAAGTCTTGACTGATGTTGATTCTCTCATAGACCCAACTTTGTCTTCAACTGAACTAGTACACATCTTGACATCCATCAACCCTTCAATTCTTACACTTCCAAACTCCAACCATAGGCTAATACAACTCATTCCATTCGATGCCGAACAACCCTTAAAATTTTAAACATGATGACTAAAACAATTACTTAGCTAAATCTCATCATTTTAAAACATAATAAAAATTGAACTTCCAAATTATCAAATAAAACTTAATAAATAAGGTTTATCAAAATTTGAATATGGAACAACATTATTCGTTTTGAAATTCATATTTTCATAACCCAACAAATGATTGAAATAATCAACAATCTCAAATTAGGATTTTCAAAAATAAATCAAATTCATTTAATATGACCATACATTAAATTTTTATTGAAATCCATTTCCAACCAAACATATACGAAATTTTGAAATCGTCAAGGTTTTGAAATGTAAGTGTCAACATTTAAGAGAATTAAAACAAGAGCAAAATTCTAAGGTCATTGTAAAACAATATCTTAAGGAGATTAAACAAAAAGTTGAAACACCAATCCTTATAAAAACAAAATCATGTGACTAATGAAAAGAGTATAATAACATAGTTTATGTCAAAATAAGCCTTAAGGAAGAGACATAAATCCATTGTTTAAACACCACACGGTTAAATCATAGACATTAAGGAAAACATAACAAAGATGAAAATATCCTGAAAAATCATTTTAAATAAGAAATGGACATCCAAACCACTGAGGTACTCCCTTGCTGAATCCACTACACCGGCTAAGCTGCAAGTTACGGAAATTTTCAACCAAAACTATGACGAGGCTCATTGAATCCGGGAAATCCATGAGTTTCTAGCACTAGCTTCCAACCTTACTAACTAAGAATTATTTCTCCCTTCATAAAAATTGCCAACTAATGTGTCTCCTGCAGTCCTTCATCTTGGAAAGATGGTCTGAGTTCCCCCAAAATTCCACATTTACTTACCTTGGTACGCTGCATGACGATCCTTGATTAGCTGAAAGGGGGTCTTCGAATACTACTCAAGTCCTACTTTGACGGAAAAATGCACATGTCTTCTCTCATTAACCACAATGAAGATGCTGAAGGCTGAAAGTCTGCTGATGTTCTCCGAAAACAACATACCAAGTCCAGAGGGTTCTCAGTCTCCGACACAAACACAGATAAAAGACACCGAACAAGA
The DNA here is from genome assembly GCA_012931725.1 of Litsea cubeba. Classification (NCBI taxonomy): domain Eukaryota; kingdom Viridiplantae; phylum Streptophyta; class Magnoliopsida; order Laurales; family Lauraceae; genus Litsea; species Litsea cubeba. The sequence goes on from CM022946.1 coordinate 112,324,490, forward strand.
GCATGGAGACTTTAAATTCTCCACCACTAAGGAGGAAATTTGGTCATCCAAATCTCTTAACAACAAGAACAAAAGAAAAGACAAGCAAAATCTCCCGAACTGAAAGAAAAGCCGACTCAAATCCAAAGAAACAAGGACACGAGAAAACAAATCGACACAATCTAACGAATCCTCACCACACGTCTTAATATCTCTAGAGTATTTTATTTCCTAGAAACTAACCAGCTCTGATACCAAACCTGTCACGCCCCGAAACCGGGACCTGCAGCGAACCGATCTCGGGGTGCGAAATTTTGGAATAATTTGAAACTTTTTGTTATAGTTCCCAAGATCCGCGTGAATGAGGATAATCACATCCCAACACAATCAGAGTATATTTTTCGCGGAAGCTAAACATGGTGTTACGACCCGGAATCCGTGGCCATCGGGTTCCGTGTCGTACGCAACCAATATCACAAAGCCATCAATAAACAGACTGGCATAAATCATACATCATAGCACACTGAGCTGGTAGTAACAAACTATTATTTCCCACATATTCAAGTTACAATTAACAGATGTCTTAATTACAAACCCAAAGAAAAAGGCTAATATAGCCATACAAAAATACAACCAACTAAACAGATATACTACCCTCAAAGGTTTGCTACGAACTCCGGTGCCAAACTTGACATCTAAATGACATCAACGGGCAGCCTCTCACGTCAGACCGGCGGTCCCACCGCCTCCTCTGATCAAACACCTAAAACCAGAAAGAGAAGAAACTGGCACCAAACAAAAAGGGTCAGACACGACGGTCTGGCAAGCAAATAAACAAGTAATATGAATAAAAGAACATATATAAAACCTGATGAAATCATCGTAAACCGGATAAATAGTCTAGACAATAATGACAATAATGCATGCTAAAACGATCGAATGGCAGAACATAAGTATCAAAACGAATAAAGAACAATATCAGATGTACGAATACCTCGAAGAGATTAAAAGCCCGCTTAAAACATTTAATCGTCGGAAATACATTTCAAATCCTAAATAGTAGCGACAATACAATAAAGATCGATATCGTAACATTAAACCAATCTGAGCGTAAAAAGTACAACCCACGAGAATCATAAACTAAAGCAATATACAGATAAAACACTGGCAACCACAAATAGCTAAATCCTCCTATTACCGAAGTAATAAGAGCAAACAGAGCGTAGCCACTGAACGTGGTACTAAAAATAGGATCAGAACCGTAGCCATACAAATGGGACCGGCAGATCAGAAATCAGAACCGTAGCCATACAAATGGGACCGGCAGATAAAACCGTTGCCATGGTCGGTACAGACAGAATCCAAGCTGCAGCTGGCGGACAGATTTAAAGATCCCAAGCCGGGTGATCAGCCCGACAAGGTGACCTAAGCCTAGTGGTGCCTTTAGTTTTCAAAACTCGAACTGATACCAATCTAACATAATACTAATCCCTTTGGCTCGGGGGCTCGCACCACATAGCTCTGGCCCCGTCTTGCCTCAGGGTTTTGTTTTCGAAGTCATAGCCTCTTTGGCTCATGGGCTCGCACCACATAGCTCTGGCCCCGTCTTGCCTCGAGGTTTTATTTTCAAATACTAGTGTTGTCAAAACAATAGTCTTATCGAAGAAATCCCGAATGTGACGAACATACTCCAATCTCTTTCAAATCGAATCGGAGAAAACATACGAATATCTATGGTAAACCGTTCAAATACGCATCAAGGTGATTTGTATAAAATCATACGGTCAATCCTTTCGAACGTGGAAAACCACATGATTTTATAACAAATCATCGATGCTATTTAAATTAGTTCACCAAAGAAAACAAATACAAATACAAATACAAATACAAATAGATTTTTCTGACTTGAAATGGAATGGACAGTGGAGAATGACTTAATGCATTGCCAAGGAACCATCTCAATGCACATTTAACCCTTAAACATTGATTAATGAAAAGTGCGTTTGATGCCAATGAAATCCATAATATTTAAATGATAAAGTGCGCATTGAGACACGGAAGGTTCCCGGGTAATTCCACATGCATTCATTCTCACAATGATCCCATTCCCATTTCACAAACTTTCCAAGTATTACAAGAAAATCCAAACTCTTTAAAACAGGCCTATAGTTGGCCTTAATCCAAGTCCAATAGTCCTTAATGATAATCCAAAAAACCAACCTTAATCAAGCCTACAAGACAAGTTTTAAAACGGTCCAAAACTAATCCTTGAATATCTCACAAACAAATTCTTAAAAACTAATCCAAACTAATCTTTGAATGACCTATAAAACAGGTTTTGAAAACAGCCCAAAACCGAACTTGAATTGCCCACAAAACAGATTTTTAAATCAGCCCAAAACTAGACTTGAACCAGGCCCACAAACAGATTTTAAAACAGTCCAATGTCAGGCCCAAAGACGACCCAATATCAGATCTGAAATGGCCCAAAAACTGATTTGAATCAGGCCCAAGGAAGTCCCTAAAAATTGGCCCACAAAAATCCACAAATCCAGGCCCGAACCCGAGCCCAGACTGAGCTGGGCTCGCTCGAGCGGACCCAGGTCCGCTCGAGCGGACCCAGACAGAAGCTGGGTCGCTCGAGCGACCCAGTGGGTCGCTCGAGCTGACCCAGACAGTGCCTGGTCCGCTCGAGCGACCCAGTGGGTCGCTCGAGCGGACTAGGCCTGCCCAGTCCAGCCCGAGTGTGCATGTTTTTGCATTTTTTCCTTCTTTTTCTTGATTCTTTTGCTTTCTTTTCTTTCATACTAATTTCCATGATTGGTTGGGCCCTTCCTTGACCTTCCAAACTCATCAAAACCATCCATTCCATCAACCCAGTTAACCAAACAATCACTTTTTAAAACAAAGTTTCTCCCCATTTCTTTGAACCCAACTCTTAACACAAGAAAATCAAGTTTTCTACATAACCAAGATGAAAGCCACTTCCAACACATTGTAAGACCATACATAAATGGAAATCCACACAACATTGGTTCATTAATCAAAGTAAAACCATGATCAAAGAAGCTTAGCACAAAGAAAAGAAAATCATGAACTATGACCAAATGAGAGAAAACATCATATTAATTGGAAATCCACTTGCATTGGTCAAGAGAAGATGCAAAAACACTCCATGAAGGTCCTCTTATGGCCTCAAGCTCCAAAATTACAAAATCCCCAAAGTAGCTCAAGAGAAACCCTAAAAATCCAATCCATTGTAACCCTCCATGAAAACCCATTGCATATATGACAAAACCCTTCAAAATGGTTTGGAAAACAAAGACTTGGAGAAAGAAATCCATTGCTCACCTTATAAAAGCTCAAACCAAGAAGAAATGCATGGAAAGGTGGTCTCTCCTAGCTCAAATCTCTTGCAAATGGGTTCTTTAGAAAGCTTGGAGAGGGAGGAAGAAGAAGGTGAGATCAAATCTCCCTTTAGCATCCAAGAAGAGGGGTTTCCAAGAGGAGAGAGAGAAAGTGCTGGAAAAGGGACAAACCCTAGGCTCACAATTGCTGGAAAACAAATGAAGGAAGAAGAAGAAGGGTTCCCCTTCTTATAAGATAAGTCTTGTGGGCCCCGGTCTTCATCAAGCTAAAAATGGCATATGCGGGCCCCGAATGAAAACGACGAAGAAGACAAAAACGATCGGCGAAATATCTACTTTCCAAAAAGTATATTTTCCTCAATTTCTGGAATTTTCGAAATTCATGGACAGATTTCATGTGAAAGGTCAGTTTTGCCCTTTTTCCTCGAAAAACGTGATTTCTGAGTATCAAACCAAAGTGATCAAAACATGAAAGTTGTTAAACTTCATAAAATGAGTCAAAATACACCAAATCCCGGATTTTTAGAAATGAAAAGTAATTTCCCATAAAAATACAAATCATATGGACCGGGTCAAACCAAAGTCAACGGTCTACAAAATCTCAAAGACTAAGGAAAAATCTAGTCAAACTCAAAAACAAGATCAAACTAAATCAAATCTCACTTAACAAGCTAAACCACGATTAAAACAATGCTAAACAAAAGGACTGGGGTCGGGATCTTACAAGCGCCGAGTTGCTTAACTTTTGTAGTCGATGTACCTCGAAGAGATTTTTTGAAGGAGAGCTTGTGACTTGACCAAGAGTCTTTGAGCAGTCTTTCTTTTGGTATTTGTAGCCTTTTGAGCTTCCAGGGGAATTTTATGGTAGTGAAAGGAATCACGTACCATCTTGAGGCAAAGCTTTGAAGATGACATCAGGGATGTGGATTTGAGTTTTGACCTTGTGACTGAACAAGCTGTATGTAGCAGGTTAGGGGGTCGAGTTTGATTTTGACCGTGTGACCCAACAAGCTGTATGTGGAATGTTGGGGGGTCGATTTTGGTTTTGATCTTGTGACCTAACAGGCTGTATGTGGCAAGTTAGGGGATCAGGTTTTGGTTTTTGATTTTGGTCTTGTGACCTAACAAGCTGTATGTGGCAAGTTAGGGGACCATGATTTGGTTTTTGGTTTTTTGGTGGAATGTCAATTTCAAGATTTTGGCTCAATTTGGTTGACGAGGCTGGATGGTTTGATTTTTGGAAGCTCATGGGGCTTGGAATTCTTTTTTGTATGGTCCAATCAACTCAAAAGAGGCATAGAATCATATTTGTAAGCTCTTGGTAAGATGGATTTCTCTTTGACTAGAAGCCCAAATTTTTTTTTTTAGTGCCTAGGTAATCAATCCTGGCTCATATGGGCTAACCCATGGGACCTTAAGCTTTTGAAATGGCTTAGATCTCATATGGTGTCATTTTTGTAAAAAAGTTCTTTTAAAAACCTCCTTTGGATAGAGAATATCTAAGAATATCTTTACTTGGAGAGAATCTCTCATGTTCGCTTTATCTTGGGAGAGAATATCTCAAGATATCTTTCTTTGGGAGAGAATATCTCAAATCTCCTATCTTTTGGGAGAAAATCTCTCATTGATTTATTTTTGAGAGAGAATCCCTCAAGATATCTTTCTTTTGGGAAAGAATCTTTTTAATTTCTTTCTTTTGGTAAGGTTACTAATTAGTAACACTTACCTCTTTCTTCTTTCCTTCTTTGGTTTGCTCTCTTCTATAAAATCAAGGAGGAGGTTGGATCTCTTGCTCTTATTGCTTTCTTTTGCAACAATCTCAAGAGGGCTTCAAGACCAAGAGTTCTTTTTCATCAAGATCTTCAAGATTGCCTTCTTCTTCTCCATCAATGGCTTGAAGTAAGTTCCATTTTTCAAGAAAACTCCATTGTAGGAAATAGGATGATAGAAAAAGCTCTTTTCTTTTTTTATCTTTTTCACGTGTTTTCCCTTTTTTTTATACGTTTTTTCTTTTTTTTCTCGTGCTTTCTTTTTTATTTTTTTTTGCATATTTTTTTTCTTTTGTGGGCCGTACGGATCTGGCCGTACGGCCACGTGGCCTGTGGGCCAGTCTCCCCCCCCCCCCGTTTTTTTTCCTTGTTGTTCTTTTCTTTCTCCCCTTGTTTTTTTAGAAAGTTTTTTTTTCTTTTCTTCTCTTTTTTTTTTCGCTCATCATGATATTGCATTTTTTGTTTGGCAAACCAAGATGTTCATGAATGCATATTTTTGTAAATTTGTAGCATGATATGATGGCATACTTGAAAGTTTTTGCAAATTTGGGAATTTGGAGCTCGCAGTGATGTTGAGCACTTCCTGATTTTGCGGAGACTTTGAGGTTTCGAAAGTTTGGAGTTTCGGAGCTCGCAGCAATGTTGAGCTCATCTTCAAGCTTTCTATTTCTTTCGGGATATTTCCTTTTTCTTCGGAATTACCCCGGAGCCATGTCAAAATTTCGCCAGATTTTTTTTAGCGAAATTCTGTCATTTTGATGTTTGATCTTTTTATTTTCCAACCTTTGCAGGTGGTTCCTCCAGAACGAACAAGGGTAAAGAGCCTGTTATAAGCGTACCTCGTCGATCTGCTAGATCTTCTAATCCGGCCGTTCAGCAGGCCTGGGAGAAGGTCCAGTATGTTGAGAGAAATCTGGAAGAGTGCGACTCCCTCAACAGAGATGAGATGAGGCAGTGACTGATCGCTCTCAAGGGTGAGGAATTTTATAAGATCATGGTAATCAGTCGTCCATGGGTGATAGACGATCAGAGGGCTTTGCCCAAGCCTACCTTCTTCTTTGGTGATGCAGTCGCTGACGACATGACATACCAGAGAAGATGTTTTCAGTTCTCTTTCACAGCAGTTGGTGAGAAGAAGACTGTTGCTACCCGGTCGATGTTTGATCGCACCGTCTCGATCATGAGCCTTGCCCCTACGTGCTCTAAGAGGGAAGATCCTCCAAGCTGGGTGAGAAGGACAAATGTAATCAAGACCGGGGTTTTTGTTGGCGGTTCTCCTAGATATGCGGAGAAGTCGCCTGCTGACATGGACATGTTGATGCCAGCCAGCGGCTACCGGGGCTCTGATTATCCATCGGTCGATTTGGGACCGGTGGGCCTTGGCATTTTCAGCGGTGACGGCAGTAATTGGGTGAAGCCTTTTCTACTTCGTGGCCGTTTCGGTGCTGACTTCGAGTGGAAGTCGTGGACTGATCGCGTCCTGCTGATTGGTGGCGCCGTTTTGAAGGAAACCGGGATTTTTGATGCGGTCCGCGCCTTTAGAGAGACCGTGATCTTTTCCGACGAGGCCTTCATGGCTATGTTGGAGTCATTCCTTCCACAAACCAATACCTTAGTTGTCACGAATGGTGAGATTGGTTTCTCTTTGAATGAGCTAAGCGCCATCACTGGATTGCCCAACCTTGGCAGACTCTATGCAGAGTTTATGCTGATTGACAGCGTCCTTGAGGAGCAGTCGGAGGAGTTCAGGCTTTTGTACTTTCAGCTCGTCGCCTTCTATGATTTTTTGAATGAGAAGGAGGGCTCGAAAGTAAGATCCAGCAGTTGGAAGAGTTTTAGCTCTTCGTCTCTTAACTTTTTTGATAGTAGGGAGTCTTCTGATAGTGCGACCCGGGAAGCCAGGGCTCAGGATCCAAGTTCGAAGAAGACTTTGGCCATGCAAGAAGAGTTGAAGGGTTTCTTCACAAGTACATAAGCCATTTGTCCTGACATTGCACTGCGGAGAGATCTCGTTGTTTACCTCATTTTTTTGGCTAGGTGAGGCAGTTTTTGCTGTAGGAGATGGAACGGACATCAGGCCGCATTGTATTTTTTTCGGCTTGTCAGATGGCGTTTGGAGAGCAGCTTGCTTTGGTGCCAGCCCTTTACTCCTACTTGTGCACCGAACTGCAGGCTGCTGCATTCTTGGTTCGGCTTGGGCTTCCCATGAACAGGGTATTTTCAGCCCATATCTTCTATTCGTGGTTTGTATACCACTGTCCTGGCTTCCACCGACTAGGTGCTGCACAGGATGATGATCCTCTCATGATTCGACTGGCTAAGGGGAAAGCCGTGTCCGAATCACTTCTGTTTGCCCGCATGAGGATCCGATGATTCAAGGACGTCGAGATGGGGCAATCTTCAGTGAAGCTTTCTCCGGAGTTGCGGAAGAAGGCTTTTGATTTTGGTGCCTCCCGCGACTCTACCAGGGCAGGGTCGGGAAGGCATTACTCCTTGACAAATGCAGAGAAGGAGTGGCTGTTCAGCATACGTGTCGGCACGATGGTGTACCGCAGACATCTTTTCGTCAACATTCAGCTGTATGTACCTTCTCACTTTGCTCTGCACTTGGGTTTTTCTCAAGGCGTTGTTGGAGCGCCTTCAAGCATGGTGAAGTGCTTTGGAGGGTTATAGGACGGGAGAAACGCATGGGCTTTCTATAGTTCTGAAGACACTACAGCCATGGGCGTCATTGGTTCTGAAGCTGTCCGAGAAGTACCTGATGAGGCCTTAGAGCAGCTAGAACAAGAGGAAGCTGAGCTTGATGCTTGGATGCAAGTGGCACAGAGGCGAGCTTCTGTGGAAACTACTGACAAGGGTAGACCATCCAGTGAGGAGTCAAGTGGGAGACCTGACTCTGACAGTGGAGCAGGTTCCTCTAAGAAGCGAGCCCGCAGAAGTAAGAGGAAGAGGAGTCATCATCGCAGCCAGGGGCAATATGAAGGTTCTCCTAATTTGGAAGTTCCTATTATTATCAATGAGAAGGTGCCAGAGAATGCTGACGAGCCTCCAGAAAAGAGAAGCCGAGAAGAAGAGACCGTCAGTGAAGGTATGATTCTTCCTCTTTCTCTTTCCATTTCTTTTCATGGGATTTTTCCATGTTCTGATTTGCTTTCTCCCCCTGCTGTTCTTTTTTTTTTTTGCAGAGGATGAAGACTTGGCGATGCCTGAGGTTCCTGCCGATGAGGCGGTGATGGATCTGGTTGCGGCAGAAGAACTGAGGGACTCTGGAGTGATTCCAGAATCTCCAACTAGTATGACTTCTTTTGCTTTCTTTTTTTTTGTCTGTGACTTGGTTTGCTAACATTTTTCTTGTTAGCTGACTTGCCACAGGATTCCGATGACTTTGAACCATCGATGGACGCAAATGTTGATGATGCTTCCGATGAGTTCATGGAGGAAGAGAGTGTTCCACCAGTCGTCGAAGAAGGTATTTTGTAGTAACAACCCTGATAATGATTTTCAAACAGGATCATATTCATACCTTTTTGTGTTTCTTTGGCAGGTTTTGAAGTGACAGAGGAGAGTCCATCGCTTCTTTCAGAACCAGAGCAAGGGATGCCAGAGGTTGATCCGGAGGTAGAGACTCCTGTAACCAATTCTGACACAGTGGAGGAGGTACCTCGTGCTGAGATTCCTTCCCCAGCAGCTCCAACTGGAAAGAGTTCTTTTGTTCCTCTTCCAACGGGGCATGACATGAGCAGCCGACCGACGGAGCAGGGCGAATCTTCAGCTGGGTCATCTCTTCTTTTTGCGAAGAAGGTGGTGGTGCGGGTTCTGAGCTCTTGGATTGAGTCTCTCATTGCTGGACACTTGGATACCGGATTTGGCATGATCCAGCATGTGCAGGAGATTCTCGGTGATGCCGAAGAGGCTGGTCTGGATGTCACAGGTGCCAGGGCGATCGTTGATAGGATCATTGCACTGGGCGATAAGTGGTTTGAGACCATGGGTTTTGCTGACGACCAGTTCTTCAAGGAGATGTTCCTGGACCCTGCTGATAAGGCTAAGTCTGACCTGAATGAGGCTACACAAAGCAGGAAGCAGATAGTCCGAGAGAAGAACTTAGAAGAGCTAGTTATCGTTGGGCTGACACATGACCTTAACATCCTTGATAGGGAGGTCGATGAGGCCAGGAAATGTCTTGAGCATTTAAAGGCACAAGTCGCTGCTAAATGGGCTGCTATAACAGAGGCTCGCGACAGGGAGAGTGCTCTGATTCGCCGGGTTGCAGATGCTGATCGAGTTCTTGAAAAGAAGTTTCAAGAGGACAAACATTGGCAAACTGCTCGGGATAAGCTTCCCGGTGTGAAAGAAGGATTACAGCCTTCTCCAGCATCTCATGGCAAGTTTTTGAAGAAGCGTGCCTTGGACACTCTGACGGCTGAGGCCAAAAGCTGGCTCGAGGAGCTCAAATTTTGGCTAGAGACCATTTTTGGTTGAGCTCCTGATTTTTGTAGCAGAAACTATCCTTCTTCTTTCTTATTTTTTTTTTGGTACCACATGTATGTTTTGGAACTCTTTTTTTTTTTATAGTGCTTGTGAACACTTTTTTTTTTGGTACCGCATGTATTTTTTTGGTACTCTTTTTTTTTTGTTTTGTTTTTGAACACTTTTTTTTGGTACCACATGTATTTTTTTGGTACTTTTTTTTTGGTTTTCCCTATGCTGACTTAAATCTTTTTGTGATGAAAGCAGTTGCTAAATGGGATGTTTTTTTTTGTTTTCCCTACGCTCACTTAAATCTTTTTGTGATAAACGCAATTGCTAAATGGGATGCTTTTTTTTGTTTTCCCTACGCTCACATAAATCTTTTTGTGATAAAAGCAATTGCTAAATGGGATATTTTTTTTGTTTTCCCTACGCTCACTTAAATCTTTTTGTGATAAAAGCAATTGCTAAATGAGATTTGATCAAAAGCTTGTCATTTTGTGAAAATATTTTGTCAAATGATTGTTTTGGCATGGGAGCCAGATTTTGATTGTGGCATGGAAGCCGATTTTGGCATTGATAGCTAGTTTTGTGGCATTGATAGTCGAGTTTGTGGCATTAATAGCCTGGTTTTTTGAAAGCCAAGTTTTTGGTTTGTGGCATTGATCGCCGGTTTTGTTTTGTGGCATTGATAGCCGGTTTGTTTTGTGGCATTGATAGCCGGTTTGTGGCATTTATTGCCTGTTTTGGTGGCATCTATAGCCGGTTTTGGTGGCATTTTTAGCCAGTTTGGTTTTCAAAAATGCAAGTATCGATTAAAAGTCGCGTCCCTGCTGAATGGTCTTGCAAGTATCGATGGAATGTCACATCCTTGCTCATTCGGTTGCGAGTATCGATGGAATGTCGCATCCTCGCGGATTTGGGTGCAAGTATCGATGGAATGTCGCTTCATTGCTTTTCAAAAAATTTGATTTTGCGGGTACTGACTTGATGTCGTTTCCCCACGATTTTTGAAATTTACGGTTTTCTCGAACCTTTGGATTATGGATATCAACTGTAATGTCGCATCTCCATGATTTCTTAGTTTTTTTCGAACCTTTGAAATTTTGGTTGTGGATATCAACTGAAATGTTGTGTCTCCACGGTTTCTTGGTTTTTTTTTTGAACCTTTGAAATTTGGGTTGTGGATATCAACTGAAAGGTTGCGTCTCCACGGTTTTTAGGTTTTTTCGAACCTTTGAAATTTGGGTTGTGGATATCAACTGAAATGTTGCGTCTCCATGGTTTTTTAGGTTTTTTCGAACCTTTGAAATTTGGATTGTGGATATCAACTGAAATGTTGCGTCTCCACGGTTTTTTAGGTTTTTTTTTTCCGAACCTTTGAAATTCGGGTTGTGGATATCAACTGAAATGTTGCATCTCCACGGTTTTTAGGTTTTTTCAAACCTCTGAAATTTGGGTTGTGGATATCGACTGAAATGTTGCGTCTCCACGGTTTTTAGGTTTTTTCGAACCTTTGAAATTTGGGTTGTGAATATCAACTGAAATGTTGCATCTCCACGGTTTTTTTAGGTTTTTTCGAACCTTTGAAATTTGGATTGTGGATATCAACTGAAATGTTGCGTCTCCACGGTTTCTTAGTTTTTTTCGAACCTTTGAAATTTGGGTTGTGGATATCAACTGAAAGGTTGCGTCTCCACGGTTTTTAGGTTTTTTCGAACCTTTGAAATTCGGGTTGTGGATATCAACTGAAATGTTGTGTCTCTACGATTTTTTAGGTTTTTTCGAACCTTTGAAATTTAGGTTGTGGATATCAACTGAAATGTTGCATCTCCACGGTTTTTAGGTTTTTTTGAACCTTTGAAATTTGGGTTGTGGATATCAACTGAAATGTTGCATCTCCACAATTTTTAGGTTTTTTCGAACCTTTGAAATTCGGGTTGTGGATATCAACTGAAATGTTGTGTCTCTACGATTTTTTAGGTTTTTTCGAACCTTTGAAATTTAGGTTGTGGATATCAACTGAAATGTTGCATCTCCACGGTTTTTAGGTTTTTTTGAACCTTTGAAATTTGGGTTGTGGATATCAACTGAAATGTTGCATCTCCACAATTTTTAGGTTTTTTCGAACCTTTGAAATTTGGGTTGTGGATATCAACTGAAATGTTGCATCTCCACGGTTTTGGATTTTGCAAGTATCGACGAAATGTCGCTTCCCTGCGATTTTGGAAGTGTCGAACGTGGTTCGCATGCTTCTGATTTGTGCGAGTATCGACTAAGCGTCGTTTCCCCGTGGTTTTTTGAAAAACCTTTTTTTTTGTTTAAAGACACGAGGGTCATAAGTTTTGACCTAAAACCATTTAGGCGGTAAAAGGTAGGGTGGACTTGGGTGGAAATCCCTGAATCCGGATTTTGTTTCAAACCATGAATTTTGGGTTCAAGGGTTGAAAATCTTGGTCAAGTTAGGGAAAGGATCCTAAACATGGATTTTTGAACAATGAAACGATGAAAGTAAGCATTGTTTAAATTTCTAGAAATTTCAACATTTGATATGAAAATTCTAAAAAGATCGGGCTTGACGAGCGTGTACCAGGAAATCGGTTTTGGCCGTACAGACATTGCTCTTACCCAGTTGGGTAAGTCTTCAAGGGTAGTACCACTTTAAGAACTTGCCGTTGATGGGCAGCATACATCTGTCACCCTCCATGTTTAGGAGTGCGTATGCGCCGTTGGAGAAAACGTTGTCGATGACATAGGGTCCCTCCCATTTTGGCTCAAATTTGCCTTTGGACTTGTGAGCGAAGACCATTGGTCTTTTTACCGCAAGAACCAAGTCACCCTTTTTGTAGTCGCGTTGCCTGACCTTTTTGTCGAAAGATCCTGCCATGCGTGCTTGGTAAAGTTTAATGCTTTGTCGAGCTTCGAGCCGTCTCTCATCGAGATTGTCCAGCTCATGGAGTCGCAATTTGACATTGCTTTCTTGAGTCATGTCATTTTGCAAGGATACTATCAAGGAATGAATTTGTACTTCCAAGGGTACGACAGCTTCGCATCCATAGACCAAGGAGAATGGTGTGCTATGGGTTGGTCCTCGAACGGTGGTTCAATAGGCCCACAAAGCTTCAGACAGTTTGTCGCTCCAGTCTCTTTTGTGACTAGAGACCATTTTTTTTAGGATTTTGCAGAGTGTCTTGTTGAAAGCTTCTGCTAATCCGTTTGCTGCCGGATTGTATGGAGTCGAAGGACAGCTTTGGATTTTGTATTTGTCGCAGAACCTATAGAATCGATGATCCCGGAATTGTGGTCGTTATCATGGACGAACCTTTTGGGTATGCCGAAACGACGAATGATGTTGGTGCGCAGGAACTGAAGGATTGATGAGGTCTTCATTTCGTTAAGCGCAAATGCTTCTGACCACTTGGAGAAATAATCCGTAGCAGCGAAGATGAAGCGATGACCTTTGGTCAAAGGGAGAGAAATGGGACCTATGATGTCCATACCCTAGGCTTCAAAAGGCCATGAAATCGCTATAGGATGTTGCCATTCTGGAGGCATGTGAACATAATCTCTGTGAACTTGGCTTTGTTGGCAGCGCTTAGCAAATTGCATTGTGTCAGCTACCATGGTAGGCCAGTAATAACCTAACATTTTTATCTGATCATAGAGCTTGGGACCAGCCTGATGAGCTCCGCAAAGACCAGCATGAACTTCTTTGAGTGTTTCTTCAGCCTCTTATTGTGACAAGCAGCGTAGAAGTACTCCGTTGAAGGATTTCCTATAAAGGATTTTTGAAGGAATATCCAAATGAAAGCTTGGGTTCGCCTTTGGATGCTTACCCGTTCTTTTGGATCTTCAGGTAGGATTCCGAACATAGTGTAATCAATGAACGGATCCCTCCAGTCGCCGATTGAAGGTTGGAGGATAGAAATCCGACTTCCAACCACTTGGTGTTATTCAGCAACTGCTTGGTGTGTGTTAAGAGGAGGAAGGATTCTTCTCTCACACACTGTGATTTGCATGTTTTCCCCTTCCTGGATTGCCATAGATGGGGCAAGTCCGGCCAGGGCATCTGCACGTATGTTTTCACCTCTACGAATGTGGGTGATGTGATAGATGTCAAACTTTTGCAGAAGCGATTGTGCCTTGTTGTAGTAAGGCAGCAGATCAGGCTTTCTGACTTCAAATTTCTGATTCATCTGGTTGACGATCAGTTGAGAGTCTCCAAAGATTTCCAGCATGGTGATACCGGATTCTATGGCGAGTTCCAATCCTAGGATCAGAGCTTGATATTCAGCTGCATTGTTTGTGCATGGTTCCAGTAGTGAGAAACTGTGTGAAATCATGTATTTGTCGGGGCTAACAAAGAGGATGCCAACTCCCGAGATCAGCTGTCTTTTTTCATTTGTCCTGGTTGCACCGTCAAAGTACATGTCCCAGGAAGCATTTTGTGAGAAAGTCTCCACATTGTAGACTGGTTCGTCTGGGAGATCATCTCTGAGTGGAGAATCTTTAGGCAATGGATGCTCTGCGAGAAAGTCTGCTAGAGCTTACCCTTTGATTGCCTTTTGTGGTACATACCTAATATCAAATTGTGACATAAGGATGGATCATTTTGCCAGTCGGGCATTGAGAGAACCTGCTTTTGTGACAAGGACCTTCAAGAGGTTGATCATCGAAACCAGGTAGACTGTGTTGGAAAGCAAGTAGTGACGCAGTTTTTGTACGGCGAACATCACTGCAAGGCATTCCTTTTCGAGTGGAGAGTAGCGATGCTCTGCACCTACTAGCATGCGGCTGGGGTAGTATAGAGCATCTTCTTTTCTTTCATCATTTTCTTGTGCAAGCAGAGCGCCCAGAGAGTGATCAAGGGCTCTTGTGTACAAGATGAATGGTTTTCTAGTGGTAGGGGTAGCTAACACTGGAGGTTTGGTCAGGTATGACTTGATATCTTGGAATGCAGCTTCACAGTCAGCATCCCAGACAAAGTTTACACCTTTTTTCATCAACCGGGAGAATGGACGGTATTTCCCCGAAAGATTGGAGATGAACCGTCTGATGTAGGCCAATCTCCCTTAAAGCCCTTTGAGTTCTCTTAAGGTTCTTGGAAAGGGCATTTCCAGAATGGCTTTGACTTTTATGGGGTCAAGCTCGATTCCAGCTTTTCGAACTAAGAATCCGAGGAACTTACCTGACGAGATGCCGAAGAAGCATTTCAGAGGATTCATTCGCAGTTTGTGTTTGCGAATTTGGAGGAAGACTTCTCGAAGGTCTTCGAGATGATCTTCTTTTCTTTTGTTTTTGACGGCGAGGTCATCAACGTAACATTCGACCGTCTTGTGTTGCATATCTTGGAATATTTTCATCATAGCCCTCTGATATGTGGCATCAGTGTTTTTCAGACCAAATGGCATGACAGTGTTGCAATACACGCCAAATGGGGTCCGAAAGGATATATGTTTTTCATCTTCAGGATGCATCTTTATCTGATTGTAGCCAGAGAAACCATCCATGAATGTCATTTGCTCGAATCCACAGGTATTATCAATCATTACCTCCGGTATGGGGAGCGGAAATTCATCTTTAGGGCATGCGCCATTTAGGTCTCTATAGTCAATACAGACCCTGATCTGCCCGTTTTTCTTTGTCACGGGGACAATGTTGGCCAACCATTCAGGATGTTATTCCTCACGGATGAAGCCGACGCTTTTGAGTTTTTGAACTTCTTGTTCGATTTTATCCATCACATCTGGACGGAATCTTCTTTGGCATTGCTTGACAGGCTTGATTTCTTCTTGAAGATTGAGTTTGTGGACTGCTATTTTAGGGTCTAAACCAGGCATTTCAGCGTAGGACCATGCAAAGCAATCAACGAACTCACGAAGAAAAGCGATATACTCAGGTAACTCATCATCGTTTATATTCTTGCTTATGAATACAGGACATGGGTTATCTGGTGTTCCCAAGTCTATCTTTTGAACAGGATCTTCTGTTGGAAGGTTCGAAGGTGGTTCCTCCATAATATTTTCGGAGGCTTCCAGCTCAATGAAAGCTTCTGGGTTTCAAGGGCATTTCCAGACCAAGGTTTTGTTCCTTTCAACGGGTCTTCTTGATCGACAATTTTCTCAAGGATTGCTATGAGATGATCCCAATCGCTTGTTGAAACTGGGTCGAAGTAGGGTACTTCTTTTGGAGACGAGGATTCTTCTGAGTCAGAAGACCATACGTCTGTGCCATCGGACAACTCCTCTTCATTGTCAGAGAAATCCTACCAATTGGATGAGCTTCCTGGATCTTTGTCAGGTGACTCATCGAAGAGATATCCAGGGAGATCGATGTCTTCATGGACTTGAGATGTTGAGGCTTGGTTAGTAAATTAACTTTTAAGCCTTTGTGTCAACTGTCTTAGGGGAGTGTCAGGATCATACCCTAACTCGTGTGAAGACTTTTATACATGGCAGTAGAGTCTCCAATCTTCCAGCTGACTTTTGGTCAAGACGGGCCCCAATGGCGTGAGAATACCGCGTCCTTCTCCCAAACCGACTGGGTTTTGAGTATCATAGCCCATTTTCTTCATAATAGCTTGTGCCACAGGACTATATAAGGATAGTTGAGGCATACCTTCATTTTGGAAGGGTTCAAGCATGGAGTTTGATGAAAAAAGCATCCGATCTATGGAAGAAGATCGGCTTTTCCTTTGCTGAAGTTGCTGGAACAACGAAAGAAGTTGACGTAGGATCTTCTATGTCAGAAGTTGTCTCCATTGGAGTAAGAGCAGGCTGAACTTGCTGAGTGTCAGCTTGGCTTGACGATGTGTCGTCTTCTGGCTCTGAATCCGAATCCGTGTCTTGCATGATAGATACGAAAGAGACAACAAATTTGCCCCCAGACTTTTGCTTTGCCTTCTTCACTTTAGTTGTGATGACAAAAGGCTTTGAAGGTTTGAGGGAGATGATGAAGGGAGTTTGAATGCTCTCTTTGGATTTACCGGATGATTTTTTTTCTTCTGGTGATTGTTGAGGAGACTTGCCTTTATCTTTCTGGAGATTTTCGGCAAAGGGTGCTGTGTGCTTCTCCTATCCTTCTTTCTCACCTTCATACATCTGTGAGTCTGCAAAGTGGACTTCTTTATCTTTGAAGGGTTTTTTATCTGTAAAGACTTGATGTATCATGCTTTCGTTGCCAACAAACTTGATGCATTGATGTAGAGTTGAAGGGACAACACCATTCTCGTGGATCCAGGGGCGTCCGAGAAGGATGTTGCAGCATGAAGGGGTTTTTATTGCATATACAGTGACCTCAGAGATAAGATCACCGATCTACAACTTGAACCTGATTTTGCCGATAGGCCTTTGAGTACTCCCATCATATCCAAAGATAGATACAGATGTATGGCTCAGCTTGCTGGGTGGGATGCCCAATTCTTTGAGAGCCAAAGTGGAGATGAGGTTGAGTGTAGAACCTGGGTCGATCTGAACTCTGTGCATAGGCATTTCCTTGATGTACCCTGTGAAGTACAGGGGTCGGTTGTGCCTTGTTTCGCCAAGTAGGAGGTCTTCCTTTGTGAAGGTGATGGTTGCACTGGCTGCTTTTTTTAACCGAGAGGCATTCAATGCATGATCCCTCAGTTTTCTTCTTTTCTCCCATTGAGGAAGTTTCTGAGTTTTTGACCTGGTAGTCCATTTCAATTTGGAGAATTTGCAGGGCATGTTTGTCGACATCCTCATTCAGCTTTTGTAATTTTGAAATGAGATTATCACGAGTGTGCGGAGACATTCGCAATAAATCTAGGATGTGCAGACGTACAGGTATGTGCTTGAAATGATTAATCAAGTCATACTTGAAAGCCTCCTTAGGGCCTGAATATTCATCATTGTTGCCACTAGGGGCGCTTACAACATCTTTTCCCGAAGGATTTACATATGTAAAGGAAGATTGGTTGTAATTCTTGTGGTAGTCCTGGCCAGAGCGGGTGCCTCTACCAACTTCGAGAGCTTCTTGAGAAGGGTCTTCATTTGGAAGATTGTCTTCAGGATCAAGAGGCTGTCTTTTTCATTTGCTGAGGATGTATCTGCAGCAGAGTGGCCATCCTCAGTGATTGTGTTGCATGGAGCATTTTCCGGGAACAAATCCTGAACAGCATCCAGCAACCTTTTTTTTTCAACAACACCGACGAGTGGGAGGAATCCCTTGAAATAGGAGAATATCTCTCCGATGAAGAATGGGTTCCTGAGACTCATCTTATGCCAGTAATCTGGTATAACCCCCTACAGCCACAAGGATCCTGGTCCGATGATGAAGAAGACCAAGAGGCTATACAAGAAGATGCTGTTGAACCAGCACCCCTCATTGCTTTAGTGGAATCAACCATGTTGAGTCACAAAGAGCCGATGGAGAAGAAGATTTGGCTCCCATGCCTGATCTTGAAGAGTATGCAAGGATCTTGCAGCGTCTCGCTCTAGAACACGAGCAAGACCGCGTCGACGAGCTTCCTCGCAATCCAGAGCCTGAAGTCCCTAAAGACCATCAGGTACATCCTTCCTTAACTCCTAAAAATGGAGAAAATTGCTGGATAGATGATCCTCTTACATCCGAGGATGAGTCTGACTCCGATCTAGCAACGTCTCCCGTCAGAGCTTCCTGTAATGTGATAATTCGGGATTATAACTCTTCCGAAGCATCGTCTGATGAGATCACTTACACTCCGACGACTCCTAGCAATGTATCTTCTGGAGCCACCTCATCTCACGTGACTTTCACTGAGATGACACCCTCTCAGGTTTCTTCTCTTGAGACTGTGACTTCAAAGCTCACACCCTTCTTGACTGAAGAATCCCCGACTATTGATGCTTGGGACGATGAATTGATCATCGGTATCGCTGGACTCGTATCCATCAATGGAGAATCCAACTACCGAATTGCAAGAGTATGATGCCCCCTGCGTGGCTTCTTTGAATTTTGGTGGCATGAAATCACTGAGAGTGAATTTTCTTACCCCCTTTGAAGTCTCTAGAAGGGACGTTTTTGTTGCCTCCAGTGAAGCGGTAGAGGAGGCCTCTGCCTTTTCTTGGACTTCTTGTTTTGGCCGGGTCTTCTCTTGCCGTTTGAGCTTGAGGAGATGTTTCCTAGACTGCCTTCGTTGTTGAGCTGTAGGCTTTGTTTTCACGACCTCCTAATTTTCTTCTTCTAGGAGATCAGGATGTACCCATATGGGTTATCCGTCTGGTGTCGGGTAAGGAACCAGTTCCTCGGATGCCTGGATTGTGTTTATCACCTTGAAAGAAGTAGTGATCTTCTTCTTTGGTGACTTTGATGTTTGTCCACATGACACCATGTTGACGGAGGCAGACCCATAGTTTTTGTCAAAGGTGATGACTCCATTTTTCCACATCTCGTTTATTTTATCTCTCACAGCGAAGCATTGATTGAGAGGATGCGAGATAATCTAGTGGTATGGACAGTACCGAGGATCGTTGGTTTTGCTAACATCACCCGGTCTTTTGGGTTCAGGCAAGGCGAGCTTGCCGTTTGCCACGAGAGCCCCGAAGATTTCATCAACATCTTCATCGAACGGGTATTTCTTTTCTACTCGTTCTTTGAAGGCATCTGAGAGTTCAGGTCTCTTACCAGCAGCTTTGTTTTCAGCTTTCTTTAGGGGCTGAGGAGCTGACTTGGTCTGCACATTGAGGACCTCTTTTCTCTTTGGTTTAGAGGTTGCAATGGCGGTTGGCTCTTTTCTTGATGATTTCTGACCGTTGAGGTCTTTAATCACCGTTTCACCTTCCATGGAAGCTTCTAGGAGTTCTCCAGGTTCTTTGATTTGTTGCTGATGATCATGGAGCGGATTCTGGCTCTGATGTTGTTTCGGCAGATTTCGACTAGCGACGCTTGTGACAGTACATCAGAGCATTTGTACGCCATTGCTTTCCACTTGTGAATGAAGTCATATGTTGACTCATTCTCCCCCTGTTTTAGGCTGCACAACTGAGCCATAGTAGTGGGATGATCCTCACCTTTGAAGTGAGTCAGGAAGCGTGTCTCTAGCATGGCCCAATTTTGGATGGAGTCCTCCGGCAAAGTGGAGTACCAGTCGAAGGCCGTTCCTTTTAGCTCCCATCAAGATCTTGAAGTGGATGACGTGCTGTCTTGCTGATCCTTTCCCCGTATATGTTTGGAGAGTAGGATGCTTGAATTTTATAGGGAACATGATCTTCTTTTGCTTTGCCGAGGATATTGTCTACGTCCTTTTTGGTATGGGCGCGTGACTCATTTTCTTCTCCATTTACCTCATTGTCTTGATGATTCGGAGGAGGTTCAATGTTCGCCTGATTTTGGAAGACGAGGAGAAGGTTTTCCATCAGAGTTTTAATTCTCTGCTTGCCTTGTTCCAACTGTTGGATGCGTGTGATCGCATCGTCTTGAGGTGGATTGCGGGGTTGTAGCCAGGACGTTCATCCCTCGAGATTCGAACGAAGAAACTGTCCTGGTGACTGAGCTGAGGCTCATTCTTTTTGATGAAGACCTTGAGGAAGGATCACTCTGCTGTCCTTTGCTTGAAGGAGCAGGGGATTCTTCTGAATGTCTTCTTGTCTTGGAGACACTGCGGGTCACCGGACGTCGGACATGGATTTTTGTTGCTGACTTTTGGCGTCTTCTGGTTTTTCCAACCATATGGACAGCACCAACTTGGTTGGGTCTTTCTTTTTCGACCCATTTGTGAGGGACTTGAAGTGTAGGAGGCTGGGTCCTTTGCTTCTCTAGTCTCTTTTGTCGATACGTCGCGCGGCGGCATATGCGACGAGCAATTTGAGCTTCGGTCAGCTCTGGCTGGGCTTTGACAATGAAGGATGTGCTCCCTCGGGCGCAGCAGCCGAGCCTGTCTTCTTTGTAGCTGGGCAAGGACAAGATGCGAACCCAGTCCTGTTGCAGCGAAGATTTGAATTTTTCGAGTTCGGCCCCTGTAGATATGAAGGGTCAAACCGAATGATTATAGGCCTTAGCAGGTGCTTGCAGAGGCCTTGTGATGCATGATTTGATTTTAGGCTTGTAAGAACAAGCCAGCTCATGCTGGGTTGACTTGGGAGTCAGGTTGGAGATTGGTTTCTCCTCTTTCATGTAGGCAAGAGGGTAGAACTGGTTCTCCTTGAGTGGGGCCAGGTATGCTGACTTGGTGGATGTTTGGGACCTTCTTTGTTTTGGTAAAGGTCTTGGGGACCAAGTCTTGGGATAGACTTGGTTGTTTGCGAGTCGAGGCTTCGTGGGGGTGCCACGGGCTTCGGGCCTTCTGGTGCTCGCCTTTGGTGTCACGGTAGTGACATGTTGAGAGGCGAGCTTCTGCTTCTTAAAAGGAACAGTTTGTTCTTCGGGAAGTGGGAATGGTCCCAGCGTCCCAAGGACAATAGTCTGGGGAGTCGAGGTCGACCCGGAGTTCAGAGAGTTGCCGAGGGAGTTGACACTTCGGCAGCTGATGGGGCGCTTATAGGTGCACGTGGTTTGCTTCTGTTGAAGCATGAGCTGGTACTTGTTTTCATCGAAAGTAATGGTAAGCGATGCTGCCATTGTTAGTTTTTTTCGAAAAATTTCTGAAACAAGACCACATCCATTAGTAATCACAAGAATATAATGATTATAAATGGGAAGTTCTATGGTTTTGTCTTTTCAAATCGCTCGAGGGATATGACCTAAGCAAATATGAAAAAGGCAAAAAGCATAGAGGGTACAATTGTTCTGGTCGCAGGTATGGTGAGCCCAGAATGAGCGTTCCAATGACTGCAGAAGCAATTGTGAACCTAAATTCGACTTATCAAGAAGCAAAGCTTGCTCGATGTAAGAAGAATATAAGGTTAGAGTTACAAATGTGCCGGTCGCGAATACAGTAGACCCTGAAAGGGCATACTAGTACCACTAGACACAAATGTTTGGAGACCGCATCAATGAGATGAGATTCTCTGTTTTGAAAGGTCAAGATTGGATTCATCAAAGAGAGCAGATGGTATTCCGATCCAAATACGGTCTCAGCGATTTCCGCGAGCGCCAGTACTCAGAAGGAAATAAACCATAATTTCTCGGATCTGAATCCAAAAATGACGAGTTTTTTTTTTTTTTTTTGAAAGGCCAAGATCGGGTTCATCAAAGAGAGCAAAATGTATTCCAATCTGAACACGGGCTCAATGATTTCCGCGAGCGCCAGTGCTCAGAAAGGAGGAGACCAAAATTTCTCCAATCTGAATCCAAAAATGACGGAAGTTTTTTTTTAGAAGTCTTTTTTTTTAATTTTTTTTGAGAAGGTTTTTTTTGAAGATTTTTTTAATATTTTTTTTATTTTTTTTAAGATTTTTTTTGAATTTTTTATTTTAAATTTTTTATTTAAAAAATTTTTATTTTGAAGAATTTTTTATTTAAAAGACGAGAGAGTACACATAGGCCTCCTAACCCGGTTTTATGAAATCTCGATTGATAGAATTGCCCCCAGGTAAGGGTAGGATTACTTAATGAACCCGTTTGGAGGACCCTTGCCTAGAACAGTCAAGCTATCTCCATACTCTGGACAACGCTTTTCTTGAATCAACCGTGATCAAATAAACGCAGTTGGTTTAACCTTAGTGGTCTATGTCTTTTTTTTCTTTTTTTTTTAATGAACTCATCGAAGAGAAACGATGGCCCAAAACCTTAGTCGAACAGGCTCAACATTTCTGCAAGCGTGATGAACGATAGGAGAGGATCAAGGTTTCTCAATTTTGAATCCAAAATGAAAAAACTAACTTTTTTATTTTTTTTATTATTTTTTTTAATGAACTGATCGAAGAGAAACAATGGCCCAAAACCTTAGTCGAATAGGCTCAACATTTCTGTAAGCGCAATGAATGATAGGAGAGGATCAAGGTTTCTCAATTTTGAATCCAAAATGAAAAATCTTATTTTTTTTATTTTTATTTTTTTTAGATCTTTAATGAACTCATCGAAGAGAAACGATGGCCCAAAACCTTAGTCGAACAGGCTCAACATTTCTGCAAGCGTGATGAACGATAGGAAATGATCAAGGTTTCTCAATTTTGAATCCAAAATGAAAAATCTGATTTTTTTTTATTTTTTTTAGATCTTTAATGAACTCATCGAAGAGAAACGATGGCCCAAAACCTTAGTCGAACAGGCTCAATATTTCTGCAAGCATGATGAACGATAGGAAAGGATCAAGGTTTCTCAATTTTGAATCCAAAATGAAAAATCTGATTTTGTTTTTTTTAGATCTTGAATGAACTCATCGAAGAGAAACGATGGCCTAAAATCTTAGTCGAACAGGCTCAACATTTTTGCAAGCGCGATGAACGATAGGAAAGGATCAGGGTTTCTCAATTTTGAATCCAAACTGAAAAATCTGATTTTTTGAATTTTTTTAATAGAGAAAGAGTGGAAATAATTCAAAGAATTAGAAATTTCCAAAAAGTCTCATCTCATTTTTTTTAGATGCGGAATCCAACATAGGCCACCAATTAGAAAGTAGCCAAGGAATTGAGAAAAGAAGTATAAGCATAGAGCAAAAGATATGATATGCAAATATTTCATTTCAAGCATCGTATTCTAAAATGAACGAGTCCCACCAGGTGGAGCCAGCTTGATGGAAGCGCTACTGCTCGGTTCTACCGAGGTCGGCGAACGTGGGAGTCCGTTTGTTCCGACCCTTTCGTAACCTGGGGACAAAGGCGGCCATTAACATTTTTTTTGTGTGGGTGTGCCAAATTTTCTATTTTACTTGGAATTACAAGTGGTGATCCGGAGATCGACCTTCGCAAGTAAAAAGGAAATCAACTTCTTTCAAGTTTTCCATTGCACATATATTTAAGAAAAGAGACATTTTTCTTGATTTGCCATGAAAGGCGATTTTTTTGGCATTTATAGCCGATTTTTGGCGTTTATGGCCGATTTTGGCGTTTATAGCAGATTTACAATTCTTATTAATAATGAAAGACAAGAGTTGTGATTTTTGTCTCTTTTGGAAAAATACAAACTACAATGAAAAACAAGAAAATGATGATCTAACTTCTGAGGAGATTGTGGGGGACTCGTTCAGATTGACGGTCGCAAGCCATATGTGGACTTCGCCATCATCCATGCAGATGAGAACAGATGATGCTCTTGATTCGCATGGCTTGGCTATAACCTCAGGTTTTTAGAGGACAAAGACCAAAAGGAGGTCCTATGTCTAATAAAAAACTAAGTAGACGGGCTGAAAAGCCACGTCTATGCCATTGGAAGCAGAAGGAGAAGGCAAGGACGTTGGGGGGGGGGGGGGGGGGGGGTTACCCCCCAAGGGACTTTTTATCACCTTGTAGTGGTGGCCGGTGCAGAACTTTTGCAGAGTTTTCTCTCTTTCTTTATCTGGATTTCTTGAGCTTTTTTCTTATCAGGGATCTCTGTTTGGTTTTTTCCTGATCTCTGTGATTTTTCCGATCTGGAATTCTTTGGAATGCTCTCCTATTTATAGGCTTTTAGGTAGCCATTTAGGAGGATTTATGAGCCTTAATTGTCATAAAGCTACATAAAAGGAGGAGTTACAAGATTGAATTCTTTATTTTGTAACTCCTTTTTCTTGGCTTCTGATTGGCCGGAGGAGATTGAGGGCATTTAATCGCCTTTAAACGCCATGATGGGAGGAGTTTCATGGGTTAAATGCCATGAATCAATTGACTTGTAACTCCCGGATGCTTGCTTCTGATTGAGCCATCCAAAGAAATGAATGAATGACAGCAATATAGCTAGTCAATTAATCTCATTAAGTGGTCGTCGAGCAGTTGAAGAGTCGCGGGCCGTTCCGCGTCTTTTGGGATTCTTCTGGCGATGATCATCAATGGATCTTCATGTAGATCGACATTGGATGCCCATGTAACTTCAGGTGTTGTTTGCCAACAGCGGGTTAGTGCCATCTGTCCTATCGATTTCTCGATCGATCGGGTAGAAAGCACACTTTTTTGGTTGACCGGTTGGCGATCAATGTTGATTTTGATACTCTTGATGATTGACCCGTGATTTTGACGGATGTCAAAGGATTTTGTATCTCAAAAGTATGAACTTTGGAAAATCCGAGGAGTCGGACGCTACGAATTGCAAAAAAAGACGAAAAACGGGGCTTTCGGTGCCCACCCGGCGATCTCTTGCTCCATGGTCGCCGGCGACCCTGGGGGATTTTCCCTCTTTTTGTCTCATTTTGCGTCCGTTTTTTTATGTTTTTCGATTCTTTTTTCTTCTATATTTTTTCTTGATATTTTTGATCATTTATTGGCCTGACTTCTCTGTAGAAAACTTGATGAGAATCCTTGTATTTTGGATTGCAAAGTTTCCAATTTTCCGAGAAAGCCGAAGACTTTGTCGCGTAGAGCTGCCAATTTTCCGTCAGAAGCTGAAATTGGGTCAAACGATGTCGGAATGACCTAAAACTTGGGGTGAAGCCTCCTGAGCAATAAATAAGACCAACCATAGGCTTTTGTTTGAGTTTTGAAGCCGTTTGGGTCCTATCACCAGTAGACTTATTTTTGTTGAGATGAAGATGTCGTGGCTTGATGTGCGGTCAACCGATGTCCGATTGACTTGAAAGTTGGCAGGGAACCTATTGGAGTCATTTTAAGATGATCCACAGCCTCTGTCTTGGAAACCATGGTCCCGGGGAGCGTCGCTGCCGAGAGGCCCGATTTGACTTCCGAGCGTTAAAGTCTGGTCAACTGTTGTCGAAATGACCTGAAATTTGACGTGTAGCCCTTTGAAAGCATTTTGAAGCCGTCCATGTGCTCTATCAGATGAGTGATGGCCTCGGTGGTTCTCTCTACCGAGAGGCTTGATTTAGCTGTTTGAGGGTCAAACGTTGTCGGTTTGACTCGAAACTTGACGTGGAGCCTTTTGGTTGTATTTTGAGACCATCCATCGGCTCTGATCGAAGATTTGGTGGCTCCGATGTTTTCACCGCCGGGAGCTCATTTTCAGCTGCTGGAGAAGCGAAGTTAGGCTAGATGATTTTGAAATGGCCCGAAACTTCTTGCGTACTCCTCTTTTGGCTGTCTTGAAAGATCTTGCAGTTTTTGTTTGGTTCTGACAAGATTTGATTTTTCGGAAGTAGCATTTCCTATTTATGGCAGGTTGCGACTTTATATAGCGTTTTGGATCTTGAAGAGGCAAAGTGACATTTTTGGTGTCAACAAATGCCCCCTCGAGGTACAGCGATGAGTTGCTTAACTTTTGTAGTCGATGTGCCTCAAAGAGATTCTTGAAGGAGAGCTTGTGGCTTGACCAAGAGTATTTGAGCAGTCTTTCTTTTGGTATTTGTAGCCTTTTGAGCTTCCATGGGAATTTTATGGTAGTGAAAGGAAACACGTACCATCTCGAGGCAAAGCTTTGAAGATGACATCAGGGATGTGGATTTGAGTTTTGACCTTGTGACCTAACAAGTTGTATGTGGCAGGTTAGGGGGTCGGGTTTAGTTTTGACCGTGTGACCCAACAAGATGTATGTGGAATGTTGGGGGGTCGATTTTGGTTTTGATCTTGTGACCTAACAGGCTGTATGTGGCAAGTTAGGGGATCAGGTTTTGGTTTTTGGTTTTTGGTTTTGGTCTTGTGACTTAACAAGCTGTATGTGGCAAGTTAGGGGACCATGATTTAGTTTTTGGTTTTTTTGGTGGAATGTCAATTTTAAGATTTTGGCTCAATTTGGTTGACGAGGCTGGATGGTTTGACTTTTGGAAGCTCATGGGGCTTGGAATTCTTTTTTGTATGGTCCAATCAACTCAAAAGAGGCATAGAATCATATTTGTAAGCTCTTGGTAAGAGGGATTTCTCTTTGACTAGAAGCCCAATTTGTGCCTAGGTGATCAAACCTGGCTCATATGGGCTAACCCATGGGACCTTAAGCTTTTGAAATGGCTTAGATCTCATATGGTGTCATTTTTGTAAAGAATTTCTAAAAATATCTCCTTTGGATAGAGAATATCTAAGAATATCCTTACTTGGAGAGAATCTCTCATGTTCCCTTTATCTTGGGAGAGAATATCTCAAGATATCTTTCTTTGGGAGAGAATATCTCAAATCTCCTATCTTTTGGGAGAAAATCTCTCATTGATTTCTTTTTGGGAGAGAATCCCTCAAGATATCTTTCTTTTGGAAAAGAATCTTTCTAATTTCTTTCTTTTGGTAAGGTTACTAATTAGTAACACTTACCTTTTTATTCTTTCCTTCTTTCGTTTGCTCTCTTCTATAAAAGCAAGGAGGAGGTTGGATCTCTTGCTCCTATTGCTTTCTTTTGCAACAATCTCAAGAGGGCTTCAAGTCCAAGAGTTCTTATTCTTCAAGATGTTCAAGACTGTCTTCTTCTTCTCCATCAATGGCTTCAAGTAAGTTCCCTTTTTCAAGAAAACTCCATTGCAGGAAATAGGATGATAGAAAAAGTTCTTTTCTTTTTTTTTCTTTTTCACGTGTTTTTCCTTTTTTTTTACACGTTTTTTTTTCTCGTGCTTTCTTTTTTTTTTTTGCACGTTTTTTTTTTCTTTTGAGGGACATACGGACAGATCCGTACAAGCCTAATGCAAGCTATGAATGAAACTAACTACAAAAATATGCCATGATATGCAAAAAATAATGCTAAAAGTCCTAACTAAAAGATTCTTTTCAAATTGGCTCCCCGGCAACGGCGCCAAAAACTTGATGTGATCTTTATCAATCATATAATACCGCAAGTGGACGGGAGTCTAAATGAGATAGTGGCAAGAACGGGTCGAACCCACAGGGAGCTAATTAAAGAAACTTTTAGATTAAGAAAACTAATTAACTAACAATTAAGAAAAGTTTTGATTATTTAGAAATAAAAGAAAATAACTAATTTAGAAATATGAAAACTACCAATTAATGAAAGTGATTAGAGCATAGGAATCCAATAAGCATCCACCAATTATTTTTCAAGTAACCCTAACTTATTCCAATTTTTTCTTCAAATTAAAGACAAATCAATGCTTTTAATTTGGAAAATCTAACTTTAAAAACCCCTTTTTAATTGTAGAATCCAAAACCCAAGACTTCCTCCACCTCATAAAAGATAAAAAAACAATCCAAGCACTACCCATCAAAAGTAAGTATAAACCATCAAAAAGATCTAAGTCCTAAGCATGGCCTATCAAACCTAAGCATGGATAGTCAAAAATCAATTTTTTATTTTCAGAAATTAAGAATGGAAATTTGCCTAGGGCTCGAAGACAAGTCTATTAATCATTAAAAACATAAAGATATGTAAACAAGTTAGAACTACTAGACAAATAAAAAGTAATCACTTATCTTCATCCATCACTCTAATCAAAACTAGCCCGCCATTGCAAAGAAGACTTCTTGATTTGTCATTAAAGATTGCATCTTTACAACGCCACCTTCAAGTACTTGCTTGGACAATGCCCAAAGCTACCAAAAATAAAAAATATGGAGAACTAGAACTAGAAGAGGGGAAAGAAGAAAGGGGAAGAAGAGAGAGAGAATGGCTTGGCCACTTTATGAAGGAGAATAGGCTTGTAGTTCTAGCCCCCTTGATGCTTCTTTTATACTTTTTGGCCTCTTGATTTTCAAGGAATAATTTTCATTCTATGACTTGATTATTGGCTTAGCTTTCAAGCAAAGCTTCTCACTTAGGTCGCAATTTGAATTGGAGATGATTTGTTACTAAGTGTGGTCTCTTGGGCTCCAAGTCTTGCTAAATTGAACTCCTCAAAGATCTCTCATGTTGCCAATTTTGAAAACTTTTTGCAATTCCCGTATAGAATTATAACAGCCAACTTCCCGAGGTCATATCTCCCTCAATATAGCTCCGATTTATGAAATCTTGGGCTCCACGGATATAAGCTTTCCAACGGTGGGAGATTTCACCAATTCGATAATTGGTGTGAAAGTTATGGCCATTTTGATTTGCTGCCCCTGAAAATTCCGAGAATAATGGCAATTAAGGGAACTTCTATGTTTGGTATGCAATAGGGTGTGTGGGACCCATGTTGGACGTCCAAGGCATGTTTGGATACTTACTTTGCTTGCTTATTTGATTCTCTTTCTATATTTAGCATACTTCTTTACTTGCAACTTTGACTAATCACTCAGCTTGCAAAATTTCTAATTTTCTCTCTCTTTCTTGATTTTGGTTTCCAAATTTAGCAAGTCAACACCATCTTTCCAAATCTGAGTTTCTTCTTTCTTCTTTGAGAATTTTCAACCTTTCCAACTCCACCAAGATGTCAAGATATGTGGGCCCATCATGAAGGGTGTCCCGCCTTTGATCTCTCTCAAGTTTCACCAATGCAGGACCCACTCTTGATTTCTCCTACATAAATAAAATTAAATAATGTCAATAATAATCAAGTGTGAGGAATCTAGATGGATTATGCATGGGATTCTACATGCCTACTCAATGCACTAAAATTACCCAACTTTCCAAAAATAACACATGGTGTCAAAATTAGCAGGTATGCATTAGTGAAGTGCCTTAGTGAAGCTAAAAAAAACTAATTTTGGGTCATGAATGAGATGAGAACCCTAATTTCACAAAAGGAATGCAATGTAATGAATTTTGACCAAATTTGACTAAGATTCCAACTATGATGCTTAAATGCATGAAATCATGAAATTTAGTGTAATTCTATGCAATTAGTCTAATTAAGTCCACAAATGCATATAAAATGATGAATGAAAACTACAATTTTGTGGACTTATCACACCCCTAAACCAGCTTTTTGCTAGTCCTCGAGCAAAATAAGTGAAGAAGGAGAGGTTTTCTATTCTAAGAAATGCATAAAAACAAAAAGAAAAATTGCCACTTTCGCTGACCCTCTTGACTGCAATTAGCACATGCAGCAAGCCCTTAATGAGATGTGATTTTATTTTTATATATACTTTCTTCATCTCCAGTTAATTCATTTTCCATTGAATGGAAATTATTTTATACTATTTATAATGTATACGTACCTCTTTGGATTCCTAGAAATCCAATTCAAAAATCGTCGGAAAGACAAACATGACTTCTCAGGATTATAAAAAAGGAAAAAAATCTTAACTTGACATTTGATGATGTATGACCATCCAATCGTACAAGATGATGGGGCTCTTCCACCTCTCGGGCTATTTTCCATCAGTCCATTGACTATTAGGGCACATTTGGCAACCGTCTTCAAGTCAGAATCCTCGCCCATTTTCCACGCTATCAAAGAAAACTCATGTTTGGTTGGGTTGTGGACCGTAGAGAGAAGACATCTTCTTTGCACAAAAGCATGGTTTTCACGGGTTCGACCTCCCCCCATCGGATATCGTCAATCCGTGTTTTTAAAGGCCAGGGTATATAAACCCAGTTTCTGCGAAGAAAACACCCACTAGTCCTTTTCGATCCCCAAGCCCCTTTCTCTCGACCTCTAACCCTTCTCTTTTGCTGCTGCGTCTGGATTCCACTGGCAACGACCGCTCTCCCCTACTTTTCTCCATCTTTCAGCAGCGATTGGAGGCTCTAGCTGGAGCTGCGATTGGAGGCTCCTTCGATCCGTTTTCCTTCATTCAACGATTCCCTATCCGCTACTTTCCTCATGTAACTATGGATTCTCTCATTTCCTTTTTTGTTGTGTGTTCTTTTCCCTAGTTTTCATGCATTGACAATCTCATATTATTTTCCCTCATTCTCTTCTTCTCTCGCCAAACCGATTTGATTCCAGATCAAAATTCATGGCTCTTTCTCATCTGGAATCCCTAATCTTCCTTTCTCTTCATCATGTCATTTCGTGTTTGCTTCCGAGCAAGATTGTGGATTCCATAGGTCTCTGTTTCTTGGTTTTTAGATTGAAATTTATTTTCAATATGAAAGCAGCATTTTGTTCATTGTCCGTTGGAAAAATAAATTCTCTAATGCCCATGTTTGGATGTGTAGAAAACTGTCCACTGTTACAGATTTGAGCTGTGGAGAGTTTTCTTTAACTCCATTTTCTCTAACTATTTGGAGGAGGCGAAATGGCAGTAAAAACTGTTCAGCAGTGCAAATTATAGTTAAGGACAATTATCCTCTCTCACTAAAATATCTGTGAGGAGCAAAATGGATCCATGAGTAAGTATGGTTTGTGTGTTGAGGTTGTCTTTTGAATGCTTATTTTGTAGCAGAATCTTCATTTTTTTTTTGGGTATGCATTTGGATGTGCGGTTGAGAAATGCAATTTAAGAGCAGAATCATCATGTGGTGCTGATTTGTGATACTTCGGCTACTGTCTCAAGTACCAGCAGTCTGATTTGGGTTGGCGCCTGCTTATTCGAGCTCACATTGATTGCTATTTGAGTGAGTCCAAGATGATTTAAGGCCATTAAATTGGTGTAAATTGATACCAAGGAGTGCTCTTTGAGTAAGTCCTAGATGATTTAAGGCCATCAAACTGGTGTAAATTGATACCAAGGCATAGTCAGGATATATTTTCGATGAGTGAGGTCATGTACTCTGGTTCCGCTTTGGTTGGCTACGAGGTTTGTTTTTTTTTCAAGGGTTTGAAGAAGTTTTTGAATAGTTGGCTACTAAGTTGCAGCTTTGATATTGACTAACTACTACTTATTAAGAGAATAGTAAGATAGACTAAAGAAAGATTTAAAACAAAAGGTTGCTGTTGATTCTATAAATAAGAGTTCTTACTTTATCGTGTGAAACAATGGTTCACTACATGTCAAGACATTGAAGTTGGGATTGAAGCTGGGATTACTTGCCTACAAATTGGGTGGTGATGTCATGTTGAAATTGAAGCTGGGATTTCAACATATGAAGTTGAACTACTTCCATATCTATTGTATTCTTAATGTTTGATGATTCTTGTAATGCTTTTTATGTGGCTTTTACTTCTCATGTTGATTTAAGTGATTTTTTAAACTAATTTCGATTATGAAATACTTGATCTGCATTTGGTTGTTTGGCTTTCTATTGAAATTGCATTTGTTCACGGTGTATGATTTGGTCATCATAATTTTTTTGTTTAGGAATTTTGTTGCTTATTTTATTTTATTTCCAGTAATGTTATTTGATAGCTTCACAATATGTTGAAATTATTGACTGGACTGTTGGTTTTATTTTTATTACCAATGGTGGTGGGTATGTTAGATCGCTTTTGAGAAAGTCATACAAATATGCGTCTTGTCTCTAGTGCTGGATGTGGAAGCTATTTGAATGTGGAAAAAGTGAAGGCTGACAGTTCGATTGACCATTTGTATGCAAGCCACTGGCAAGTAGCTGGCTTTGTGAAGCCATAGCCAATTATAGGTAAACTGGTTACATGTAATTAGGTTGAGTAAATGGAAAGTAGGGCCAAAATTGATAAACATGGGGCTAAGAATGTATTCTGGTGGTGATATGTGCTGGTTGTGGGTTGTTTATCCTGTATGTTAAATGACTATTGGAATAAAGCAGTTAAATGCCTGCATGGCATGTGTTAGGTGGAGTGGATATGAGTGCATATGAGATGGCCTTGTCACTAGTTAGTAAAGTTTTAAAAATTCCTTGGATGTTTAACACTCATTTCAATTGTAGGATGTCTAAACTAACTAGCCCTCAAGGTGAAAACACTGTTTCACCAAGAAACATGAAATGGACAAATGAACAAGATGATGTGCTCCTCCACATCATGCTTGAGAAGCGCAAAGAAGGTAAAGTAATTGTAACGCCCCAATTCCGTATACCGAGAAAACCA
This sequence comes from Litsea cubeba, assembly GCA_012931725.1. Lineage (NCBI taxonomy): Eukaryota > Viridiplantae > Streptophyta > Magnoliopsida > Laurales > Lauraceae > Litsea > Litsea cubeba. Next base: position 112,356,781 of record CM022946.1, read on the forward strand.
TCAAGGTACCGAAGTTGGCGCTACTTCCCGAAAAATCCGAGAACTTCTAAGATCTAGGTCCGCAGTGAGGTCTGATTTAAAAAGTCTTGAATAATATAATATCAATGGTTAAAATTGCGGAAGCATAAAGAGTAAAGTGGAAGCAATAACAGAGATAACGGAAGCATAAGGTATCATAATAAGATATATCAAATGTAAACAGGGCTAAAGTCCAGCCTTAAATACCTAAGAAACAAAGGTTTATTACATGTTTGAATTACTACCCAGCTCACTACAAAAATCTCTCAAACCCAAACAACAGATAACTCTCACACCCCAGGTGTTGGCTCTCCAACCTCCGGCTCGACCTCTTGGTCAGCCGGTGCCCATCCGTGGTCTCCTATTACGGGTGTCTCAACGAGCGCGAGCGCACCGTCCTCATACTCGGGGTCTAAACCTAAGCACCAAGAATGGATCATATCTAAAGACCTGACAATCACAGTATGCAAGTAATATATGATGTATGCATCGAAAGAGTAGAGACAGTAATAAAGTTAAAGAGAGTAACAATGATATAGAATCTAGGCAATTGAGCAAGATAAGCATTCAGAATCAGAGTAAACAAGATAACAAATCTATACAATATGGCACATTCACACAAGCTGAATACCGCGGGATATTATGCCGCGGCCCTCCCATACTAAACATAGTCGCGGCGGGGAAACCTCACCAATGATGGGGAATGACGAGCCCCGCAAATACAATCAACATCTTCACTACACTCATCACTCGGAGACTGGACCTGGTATCACACCATCCGTCTACAACAATGCTCATCATGATAGCTCACTCAATACTCACAGTAGCTCCTACCAGGGATGATCAATCCAAAGGCTGAGCTTATAACAACTGAGTGAATGTCTATGCCAACTCAGGTAATAATAAAGGTATGTGTTTGTCTAGGCTTTGCCTTGTTTGAATAAGGTCCTAACAAAGTCCCTAAGAGGTCTAAGTACTCAATTCGATCCATGGATCATAGTCTAGGTCCATGCCTAATCACTGGATCCATACCAGGTGACAAGTCCATTTCTAATGATAAACAGTCCATTCTCATCCATAATGAGTCACAAGCTCAGTACAATCCAACCTCTCCATTCTAGGGTATTCCATATCCAAAATTAGGCCATAAATAGGCCCGCCTAGCCACAGACACGGTTCAATGCTCACCCAATCATAACACCAGGTCACCTCTAAGTAGTCCTAGGTTCAGGTCATCAATTTTTCATTTAATTTAACATTTATGAGCAATAATAAAGACAATAGAGTGACAGTAATATCATAAATGAGACGAATCTCCAAGTATAAGATTCAACGAGAGATATCAACAGTCCAACCTAAGTATTGGTCCACTTTCAAAGCCAGGTCCATCTCAGGTAATTCGATCTCTAAATGGAGTCTCAGATGCCAATGAATAAGGTGTTTGGTGCTCCAGAAGTTACGGACATCATTGACAACGTTTAAAGATCGAATCGTCGTTGAATACACAACCTAGACACTACGTGGTGGTCCCCATGAGTCAAGGTTGAGCCACACCATTGACTCGTGTTTGGCACATCAATAGAAGTCCATTTGGATGGTCAATGGGTCCCATGAAGGATCACAACATCAGAAACTGAATTCTGGAAAAAGTTATTATACACAGTGTGCTCGGTCGAGCCCCTGGCCTGGGCGATCGACCCCTTACACTGGGATCAGAGGCTACACACCCTTCAGGCAAAGGCTTGTAGGGCTGTCTATTGGGTTGTATTAACGAATTCGGGTTGCGGGTCAAACGAATTCACGTTAGAATCACCCAATCCGAACACGACCCATTAAGAAAACGGGTCAAAAACCAAACACGAAACACGATTCATTTATTTTAATGGGTTATACGACACGACCCGTTAACCTGTTAACTTTGAAAAAAAAATATTCATTAAATTTAAACCTGTAGGTTCAGCTAACTTTTTGCCCAGGCCATGCTTGATGCAACAAATGTGTGCTGCACCTTTGTTTGAGGCTTACAAGGACATGGTAACTCAAATCTAGTGGAAGGGCCTGTTTAGATCCCTGAAGCTCTGGAATGGGTACAATTCTGACTCCAGGAAATATGAAATTGTTGGAATCATGGTATCTACTTAATCCCTGCTTTGGAGTTCTGCATGGAAGTTGGACGGTAATTGATATTTACCAGAAACCTTCTGATATCTTCAATTATCTCTCCAAATGCAAAATCTTGTGGACATCTATCTGATTCCACCCTAGATTTTCAGGGATATAAACAGGCCCATGTCAGAATCAGATGATTGGAATTTGAGGCTGAAATTAATCTACTTTCATGCAGTTCTCAAACCAATGCAATACACTCACTGCTGTATATCATAAACTTCTCTTTTGCACTTACAAACACAAATGTAACTTCTCTTTTGCACTCACAAATATAAAGATAACTCGAAGCCAACAAAACTATACATACTTCAAAAATCAAAGGAACTGCTACTACACAAAACTACTACATAGAAACAAGTCACTAATCATACATTCATTCTCCTAAAATAAAAAAAGTCATAGTAAGTTTCTCTGTGATTAAGTTTGTTCATATATAGCAAATAAGGAGTACAAAGATTGCTGAAACAACTATATGCATAATGCATTCAACATCCGTCCAACAAAAAATCATCCTTGCACTCCACAAAAAATTGTTGAGTCAAGCAAAATAAAAAATAAAAAAAATCATGCCATAACTCATAAGGATTGCTGAAGGCTACAACAAAACCATCCTATGGGCTACTAAGCATTCATTCATTTCAGTAGCAATAACCCTTGTAACAAAAAAAGAGATCTATGCATCAGTAAGTATCGTTGTTGAATACATCCTCCGTGGCCTCTCCCAAGTCAGCTCCACAATCATCTACAACTGGCACATTGTAGAAAAAAAACATCTATTAATGTTCACATCCTTAGGAAAAATAATAAAAAAAATAATAAAAGTTAAAACAAACAAACTTTTCTTGCCATAAATCCAATCACGAGTACAAATCACAGCTTGGACAGTTTCAGGCAAAAGTGACTGCGATATTGATCAAGTACCCTACCACCAATACTGAATGCAGATTCGGATGCAACTGTAGAAATTGGGATAGACAGCACAGCACGAGCAAGAGCAAAACAAGAAAGAATGGGATAATGATACTGCTCTCTTTTCCAAAAGCTAAGAATGTCTACGTTTTTCTTTCGATCCAGCTTTTGTTCATTAAAATATAGTTGTAATTCACTCAGTCGAGTAGAAGAACACTCTTATTCACATTTGTCAAAATCCTACATTATAGCATATCACATCAATCACCGATAACAATGCCACTAAAAGCATTTTTCCCCCAAAAATTATTTGCTGCAGTCACTTTTGACAACCTAAATATGCCAATGTGTAAAGATGTAAAAGGTGAAGGAGGGCACTAAGCAAATAAAAGATAGTAGTCAGCATGGGTTCAATATCAGCAACATTATTAGATACAAGTGTGAATTGGATATCACACTACTACTTGATGAAATCCTAATACTTATGGACTGATACACCAATATTTGAAACCATGGTAGTCAGAACACTTTATTCAGATTTAGGATCTTAAAAGTTAAGAGTCTAATATTGATCACAATAGGAGAATTATGAAGCATAAATGTTCCTTCTAGAAATTACACCAAAAAACAACTATAATAAGAGTAGTTTGATGAATGACAAGACACCATGCTAAAATAACATAAACAATGAGAGCCCCACATATAATAGTTTGATGATGACATGACACCATGCTAAAATAATATATACAAGAATCTGCTATTGAGTAACTTTTACTTTCTATAGAATAACTTAGGTGTATGAAAAAGTGGAAAACCTCTATCAGGAAATGCTATAGCACAAAAAACTATCCATATGAATAAATTAAATATTGCTGAATCAGAATCATACTAATATAAAAACATATGGTCATTTCAATAATTTAATGGAACACTTTACCTCAAAAAGAACATCCTTGCACTGCACAGATGGAGAACCATGATACCCACGAGGAGTAAGAAGAGTAGCAGCAGCTATGGGGTTAATATTGGACATGTTTTTTGAATATGACTAAAAGAGAGACTGCAAAGTATCTTTGACACGCTTGAACTCATAAGAATCCACACCATAAATATTTTTGTTAGCCCAATCTACAAACTGAAGTTTGTACCGAGGATCCAAGATAACAACAACGGCAAGAATCAAACTAAAATCTGACCAATACTTATCAAACTTTGCATTCATCTGGCTTGCCATCCTACGCATGAAACTATCATCATTTTTCATTACATCTTTCAACTTATGTGCGATTAAAAACACTTGAGGGAAGTATAAGTTAGCTGTAGGATATGTTGATCCAGAAAATATGCAAGTAACTTGATAAAAAAGCCCCAAAAAACTAGAAATATTCCCACTCTCTTCCATTCTTCTTCAGAAGGACAATGACTATAGTTACAATCACTCAGTTGTAAGTGCACAAAAGCGAGACGATAGTAAAGTGCGCCCTCAAGCATAAGATAAGTTGAGTTCCATCTCGTAGGAACATCTCCTCGCAGCCCCTTTCTACGTTCTAAAGAGACTTGTGCAACACATTCCATGAACTTGAGTTTTCCTTGCTGCTGAACCTTTAACATACTTAATACTCTCCCTCACTTTTATAATGGATTCATCAATTTCTTTGAGTCCATCTTGGACGATCAAGTTTAAAATGTGAGCACAACAATGGATGTGAAAGAAATCACCATTCCTTAAGAGGGCATTTTTCAACTTCAACTGACCCTTTAAGATCTCAGCAAAGCGCTCGTTATTGCCAGCATTATCCAAAGTCAAAGAAAACAACTTTGTTTCAATCCCCCACTCATTTAACAATTTATAGACTTTCTCAGAAAGAGCAACAACAAGTGTGTGTGTGTGGTGTGTGTGGTGTGTGTGTGTGTGTGGGGGGGGGGGGGGGGGGGGGGGGGCTGAGACAAAAGTTCAGAATTTTTTTTTGGAACTTCCAATCTAGGTCGACAAAGTGGGCTGTGAGAACAAGATATCCATCAGTCACTATAGAACTCCACAAATCAGATGTCAAACAGATCCTTCCAGGAACTGAAATTAGCAAGCATTTTAGTTTCTCTCTCTCTATTTTATACAACTTTAACACATCTGCCCTAGCAGTACTCCTAGAAGGTAGCTTGAGATCATCAGAAATATACTGAAATATTTCTCTAAGTCCTTCATATTCAACAAATTTAAATGACAAATCATGCTTAAGAATTGCAGCTATAACCAACTCACGGAACTTTTCAGGGTCAAACTTAGGGGTTCGCATTAACAAAGATCCTTGAGATTGACCTAGAATTAGCTGCCCTACATCTCCAGTATCTTTCCTTCCACATTTTTGCATGTGACTCAACAAGTTACTAGTCCCATAACTAGCATCACAAAGATAGATTACATGCACCACACTTTTTACATTTACAACGCGCTTTGTTATCAGGACATTCTTCCATTGGTACATAATCAAACATAGCCCAAGCAGGAGATCGTTTTTGGCACTTACCTTTTTTCTTTTCAGTCGGATGTTTTACTCTCTTTCTATTTTTGTTGTCCACATACTGATCAGGCTGTTCTTGTACCTCAATAACTTCATCTTCATCAATAATTTCCATCTACAAGATTAGTAACAAAAGAGCCACATAAGCAATAAAGCAAACAACTTTGCATAAAATATTTAGCAAATTAAAAGAAAATCAATACCCTAATTACCCATAAAAAAATGTGCAGTGATCAATAGAGGATTACGTACTTGTCCGGATAATAAAGGTGCTGCCAAGTTAGTTTAGATACTAGACTAGCTACAATAAAATTATAGAAAAGGCAAGGGTTTCTTTTTTAAATACCTATTTTTCTTACCTATATTTTACTATTGATTAAAGAATTTCTAAAAAGAAAATCAACTTTTCCTAAATTCATTTCAACTTCCACAACTTTTTTTTCCCACAAGTAAATACTCACATCTACACACACTGTAGCACGTCCCTTGTCCAATATATGGGTTCAGGCCCATAAATCAGTCCATTATGTAACTTAAGTATATGGTTCAGTTGAATCCTTGTAGGGACAGAGTCAAAACATTCAAGATATGTTTCTAATTTATATTGAATCACAGAATTCAAGATATGTTCCTAATCTATATTGAATCACAACATTCAAGATATGTTCCCAATTGAACAAATCCATCTATTTTTCCTTTTTGAGAGGGTAATTGTGTTTATCATTAGCAGAGAATCAAACAATTTATCATGTGGTGCCAACTTCAGAGGTATTATGCCTCACAAAATATAACGAATTCTTTGAGATCAAATCCCCTCTATTATCTATTAATGCAATCCAAGACTAAGTAGTCAATTCTTGTTTCGGTCGCTCAGCCCAAATGAAATATATTTTTTCTGTTTTCTCTTTTTTTAACCCAATTCTGGTTGAAACTGTGAACATGCACTATATAAAAGTAAAATAAATAAGCGTACATCTATTTTACTAAAGTTTCCTATTGTGCCCAAGAGGGTAATCAAGTGAGGATTTAAAAAGATAAGTGTGGCTAGATTCTCAGGAGGTGGATACTGTGACGCCCCGGAGTCCCACATCGACTATAGAGAGGAAAGTGATTGGGATTATATGTAGAGCTTACACCCTTACCTTGCATGAGGCCTTTTGATGGGTTGAAGCCCATCAGAAGCAAAACCGTGAGGCCAGTGGGCCAAAGCGGACAATATCATGCATGGGTAAGGGGTCGGGCGTTACAAATGGTATCAGAGCCAGGTTCTCGACTAGTTCGAGTGTGGGTCCCCTGACGTGGTCTGGTGCAAGTGGGCGGGTTTCCATGTGGGCGGGCCAAGAGGGCTGGCAGGCTACAGGGGCTGGCAGGCTACTGCACAGGGACGTGCAGCCTTTAAGGGGGGTGGAATGTGACGCCCCGGAGTCCCACATCGACTATAGAGAGGAAAGTGATTGAGATTATATGTAGAGCTTACACCCTTACCTTGCATGAGGCCTTTTGATGGGTTGAAGCCCATCAGAAGCAAAACCGTGAGGCCAGTGGGCCAAAGCGGACAATATCATGCATGGGTAAGGGGTGGGGCGTTACAAATGTGCATGAGGCCTTTTGATGGGTTGAAGCCCATCAGAAGCAAAACCGTGAGGCCAGTGGGCCAAAGCGGACAATATCATGCATGGGTAAGGGGTGGGGCGTTACAGATACTACTAACCCCCATTCTTACATCACCCATTCATGTGCTCTTTGGGGGGTTCATTACTTCATTGGATTATCTCTTAGAAAAGGATACTTTTTACACAGTTTTTTAACGCTTCATTGGAGAGTGCATAAAAGAGTCCATGTTTGACAATGGACTGTGGAGCATTTTGTAGGGTCTAGGAGTGGGAACTGGGAACTAGGGATTAATATAATATGCAAAAATTAAAGAAAGAACACAAACAGAGTGGAATAGAGGATTAATATAATATTCAACTTGTTTTCCAAAATGCCACATGAGAGAGAGAGGTGAAATCGTGAAAGAGCTTTAAGCTTACCTGAGATGGAGTCTTGGAGATGATGAGAAAAGGAGAGAAATGAATCAAAGGATGCCCCTTTTCACCTTTTACAAATGACAAGAGAGAGAGAGAGAGAGGAGAGAGAGAGAGAGATGGAGACTGGTGAGGCGCCCCTTTTGCAATGACGAAAGAGAACTTTTAGATGGAGGGATTTTCGGGTTTCACTTTATCACCTCACCTCTGTAAACTTAGCAATAGACCCCTCATAACCTTTTTATAATTTTTAGGGATTTTAGGCTCTCCGATTGGAAGTTGAGGCAGCATTCCAACTTATTAGCCATGTGCCTGTCTTGATAATCATAAATTATTGCAATTGTGTAACTTCTGCTGTGCAGCTATATTAGATGCATATAGCTGAATAATCCTCTATTAAATCATGACATTTTTTTTGGCGGGTTGAATCGGGTTATAATGGGTTGCCGGGTTTACCTGTTAACGACCCATTAATTTAACGGGTTAACGGGTCCGACCCATTAACGACTCAAACCCATTAAGGGGTCACCCAAACTCATTAATATCGTGTGGGTTCGTGTCGTGTTAACGGGTCGTGTGACATTTTGACAGCCCTAAAGGCCTAGTTTTTCGGAATTTCCTATGTGCTCGGTTGACCTCTTGGCATGGTCGGTCGACCGCGCACACTGGAAATTCTGGCTAAAGGTGCACAGGCTTTAGCTCTTTCTTCCTAGAAATCCCTTGTTCTCGGTCGACTTAGCACAGGGCTCCGTCTGAAGGAAGGTCCAGTTGCCCAGTTTTTTTGCTGGAAAACCTGTGTGCTCGGTCGATCTGGCACAGCGCTCGGTCGACCGCACACACTGTTTTCTGGGTCAAAATAGAATATCCAGTTTTCAGCCAATTTTCCAGACTCTCTATGTGCTCGGATGACCCGATACAGGGCCCGGTCGATCGCGCACACGAGCTAGGAGCCTGTGGGAATTTAGCTGAGACCTGGTTTTTCCCAGGTTTCAGTGTATTCAGTCGACCGCACAGCAGGTCGGTCGACCGAGTACACTGACCTGTTGCAAATTCCAGAATTTCTGGATTTCTTCCTTTTCATTCAAATTCCCACTAAAACTCATCCAATCTCGTCCAAACACCATATAAACATCATGAAACACAAAATACACTTCAATATACATCCAACCATCCAATCCATGAGCCATTGATCTTCCAAATGAGATCAATCCATCCATTAATGGCCAAAAAGTCCATGAAAACATGCTCAAAGGTAGATCTATCAATTCTAAAATAATTTGAATAGAAATTTACAAGATCAATAACAGTAAGTATCCATTCTATATTAAGCAAGCATATTGCACTTACTTCAAATCAATTGCAAGAAGGAAAAGAGAGAAAAAAGGGATCCAAGTTCCACAAATCAAATCCAAGCTCCTATGGCTTTCCAATCACACAACCAGTCCAAAATCTCAAATCTAGAAGAGATCTCTACTCCTTAACCCACATCCACAAGATAATTGCTATAAGGAAGGAGATCTAGAGAGAGAAAGAGAGTTCTAGGGAAATTGAACTTGAAAAGGGTACAACCTTGATTGGAAGAGGGAGAGGAGATTAACAATATAGAGGGAGATCGAGATCCTTAGTAATAAGTTGTAGCTAAGATTGTAGATGGTCTTCTTCTTCTTCTTAGAGTTCTAGATCTAGGGTTCTAGAGAGAGTGGGAGAGAGAGATGGGAGAATTGGAGGGAAATTGAGAGAGAGTTGGAGGGAAATGAGGGAAGAAGAGAGAAAAGAGAGGGAAATGAGTTGAGAAGAGTAGTAGCCAACGTATGGCGTGGGAGGGATTAGTTATATAGGTTGGGATGGGTGGCTAGGTACTAAAATACCCTTTTAGTTTGAATAGGATTAGGGTTAGGGTCATGGGTAGTTTGGTCTTTAGGTAAGGATTCTAGAAGATTCTCAAGTGGAGACCCCCCTATGGTAATTACTAATTCTAAGCTAGGGCCTTTAACTAACTAACTAACTCTAGAAATTATAAAAGACACCACATTGACTCTACAATTTAAACGACTAGACTAATCCAACTAAAACCTAGGAAATTACCTATCTACCCTCACTAAACCCCGTAATTAGTATAAATAAATACTCTTAGGCTAAGATATAGTATTCAAATTCAAATTGGAGGTCCATAAGGGGTGGGGCCTTACATCACTCCCTCCTTTAAAACATTTGGTCCCCAAATGTAAAAACGAAGTAAGAACATACCTGTGGTAGAAGATGCCGATAATCCCTCGCCACCTGGTCTCGTATCTCCCAAGTAGCTTTAGCCGGAGTGTGATGATCCCACTGAACCTTCACCCACTAAATGGTTCGGTTCTGGAGCGCCTGCTCTTTGGTGTCGATGACGGAAACTGGCCTGACAATGTATGACGCGTCGGGCTGGATATCGAGTGGCTGGTGGTGCAGAATGTGGGTAGGGTCCTCCACATACTTCTTCAATATCGAGACATGAAAGATATTGTACACTCCTGATAACTCTACCGGTAGCTGAAGCTTGTAGGCGACGTCTCCGATCCTGGCCTTGATCTCAAATGGTCCGACGTACCTCCATGCTAACTTGTCCTTCTCGCCAAATTTGAGGGTGCCTCGAGTTGGAGAAACTTTTAAGAACACGCTGTCGCCCTTTTAAAACTCAAGTGGTCTGCGCCGGTTGTCTGCATAACTCTTCTGTCAACTGCGGCTAATCTTCAGGGTCCCCACTACCTGGCAAATCTTCTAGCTGGTGTTGTTGACGATAGATGGTTTGTGAAAACTCCTAACACCAACTTCCTCCCAACAGATTGGCGTCTTGCACTTCCTGCCATACAATGCTTCTAATGGGGCCATCCTGATGCTCGAATGGTAGCTGTTGTTGTAGGCAAACTCGCAGAGTGGCAATGAATCCTCCTAGTTCTCTTTATAATCTGGGACGCAAGCTCGCAATATATCCTCCAATGTCTGGTTGGTGCGCTCTGTTTATCCGTCTGTCTGTGGATGGTAGGCTGTGCTGAAGCCCAATTTAATACCCAAGGCCTGCTGTAGACTCTCCCAGAAGTGTGAAGTGAAGTGCGGATCTCTGTCTGAAACAATCAAAGCTGGAACTTCATGCAATGAGACGATCCTGTCCACATACAACTTAGCAAAGACTTCGAGTCCTGCTCTCATCGACACAGGCAAGAAGTGAGCTGACTTGGTCAGCCTATCCACGATCACCCAAATGCCATCACTGTGTCTTCTGGTAGCTGGAAGCCCTGCGATGAAATCCATGGTAATGTGCTCCCACTTCCACTGGGGTATCTCGAGCTGATGAAGTAGCGCTGGTGGCTTATAATGTTCGACCTTGATCTGCTGACACGTCAAACATCTGGAAACATAGCCCGCAATCTCTTTCTTCATGTTGTTCCACCAGTAGTAGCTCCTCAGGTTCTGATACATCTTGGTGCTGCCTGGGTGAATCAAGTATCTGCTGTGATGCACGTCTGCTAAGATCTCGTCATTCAGCTCCTGAATATCTGGCACACACAACCTGTCCTGATAGTAGAGCACTCCACCAATCAATCTGAACTATGGCCTCTGGTCAATCTGCTCGATCATTCTGACAAGCTGGGGATCGCTGCGTTGACTGTCCTTGACCTTTCCAAGCAACTCGGGTTCCCATGTGGACATGGTGGCAAGCATAACTCTGTCGCTTAGCGGCTTAAACTGAACATCCAAGCCACTGAAGACATCGGTCCAGACGCCCTCTGCTGCTAAAAAACTGACTAGAGCGGTCTTCCTGCTCAAAGCGTCTGCCACGACATTCGCCTTACCCAGATGGTATTTGATAGGGATGTCGTAATCCTTGATGTATTCCATCCAACGCCTCTGACGGTTGTTGAGATCACTCTGAGTAAACATGTACTGCAAGCTATGGTCCGAATGAACTTCGAACTTCTCTCCGTAGAGGTAGTGCCGCCACATATTCAATGCAAACACAACTCTGTAAGCTCTAAATCGTGAGTAGCGTACATCTTCTGATGCTCTTTCAGGTGGCTTGATCCATAGGCAATGACTTTCCCTTCCTGCATTAAATCACAACCAAGACCTGTCCCTGAAGCATCGGTGACGACAACAAAACTGCCACTACTAGTAGGCAAACACAAGATCGGTGTTGTCGTCAGTCTCTTCTTCAGCTCTTGGAAACTGTCCTCGCAAGCATCTGACCGCACGAACGGTACATCCTCCCTCGTTAGTTTGGTCAATGGCGCTGAAATCGTAGAGAAGCTCTTGAAGAATCTGCGGTAGTAGCCTGCTAAGCCAATGAAATTCCTAATCTCTGTGACATTCTTCGGTCTCTCCCAGTTCACCACTGCCTCTATCTTCGCTGGATCCACTGCTCGTCCGTCTCTGGAGATGATATGTCTGAGGAAGACTACCTGCACTAACCAGAACTCGTACTTGCTGAGCTTCGCGTACAATTGGTTGTCACGCAACAACTATAGAGACGTCCTCAAATGCTGCTCATGCTCCTCTCTAGACTTTGAGTAGGCCAACACGTCGTCGATGAACACAACTGTGAACTTGTCGAAGTGCGGAGCGAAGATCTTGTTCATCAAAGCCATGAACACTGCTGGCGCATTCGTCAATCCGAACGGCATCACAAGAAACTCATAGTGCCCATAGCAGGTACAGAACACTGTCTTCTGCACATCCTATTTTTTGACTCAAAGCTGATGATATCCTTACCTTAGATCCACCTTTGAAAAGTACTGAGCACCTTGAAGCTGGTCGAAGAGCTCGTCGATCCGGGGAAGAGGATACTTATTCTTCACTGTTGCCTAGTTCAGCTGTCTGTAGTCGATGCACATCCTCATCGATCAATCCTTCTTCTTCACAAATAGCATAGGTGCTCCCCATGGTGACATGCTCGGTCTGATGAATCCCTTGTCTAGCAACTCTTGCAATTGGGTCTTCAACTCTCACAGCTCTGCTGGAGCCATGCGGTAAGGAGCTCTGGAAATCGGTGCGGTGCCTGGCGTAAGCTCACTGGTGAAGTCAATCTCTCTGATTGGAGGTAATCCTGGGATCTCATTGGGAAACATGTTTGGGAACTCATAAACAACTGAAATCCCCTCTACTCCCTTGGACTGCTTGTCCTTTGAGATGAATGCGATGTAGTCCTCGCAACCTGACTTCACTAGCCTCTCTGCCTTCAATGCCGAAATCGGCCTGGTGCTGGGTGGTCTCCTCTCGCCCACAAACTCGATCGTGTCATCTGAACCGTTGATGGTGAGTCTGACTGTTTTCTCAAAGCAATCCATCACTGCTCGGTATCTGGCCAATCAAATCATCCCAAGATAACGTCGAAGTCATGCATGGGTAACGCGATCAAATATGGAAACATAATGTACTCCCCGATCTGCACGCGACATCTGTGGTGGAAAGTCTGACACACTACCCTCTTGCTCACGGGTGTAGACACAACTAAGCGTACAAGGCATCTCCTCTCCTACCCCACCAAGAACCAAAGCAAAAGCTAAAGACACATAGGAATGTGTCGCTCCTGGGTCAAACAACACTCTAACAATCTGATCACAAATGGAGAGAGTACCTTTGACGACCTTCCCTGCAGCTTCGGCCTCCTCATGCATAAGCACAAATGCCTGACCTGCGGCATGAGGTCTCTGTTGTTGTCGCTGCTGTCCATGGGGCCTCTGGTGCCGCCCTCACTGATAGTGTTGTCCTCTGGGCTGCTGGGGTCCACATGCCTGCTGCGAAGAACAATGCTGCTGCTGAGGTGGCTGGGGTGTCGGTGCAATCTGTGGAACAACTGGAACTGGAGCTCTAGGGGGTGCTGGAAGCTGATGCATCGGGGGCTGTCCTCTTCAGAGTGGACAGACTCTAGAAATATGCTCTAGCTCTCCGCAATCAAAGCACACTCGGGACCCATGCTGCTGCTGCTGATACTGCCCAACCTGGCCTGCTAGCTTCTGCCTCCGGAATGACTGCTGCTGCAGGGCCACGGGCTGCGGCCCGATCATGGCGGCTTGGACCCGTCTCTGTTGCTGGCTGGCCTCAACCCGCTGTAGTTGCTCCTCTGCCCAATAAGCGCTACTCAAGGCCTCCTCGTAGGTAGGTAGCTCAATGCAAGTCATGCTCAGTCGGATCTCATCTCTCAGCCCATCGACGAACCGTCAAATCCTCTCAGCCTCATATGTAAGCAGTGCCTCTAAAACACGGGACAGCTGGGTGAAACAAACCTCATATTGGTAGAGTGTCATGCTGCCCTGCACTAGTGTCTGGAACTCTCGAAGCTTGCGGTCTCTGACATGCGATGGAATGAACTTCCAAAGGAAATCCGCTCTGAAAGTTGTCCAGGTGATCTCATCCCCAATCATCTCGTAAGGACGCCGAATGGTCCTCCACCAGTCCTCTGCTATGCCTCAGAACATATAAGCGGCTAACTGCACTCTCTGCTGGCCGGTGCACTCGAAGACTCGAAAAATCTTCTCCATCTGCACTATCCAGTCGTCAGCTACTAGCGGATCCTCATTGCCCGAGAACTCTGGTGGTCCCCTCTTGAGGAACCTCTCAAAGATGATGTTCGGGTCTGCCTCCCGAGTAGGTGTCACTGCTGGACTGGGCTGAGCTACCCTCTCAATGACGTCCAAGACCTGTGACTGAAACTGCGCAAAGTCCTCAGCCTACTGCTGATGCACAGTAGCCTGGGCTTCTTGCGAGGTAAGGAGAGCCTGCAGAAACCTCTGGAAGCGATGCTCAAAGTCGGGCTGACCGCCGACTGCCGGTACTGCGTGTGGTGGTGAATCTCCTCCCGGCATCTGTCAAGAGAATGGGAATGTGTCAATTCAAGTCCAACTCTTAGGACTACACAGATTCTACCTAATCCATCGTCCTTACACGCATTCCCATACTGAAATCCTCATTACGTCCTAAAGTTTATAGTATATTTTATTTCCTAGAGACTAACCTGGCTCTGATACAAAAAATGTAACGCCCTAATTTTGAATACCGAGAAAACCATCAAGGTACCGAAGTTGGCGCTCTACTTTCCGGAAAATCTGAGAACTTCCAAGATTGTAGGTCCGCAGTGAGGACCGATTTAAAACTTTTTGAACAATATAATATCAATGGTTAAAATTACGGAAGCATAAAGAGTAAAGCGGAAGCAATAACAAAGATAGCGGAAGCATAAGGTATCATATGAGATATATCAAATGTAAACAGGGCTGAAGTCCAGCCTAAAATACCAACTTATAAGAAACAAAGGTTTACTATATTTTTGAATTACTACCCAGCTCACTACAAAAATCTCTCAAACCCAAACAATAGATAACTCTCACACCCTGGGTGTTGGCTCTCCAACCTCCGGCTCGACCTCTTGGTCAGCTCCACGAGCGCGAGCGCACCTTCCTCATACTCGAGGTCGAACCCTTAGCACCAAGAATGGATCGGATCTAAAGATCTGGCAAGTCACAGTATGCAAGTAATATAAGATGTATGTATCGAAAGAGTAGAGACAGTAATAAAGCTAAAGAGAGTAACAATGATATAGAACCTAGGCAATTGAGCAAAATAAGCATTCAGAATAAGAGTAAACAAGATAACAAATCTACACAATATGGCACATTCAAACAAGCTGAATACCGCGGGATATTATGCCGCGGTCCTCCCATACTAAACATAGTCGCGGCGGGGAAACCTCACCAATGCTGGGGAATGACAAGCCCCATATATACAATCAACATCCTCACTACACTCATCACTCGAAGACCGGACCCGGTATCACACTGTCCGTCTACAATAATGCTCATCATGATAGCTCACTCAATATTCACAGTAGCTCCTATTAGGGATGATCAATCCAAAGGCTGAGCTTAGAACAACTGAGTGAATGCCTATGCCAACTCTGGAAACAACAAAGGTCTGTGTCTGTCTAGGCTTTGCTTTGCGTGAATAAGGTCCTAACAAAGTCCTTAAGAGGTCCAAGTACTCAATTCAATCCATGGATCATAGTCTAAGTCCAAGCCCAATCACTGGATCCATACCAAGGCCCACCAAATACATGGCCTGGTCTATAACAGTCCAAATGAGGTGACAAGTCCATTTCCAATGATAAACAGTCCATTGTCATCCATAATGAGTCACTAGCTCAGTACAATCCAATCTCTCCATTCTAGGGTATTCCACATCCAAACTCAAGCCATAAAAGGGCCCGCCAAGCCACAAACACGGTTCAATGTTCACCCAATCGTAACACCAGGTCACGTCTAAGTAGTCCTAGGTTCAGTTCATCCATTTTCCATTTAATTCAATAGTTATGAGCGATAGTAAGGACAATAGCTATTTTGGATTAATCTTAATAGTTATATTCTTTTTATCTCCATTTTAGAGTGATTGAATTAATAATAGTTATATTCTTTCTATCTCCATTTTAGAGTGATTGAATTAATAGTCATATCCTTAAATCTCAATTGGCATTTTTATTTCAGTTGATATCCATGATTGTTATCCTCTTGACCTTTGCTCTTTATTTTGGTAATTTGATCATTTTGAGCTTTATAGTTAATTATTATCAATTGGTATCTAATCCTTCCGTTGAAGATAACCCTCAATTGGTTAAACCATCTTCTTCTTGCACCTAATAGTTAAATTCTTGTCAAAAGTTTGACAAAAGGAGATTATGGATTGAGGGGGAGTGTAAATCTTCTAGGGAAGTATTAGCATTGATCAAATTTACCCATGCATTGGCTCTATACCCTTAAGCTTACTACCCATACATGATATCCTGTTATGAATTTCATTTTCGATTTCATTTGTTAACAGGTTGTAAGATCCCGACCCCCGATTCTTTTGTTTAGTATGGTTTTAATCATGGTTTAGCTTTTAAACGAGATTTGAGTTGGTTTGACCTTGTTTTTGAGTTTGACTAGATTTTTCCTTAGTCTTTGAGATTTTGTAGACCGTTGACTTTGGTTTGACCCGGTCCATATGATTTGTATTTTTATGAGAAATTACTTTTCATTTCTAAAAATTCTGGATTTGACGTATTTTGACTCATTTGATGAAGTTTAACAACTTTCATGTTTTGACCATTTTGATTTGATGATCAGAAAATGCGTTTTTCGAGAAAAAGGGCAAAAATGACATTTTCACTAAATCTGTCCATGAATTTCGAAAATTTCAGAAATTGGGGAAATTATACTTTTTGGAAAGTAGAAATTTCGCTGATCATTTTTGTCTTCTTCGTCGTTTTCGTTCGGGGCCCGCAAATGTGAGTTTCAGCCTTGTGAAGATTGGGGCCCACAAGACCCACCTTATAAGAAGGGAACCCTCCTTCTTCTCCTCCATTTCGTTTCCAGCAAGGGTTTTGAGCTAGGGCTCTTTCCCTCTCCTCCAGCAACTTTCTCTCTCTTCTGAATCACCCATCTCATGGAGATTTCATGGAGGGATGATCTCCTAGGGCCCTTCTTCTCCATTCAAGCTTTCCAAAGATGCCTTTTTCAAGGATTTTGAGCTAGGAGAGACCTCTCATCCAAGCTTCTCTTCTTCGTTTGGGCTTTTCAAGGTTTGCAATGGCTTTCCAAACTTTAGATCTTTGTTTTCCTCTTTGTTTAGAGTGTTTTCATCACTCATGCAAGAGCTCTCTTTGGAGATTTGAGAAAAATGGATTTTTAGGGTTTTCCTTGGAAAATTTTGGGGTTTTTGTAGATTGGGAGCTTGAGATTCTAGAGCTTGATTTGTGGAGTCTTATTTCTCTCAATTAGACTCAAGGCAAGTGAATTTCCAATTATTATGATGGTCTTGTATTTTGCTTCATATCATGTTGTTCATGCTATGCTTTAATGTTTTTATGTTCCATGGATTTGTTGTGGACAATTGGAGTAATATGATGTGTGATTTCAACTTGTATTATTGTTTTACAAGGTATATGGAAGTTTGATTTCACTGTGGACACTTTGAAACTTAGCATTCTTGTGTTTAGTGTTGTGTTGTAAGAATGGGGGAAAAACTTTGATTTCTAAAAGTGTGGTGTTTGATCAATTGGAAGGATTAATGAGTAGGGATTCGATGTGTTTGGAAGGTCAAGGGAGGGTCCAAAATGATCTTGAAATCAAGTATGAAAGAAGGGAAGAAAAGGGAATGAAAAAGGGGGCAAAATGCATAATCTGCACCCATCCCGGACCCAGACAGAACTGGGTCCGCTCGAGCGACCCAGTGGGCCGCTCGAGCGGCCCAGGTTCTGGGAGGGGTCCGCTCGAGCGGACCCTGGGTCGCTCGAGCGGACCCAGCCCAGTTCTGGGCCCTTTTCAGGGCCTGGTTTGGGGGGATTTTTGAGGGACTTTTGGGCCTGATTCAAGATGGTTTTTGGGCCATTTCCAAACCTGGTTTTTGGGTCATCTTTGGGCCTGATATTGGACAGATTTAAAACTCCTTTTTGTGGGCCTGGTTGAGATTAGTTTTGGGCTGCTTTTAAAGTTTGTTTTGTGAACATTCAAGTTTGGTTTTGGGGCTGTTTTAAAACTTGTTGGTGGGCCTGTTCCATGGTTAGTTTGGGCTTGTTTCAAAACTTGTTTCTTGGACCATTAAAGGTTCAGTTTTGGGGCTGTTTTAAAGTTTGTTTTGTGGGCCATTAAAAGATTAGTTTTGGACTGTCATTAAGGACTGTTGTGGGCTCGGTTTAAGGCCAACTATAGGCCTGTTTTAAAGAGTTTGGATTTACTTGTAATGCTTGGAATTTGTGAAATGGGAATGGGACCAATGAGAGAATGAACGTATGTAAAATTATCCGGGAATCGTTTGAGTCTCAATGCGCACTTTATCATTTAAATGTTGGGGATTTTCATTGGCATCAAACTCACTCCTTAATAATCAATGTTTAAAGGATAGTTGTGCATTGAGATGGTTCCTTGGTAAGTCATTAAGTCATTCTCCATAATTTCCATTCCATTTCAAGTTAGAGAATGTATTTGTACTTGTATTTGTATCCTTTGGTAAACTAATTCAAATAGCATCGGTGATTTATTATAAAATCATGGGGTCTTCCAGATTCGAAAGGATTGGTCGTATGATTTTATACAAATCACTTTGATGTGTATTTGAGCGGTTTACCATGGATATTCGTATGTTTTCTCCGAATCGATTTGAAAGGAGATTTGAGTGATTTGTCACATTCGGGATTTCTTTGATAAGACTAGTATTTTGAAAATGAAACCTCGAGGCAAGACGGGGCCAGAGCTATGTGGTGTGAGCCCCTGAGCCAAAAGGATTAGTATTATAGTTTGATTCGTATCGGTTCGAGTTTTGAAAACTAAAGGCACCACTAGGCTTAGGTCACCTTGTCGGGCTGATCACCCGGCTTGGGATCTTTAATTTGTCCGCCAGCTGCAGCTTGGATTCTGTCTGTACCGACCATGGCAACGGTTTTATCTGCCGGTCCCATTTGTATGGCTACGGTTCTGATTTTTGATCTGCCGGTCCCATTTGTATGGCTACGGTTCTGATCCTATTTCTAGTACCACGTTCAGTGGCTACGTTCTGTCTGCTCTTATTACTTCGGTAATAGGAGGATTTAGCTATTTGTGGTCGCCAAGGTTTTATCTGCATATTACTTTATTTTATGATTCTTGTGGGTTATGCTTTTTATGCTTTGATTTGGTTAATGTTTACTATATCGACCATTTATCATATTGTCGCTATTATTCAGGATTTGAAATGTATTTCCGACTATTAAATGTTTTATTAGACTGTTATCTTTTCGAGATATTTATGTTCCAGCGACTGTTCCTTTATTTGTTGTTATATTTATGTTCGGTCTTTCGATTGTTTTAGCATGCTTTATTGTCATTATTGTTTAGACTATTTATCTGGTTTTACGATGATTTCATCAAGTTTTATATATGTTCTTTGGTTTCATATTACTTGATTATTTGCTTGCCAGACCGTCGTGTCTGACCCTGTTTGTTTGGTGCCAGTCTCTTCTTTTCTGTTTGTAGGTGTTTGATCAGAGGAGGCGGTGGGACCGCCGGTCTGACATGAGAGGCTGCCCATTGATATCATCTAGATGTCAAGTTTGGCACCGGAGTTCGTATCAAACCTTTGGGGGTAGTATTTCTGTTTAGTTGGATATATTTTTGTATGGCTTTGTTAGCCTTTTTCTTTGGATTTGTAATTAAGACATCTGTTAATTGTAACTTGAATATGTGGGAAATAATAGTTTGTTACTACCAGCTCAGTTTATTTGGATTATGATTTGTACCAGCCTGCTTATGTGATGGCTTTGTGATATTGGTTGCGTGCGACACGGAACCCGATGGCCACGGATTCCGAGTCGTAACACCATGTGTAGCTTCCGGGAAAATATACTCTGATTGTGATGGGATTTGTTTATCCTCATTCACGCGGATCTTGGGAAAGATAACAAAAAGTTTCAAATTATTCCAAAATTTCGCACTCCGGGATCGGTCCACTGCAGGGCCCGGTTTCGGGGTGTGACACAGGTGCTACTAAAAGGTATTTTCCTTGTTTCATGTGTGTAGGTACAACTTGAAGAAATTCCTACCCTCTTCAATTGATGATACCTTTGCAATTTAATGTCAAAGGGGGAGAAAATTGAGAGATTAAGGGGGAGAAAATACTCATGTTTAATGTCAAAGGGGGAGTTGCATGTCAAAGGGGGAGATATTGTCTTATCTTCCAAAGGGGGAGAGATTGTATATCTTGCCAAAGGGAGAGTGCATGGTTTAAGGGGGAGAGATGAAAGAAGAAAGCTTAGGAGCTAAAGAAGATGCTTGGCCTAAAGAAAGGAAGATGAAGAGAAAGCTTGAAGATTGATCGAGCTCCAAGCATCAAGAAGATTGAAGAAAAAGAGCTAGAGCCCAAGCCAAGTCAAAGGAGCATCCAAGAAGATTTCAAGCCTTATCCAGCCAAGGAGGAGCTGGAGACTAAGTGTGAAGAATTAGTGTTGAGTAAGATTTGCCATCAAATTGCAAGGGGGGAGATTGTTAGGGATTTTGTGTATTTGCAATTTGATAGATGTAATATCATTTTATTCATCTCATGAATTTTCACACATGCATTGATTTAGAATATCTTGAAATCTTGATTTTCACTTGCATGGTTTTAAAACTTTTAGAATTCATGTTTCATGCATATTTGTGTTTTAAACTTGGATGCATTTAGTTTGAAAATGATTTTTTTATAAATCAAGTTAGCCAATGTTTTAAAAGTTTCAAATCAAATTTGATTTTTTTTTGTTTCATGATTTTAAAACACTTAGATTGATTTCATGATTTTAAAACACTTAGATTGATTTAAATCATGTTTCCATACTTGATTCCATAGCCTAAAGTCCCCACAAGAAAATCTCTTTAAAATGTACACTTTTTGGGAAAACAGGACTTTTACCGGCGGCTAATATATCACCTTTACCGGCGCCTTCGACCGCCGCTAAAAGCATATTTTCAAAAAAAAATATGACCGTTGGAAGGACTTATACCGGCGGCTGCTATACACTTTTACCGATGGCCCCGGCCCCCGCTAAAAGTATAGTTTTAAAAAAAAATATAACCGTTTGGCTAGCCGTTGGCAACCTTTTTTGCTATAAAAAGGGACATTTTCTTTGAGAAAACATGTAGAACTTTTGAGGAGTTTTGAGGCCAAGGAAGGAGGATGTTTTAAGAGCTTTAGTGAGGGGAATATGGGGCTATTCCATTGATTCAATCTTGGAATATTTTTCTAATGGGTATGCTCCCTTTTCTTTAATTATATCATGCTTTGTTTTAATTATTGGTAAATGAATTTTAGCATGATAACTATGATGTGTTGAATCCTTTATCTTATTTAATCTTGGATTTATTTATGTTGGATTCTTCACCTCAATTCAAACCAAGTTTATTTTTAAAAACTTCATTAATCATGCTTTGCCAAAACATTTGATTTCTTTTATAGCATGATTCATTTACTTGGTTGAATCCTCATTAGTTGTTTTCAATCACTTTAGAACATTAGTTAAACTAGTTTGTTTTGAAAACAACTATGTGAAAGAAACTGCGATTCAGATCTGAACATCACTAAGGAAGGACGTCCATGGTTGATTTGTAACAAAACAAGTTTTAAAAAATCTGATATGGGCAGCATAAATCAGCCATAGTGATCGCTTAATAACTCCATGAATTCATGACCAACAAGTGTATAATTAAAGGAGATTCAAGAAGACGATTACCTTGATGACTTGTAGACTTCAAATCTCTGAAATAATAGATCCAAAGGGCTGAACTCAGACTTGCAATTACCAAACAACTTGCTGGAATTTTCTGCAGTAGAATTGCTTTCAATCTTCTTCTCTATTTCACTTCCAAATCTGATTGGCTAAGATGGTGGGATCTTAATCTAGACTTCTAGATGGGTTTTGAGAACTTTTTTTCTATGGAAAAAATCTCAGACCTTATGCTCTCCTTAATGAAGAAGAAAGAGGGCTGGACGTGTGGATAGGGATCTTCTTAGTGTAGGACGTCCAAGGGGAGGCTTCCTCTATTTATACAAAACTTTTGGATTGCTTTCCTAAAAAGTTATCTCTTCTAATTCTCATAGATGTCCTAAAAGGAGAGTATAATCTAAAGATTTATTTCCTTTTAGAAACACTCCAATTAGAAAAGGAAACTAAAGGAACATCCCACAAACTTTGGTAATTAGTAATCTTAGTTGCACAACACTTACTAATTTAAGTTTCTAATTCAAAAAGGAAACTTTACTATAGGAATACTAATCCAAAGAGGAGTCCAACCTTCCAAGTAGAGAGACCTACTCAAAATTGGAAACCTTACCCATGGAATTCCCATTATGGACGTCCCACATACAAATGCACACAATGGCCCACAAATAATTTATCTAGAATTAAATTCATGTATGCCATCAAATGTGTTGAGTTCATGAATTTGCACATTTACGCATCATTTTAGGATAAATTAGGGGTTTGATTACGTGATTTGCATCATTATTCATCTAATTCCATCATTTCATGCATTTTCACCTAGAAACCTGAATTTTCATACTTTTCATATGTTTTCTGCATTAATTTAGAATGTTTTGCAAATTTTCTTCGAAGAGTCCCAGTTGGAGTAGGACTCTGTCCGGATGGGTCCCACTTAAATATGGGTTCTTCAGTATTTGATGTGTTGAATTAAAATGTGCAGAAAACGAGAGTTACAGGCCTTTGTCATGGAACCCACTTTCAAGCACACATAGTCACCATGGGCCCTGCATTGCTGAATTGAAGTTTGAAAAGAAGAACTCACCACATGGACCCCACACACAAGCCATGTGAATATCACTCAAAGGAGGGGTCCACTCATCATGTCAGTTGAAGAGTCCTAACTACAATAGAAGACTTCTCATAGGGTCCACCATTCAAGCAGATGAAATGTCCTACATGGCAAGGTCCGCAGTAGTTGCATATTTGAAATTATTAATAGATAATTCAAAGAGTACAATTATGATTGGAATAAAAGAAGAAGAGTTTGAATCATCCACATTTGATCTCCTTTGGAAAATAAGAGTTGTGGAGAGAAAGAATCCTTTGCAAATCAAATTTCAATAGTTAATCCCATTTTTCTCAGGATAACTCATCTTCAAATGGCCATAACTTTCAATCCAACCATCGGATCGATGAAATTTACCTACCGTTGGAAAGATTATTCAGAGTAGATATCCATGGACCCAAGAATGTGCAAATCAAAGCTACATTGACAAAGTTACGAGCCAGGAGATTTTCATGTTCATTTTTAGACGGGATTGCAATTAAATCCACACCGTTGATAATCAATTGCTGCACATCCCTTGTGGGACCCCATCTGAAGATTAGCCAAGCTATCCAGAGGCTTCCAGAAGCTTCCACCTCATTCAAATTCAAAAGAGATAAGAGATGTACCTTATCTATGAAGATAAATCAAATTTGCAGAGAAGGTGTCCAGATTCAATGTATCTATAAGATAACCGGGGTTATAAGAGGAACCAAAAGGAAGCATACGGGAGACACTCCCTCCCTTGGACATCCACCATTGTTCTCTCTCATTTTTTTTCTTTTCCTAATTAATAGAATTTAAGAATTATTTTTGGGTATTCTGAAGCCCTATTTCAGAAATTAGGATTTTTAGAAGAGAGATTTTTGAGAGACCATTATACAAGGAGATGTTATTAATGAAATTACTAATGGAGTTCTTTTCAATGGCTGGCTAGATTTCTGGATTGGAGCACACAGATGAAGCTAAGTAGATCTTTAATTTAATTTATGTAATTTTTCTATTACTTTCTTGTCTCTTTTAAATGCATGCTCTATTAGAATAATAGATCTGTCTTCATGCCTTAGGCAGCCTCTATTTTGATTTCTAATGAAAATAGTTTGATGATTTATACTTATTTTGATAGATTATGCTTAGGGTTGAGATCCTTTGATAGTTTATGCTTAATTTGATGAGTCATGCTTATGATTTTTCATTCTTTTATGAGGTGAAGGAGGTCTTGGGTTGTGATCTTATTCTTTTTATTAAAATCTGGTTTTTGCAAAAGACAAATCCTCCGGATCCGAAACATTGATTTTTTTCTGATCTGAGTTATTTTGAGACAAATAGTAGAATAATTGCATGATGGATTAATTATCTTGCTTAGTGGATTCTGGATGCTCCGATCTATTTTTTTTTATATATTTGATTAGTTTGTTTATGAATTCTTTTAGTTTTTCTTGGATCTCAATTATTCATTAATCTTTGATTTAAAAAAAATCAGATTTAAATTTTAACTCAGTAGTGCTCCCTGTGGCATCGACCTGTAATTGCCACTATCTCAAAAAGACAGCTGTGCACTTGCAGTAATTTTAATTGATTGATTTAAATCACATCAAGTTTTTGCCAAGACCTCCTTCACCTCATAAAAGAATGAAAAATCATAAGCATGACTCATCAAATTAAGCATAAACTATCAAAGGATCTCAACCCTAAGCATAATCTATCAAAATAAGTATAAATCATCAAACTATTTTCATTAGAAATCAAAATAGAGGATGCCTAAGGCATGAAGACAGATCCATTATTCTATTAGAGCATGCATTTAAAAGAGACAAAAAATTAATAGAAAAAATACATAAATTAAATTAAAGATCTACCTAGCTTCTTCGGTGTGCTCCAATCCAGAAATCTAGCCAGCCATTGAAAAGGACTCCATAAGTAATTTCATTAATAGCATCTCCTTGTACAATGGTCTCTCAAAAATCTCTCTTCTAAAAATCCTAATTTCTGAAACAGGGCTTCAGAATACCCAAAAATAATTCTTAAATTCTATTAATTAGGAAAAGAAAAAAAATGAGAGAGAACAATGGTGGACGTCCAAGGGAGGGAGTGTCTCCCGTATGCTTCCTTTTGGTTCCTCTTATAACCCCGGTTATCTTACAGATACATTGAATCTGGACACCTTCTCTGCAAATTTGATTTATCTTCATAGATAAGGTACATCTCTTATCTCTTTTGAATTTGAATGAGGTGGAAGCTTCTGGAAGCCTCTGGATAGCTTGGCTAATCTTCAGATGGGGTCCCACAAGGGATGTGCAGCAATTGATTATCAACGGTGTGGATTTAATTGCAATCCCATCTAAAAATGAATATGAAAATCTCGAGGCTCGTAACTTTGTCAATTTAGCTCTGATTTGCACATTCTTGGGCTCCACGGATATCTACTCTGAATAATCTTTCCAACGATAGGTAAATTTCATCGATCCGACGGTTGGGTTGAAAGTTATGGCTATTTGAAGATGAGTTATCCTGAGAAAAACGGGATTAACTTTTGAAATTTGATTTGCAAAGGGTTCTTTCTCTCCACAACTCTTATTTTCCAAAGGAGATCAAATGTGGATGATTCAAACTCTTCTTCTTTTATTCCAATCATAATTGTACTCTTTGAATTATCCATTAATAATTTCCAATCTGCAACTACTGTGGACCCTGCCATGTAGGACATTTCATCTGCTTGAATGGTGGGCCCTATGAGAAGTCTTCTATTGTAGTTAGGACTCTTCAACTGACATGATGAGTGGACCCCTCATTTGAGTGATATTCACATGGCTTGTGTGTGGGGTCCATGTGGTGAGTTCTTCTTTTCAAACTTCAATTCAGCAATGCAGGGCCCATGGTGACTATGTGTGCTTGAAAGTGGGTTCCATGACAAAGGCCTGTAATTCTCGTTTTCTGCACATTTTAATTCAACACATCAAATACTGAAGAGCCCATATTGAAGCGGGACCCATCCGGACAGAGTCCTACTCCAACTGGGACTCTTCGAAGAAAATTTGCAAAACATTCTAAATTAATGCAGAAAATATATGAAAAGTATGAAAATTCAGGTTTCTAGGTGAAAATCCATGAAATGATGGAATTAGATGAATAATGATGCAATTCACCTAATCAAACCCCTAATTTATCCTAAAATGATGCATAAATGTGCAAATTCATGAACTCAACACACTCCCCAACCAGCATTTTGCTAGTCCCTTAGCAAAAGTTGCGAGCAAAATAGTTGAAGTTCTTTGACCTAATCTAAGAAAGAAAAGTAAATATGAAAACAAAACCACTTTCGCTGGTATTCTCGGTTGCATTTAACGTATGCAACAAGCCCTTAAACCCCTAGGTTCCCCCTAGTGGACGAGTTGTGGCTCGTGAGGGTTTGCAGTGAATATACCCACAAAATTCGTTTATCCTAAAAACAAATGTAGAAATAAAAAGAATTTTTTTTCTTTTTCAAAAGGAAATCAAGTTATCTCGGACACTATTTGTGTAACCCAGAATAGTCAAAATCTCAGACTTTTCAAAATTCGGTTCATCCTTCTAATATCAAACTTTTTTTTTTCAAATACCAACTTTTGTGTGCCTTGTGCAAGTGTATACATCCAATCAATCTTTCAAATGTTCCGCTATGATATCATGAAAATAGAATTCTCCCTCAAATGCTGTGATCTTTCCTAGATTTAGTGGCTCATAAGTTTCCCTCTCAAGGCTACTATGATGGCTTTCGCACTACTGTATTTTAAAAGGCTGCGAGATGCATCTCTATTTTCATTTTTCTTTTTTTTTTCTTTTTTTTTTTTGCAAACACGCACATGTGACTGTGCAATGCCTCGGTCCCTTAAGCTTTCTAATTAACCCATGTAACGAGCATTCGTCCAGTGACTCCCAAACCAGATGGTTTTATGGCACTAGGTATGTAAATACCCCTAAAGGCTTACTGGCTCAAGTTAAAAAGGCTACGAACCCAAACTAGTCACAAAACTTTTTATTCAAGACTTCTAACTAAACACTTTTTTTTTGCAATCCTCAACATTAGGCAGCCTTTTTCAATTCACCCGAATTAATCCAATGGTTTTGGTTGGCCTAACCATCCCGATGAACCAGGTAGACTTACAAGGCTAGACTTAAGAAAGTCATCCTATCTTTCTTGAAAAATTCTAAATTCAACACCAAGGCTTCCTATCCAAAATCTTGATAGATGTATACGTTTTTCAGTGAAAAACAGAGTTTAGTATTATTTTGATATATTCTAGAAAAGATTTGAACTTTCATTTTACTTCCTTCCAAGGATTTTAAAATTCCGGATTTCCGAGCATCGTTGAATTTTATCAATTCCTTTCAAAACTACCTTTAAAAAAAATATATATATATAAATTTTTTTTAAAATAAAATTTTTCCTAAAATTGGAAAAAAACACCTAAAAATGGACAAGTGTGCTTGTTCCCACCTCCAAACCTAAACTAGACAGCGTCCTCGATGTCATGCATGTAATGTAGAAAATGATAATATAACATGAGGAAAAATAAATTGCAGGAGGTAAAGGAAAAAAGTTACCTGATGATTTTGCATGGCACTCCCTGTCCAAGGTTAGAAAAAAAAAGACAAAACAAAAAAAAAATCTAAACTAATCATAATCTATATAAAAACAAAGAAAAAGAAACTACCCTATTTGACACCTAACATGGATTCCTCCTGGATCCCAAACAAACTTACCTTCCAAAATTGAGATCAAGATCTTTCGCTTAGGTTGCCTCATATTCTTTTCAAGGAATGAGGTTGAATTAAGCAGTGCATTCACCTTTTCAATGTGGCCATCTGTATCAAATCACTCCCAAAACGTGCTAGACAAACCTCCAATGGATCCTCACAGCCTAACTGGAGAGCAACATTTTCAACCAACTCTTGTAAGTAGCTGGCCTCACCAACCTCATCATCTTCATCTTGAGGTTGCTTACTCACATTAAAGATGTTTAGTTGAACTATCATGGTGCCAAACGGAATTTGCATCACCCCATTCCTACAATTAATCAAAGCATTGGATGTTGCTAGGAATGGTCGTCCTAAAATGATTGGTATTTTAGCCACAGTTTTTGTTGGTTGATTCATGTCCAAGACAACAAAGTCTACAGGGAATACGAACTCTCCTACCTTGATCAGGACATCCTCCACTACCCCCTTCGGGTATCGAATTGAAGCATCAGCCAATTGGAGGGTCACATGAGCTTTCTTCAACTCCCCCAAACCTAGTTCTTCGTATATGTAATACGGAAGTAGGTTGACACTAGCACCCAAGTCTAGTAAAGCGTGCTCAATATGATGGTCCCCTATCTGGCAAGAAATGGTAGGACACCCTGGGTCTTTGTATTTGATCGC
Organism: Litsea cubeba; assembly: GCA_012931725.1. NCBI lineage: Eukaryota > Viridiplantae > Streptophyta > Magnoliopsida > Laurales > Lauraceae > Litsea > Litsea cubeba. Next base: position 112,385,143 of record CM022946.1, read on the forward strand.
GGTTGGACAGGAAATGATCGAGCTAGTTTGTTGGGCTAGAAAAGCCTTTTTTGGGCACATTGGTGGTTCTTTTGAAGGTGCAAAGGTCTTTCAGAAATTTTGCATAGGCTGGAATCTGTTGGATAGCACCAAGTAGTGGGATATTAATCCTCACTTGTTTGAATACTTCTGGCATTTTATCCAACTGAATAGTTGATTTTACTGGGCCTAGCCTCTGTGGGTATGTTGCCTTGGGAACATAAGTCCTAGGAGATGGCTCACTAGGTGATGGATTATTTATGATTGGGTTTGCTTTGACTGGCTCTGGTTTTAACATGGGTTCAGCATGCACACTTGGTTCCTCAATTTCTACTATGTCAATAGATTCTTCCTCAGGTTCCTTTAGTGGTTCAACCTTGTTATCAATTTGTGTACCCGACCTAAGAGTAATGATGGACTTAACTTGTTCTGTGCCTTTTCCTTTTATATCATGAATGACTTGGCCCTTGGGATTGGGTTTAGATTGAATAGGGAAGGTTCCCTTGTCTCTGGTACTGATGGAGTTGGCCAGTTGGCCCATCTGATATTCCAATTTTGCAATTGATTGTGTGGTAGCATTCAAGCTCTGAACAGTGCTTTGCTGGAACTGGAGGGTATTCTGAGCTAATAGTTTCATGGTTTCCTCAAGAGAATCTATCCGCTGATTTTGCGGATTAGGGGTGAAATTGGGCTTTTGAAAACCGGGTGGGGCATTGGATTGAGATTGAATGTGCTGAAATTGATGTGATTGTGATGGGCCACCCTGAGTTGGACCCTTGGTCCAAGAAAAATTAGGATTATCCCTTTAACCTGGATTGTATGTGTTGGAGTATGGGTCATACCTCTGACGATTATCAAAACGAGTGTTTTGATAAAGCGCATTCACCTCCTCAATAGACTCGGTCTGACCCAAAGTTGTTGTGTCAATCCCTCCATTCATGGCCTGAGTATATTTCAATGACTCCAAAGTGTTTGGAGTAGGCTTTTGGTTCAGTTCTAAAGCCTCTATTCTCCTTGCCAATGTGGCAATTTGGCCTCTGCCTCAATTTTGGGTTCAATCTTGAACATCCCCCCTTTTTCGTGAATGGTGGGTTTGATGGACTCCCTCTTGATAGGGGCCCACTGCAATGTATTTTCAGCGGTTTCTTCCAAAAATGTCCATGCTTCATCTGCTATCTTCTGTGTAAACTGCCCACCACAGAAAGATTCCACCATCTGCTTAGTAGGGTAATCCAAACCCTCATACACGATCTGGACCAATCGAATTTTTTCAAAACCATGGTGGGGACACTGGATTAAGAGGTCCTTGAACCATTCCAAATAACTGCAAAGTGTCTCCCCTTCCATTTGATGGAATCCATTGATGGCCTACCTAATCGAAGCGGTTTTCTGCTTAGAGTAGAATTTTTTGTAAAATTCTTCGACTAGCTTGTCCCATGTAGTGATGGACCCGGCCTGTAAGGCATAAGCCAAGCTTTAGCCTTTTCTTTTAGGGAGAAAGGAAATAATCTAAGTTTAAGGGCCTCTTCAGTCATGTTATTAATTCTCATGATCCCACAGATGTCCTCAAATTCCCTAACATGTTGATATGGGTTTTCCTGGTCTAGCCCACGGAATACTGGGAGCACCTGGATCATGCCAGATTTCAGCGCAAATGTAGCATTGGTTTGAGGCAGGGTGATGCAGGACGGTTGAGTTGTCCTAGTGGGGTACATGTAGTCCTTCAAAGTCATGGGTGGGTCCACTTGATCAGCCATCCTAACAATTTCTTCAAAGATGGAAGACTTTCCGACAACGGTTAAGGCTAATTCGGGCTCTATCCTGACTAACCTTTTACTCTTGCGTTCCCACAATTTCCCTCTCTTGGGTCTAGAACGCATGCATCGGGTTTAACCTTAAAGAAATGCAAGCCTAATCTATGTGCGGGGCCCTAATGGTCTTACTAGATGATGTACAAGCAGTCAAGCACAAAGATTGAGCACAAGAAATTATCCTAGGGTTAGCCTAACTCTTTAGACAGCTCCTAACTGGTTTGAAGAGTGCACTAAGGCCTCCAATCCGGTCTTATGAAGCCAAATTGACCTAGGTAAGTCCCCAAGATGAGTGGTGGGGTCACAATGCACTTGGCAAGGGTCCCGTTTAAGAACCAAACTCCTAGAACAGAGACTGCCACCCTTTTTTGTAGGGACAGGACTTACCTAGACATCAACTTGACCAAAGAGCGCAACTGGTGCAACCTTTTGTGAACTTCGTCCTAATGAGCTCGAGTCCTATGGTCTCGTTTCTACTTGATTTTAATTAATGGTTAGGTTACTATGTGAGAGGTGGTTAAACCTAATTGGGCAAGGATCTGGTGATGAAATCTAGTCCTTATCTTATTGGGGTCAATTGCCCTTAACTAAGTGTGTGGGTCCAATTTACTTGGTGTGTCAATCACACAATCATATTTGCTGAAATTTAAATCACCCAAGCCCCACTTGCAAGTAAAAGATTCATGGGATAAAGTTTAGAAACTCTTACAGCGGGCCCACGCTAATCCTTAAACTGTGTAAGGATAACCTTTTTTGACAAATTATGCAATTCTGAGAGCAACTTGTTTGCTTAGAGCAAATCCACGCAGTTTCCTATTTTTGTGCAACTCTCCTCTTAGCAAAGTAACATATCCAAAAGGAACTCTTGTTAGTAAATCCTAAGTTAACTAACCAACTCAAAAGTCTCTCCTATCCTAATTTTGAAAAAAAAAATTTAAGAAAATTCAAAAGACACCAAGTAAATCAAAACTCTATCCAAAGTGGACTCTAAGTTATTGAAATAAATCAAAAATTCTATCTACAGAATAAAAAAAATCAGAAATTCTAAATTAACCAAACAAGTCTCCAGATATGATTAGAGTTTTCAAAAAGTTTCAATTATAAGAAATCCAATCTTATCCAATTCAAATTTCAGATTTTAAAATTCTAACTAATCTAAACAACTTAAGAGATAGAATTTTAAAATTTCTAACTACCTAATTTAAGAATTCAAAGGTTAGCATATTAATCAAAACAACCTAGTCCTAAAAATTTTAAACTCTACCTTACCAACCCTAGTCTAATCAAAACATTAGTTAAACCAATCCAAAATATATTTTTTTTATTTTTATTTACTGAAATTCGGAATTAAAAGAAATAATTCAAAGAAATTTTTTTTATTATTTATTTATTCCAAAAATTCAATTAATTATAAAAAAATCAGAAAAATCAGAAAAGACAGAAAACTTAGCAAAGTAAAATACTAACTAATACTAACTGCAAATAACACTACTGATGCAAATTAGATGACTAAACAACTAATGCAACCTAAATATGAGCATGCATATGAATCTAATATAACAAAAATTCAGATTTTTATCAAGACTCAGATTTGGCTCCCCGGCAACGGCGCCAAAAACTTGATGTGATTTAAATCAATCCATTAAAATTACTGCAAGTGCACAGCTGTCTTTTTGAGATAGTGGCAATTACAGGTCGATCCCACAGGGAGCACTACTGAGTTAAAATTTAAATCTGATTTTTTTAAAATCAAAGATTAATGAATAATTGAGATCCAAGGAAAACTAAAAGAATTCAGAAACAAACTAATCAAATATATATAAAAAATAGATCTGAGCATCCAGAATCCACTAAGCAAGATAATTAATCCATCATGCAGTTATTCTACTATTTGTCTCAAAATAACTCAGATCAGAAACAAATCAATGTTTCGGATCCGGAGGATTTGTCTTTTGCAAAAACCAGATTTTAATAAAAAGAATAAGATCACAACCCAAGACCTCCTTTACCTCATAAAACAATGAAAAATCATAAGCATGACTCATCAAATTAAGCATAAACTATCAAAGGATCTCAACCCTAAGCATAATCTATCAAAATAAGTATAAATCATCAAACTATTTTCATTAGAAATCAAAATAGAGGCTGCCTAAGGCATGAAGACAGATCTATTATTCTAATAGAGCATGTATTTAAAAGAGACAAGAAAGTAATAGAAAAATTACATAAATTAAATTAAAGATCTACTTAGCTTCATCTGTGTGCTCCAATCCAGAAATCTAGCCAGCCATTGAAAAGAACTCCATAAGTAATTTCATTAATAGCATCTCCTTGTACAATGGTCTCTCAAAAATCTCTCTTCAAAAAATCCTAATTTCTGAAACAGGGCTTCAGAGTACCCAAAAATAATTCTGAAATTCTATTAATTAGGAAAAGAAAAAAATGAGAGAGAACAATGGTGGACGTCCAAGGGAGGGAGTGTCTCCCGTATGCTTCCTTTTGGTTCCTCTTATAACCCCGGTTATCTTACAGATACATTGAATCTGGACACCTTCTCTGCAAATTTGATTTATCTTCGTAGATAAGGTACATCTCTTATCTCTTTTGAATTTGAATGAGGTGGAAGCTTCTGGAAACCTCTGGATAACTTGGCTAATCTTCAGATGGGGTCCCACAAGGGATGTGCAGCAATTGATTATCAACGGTGTGGATTTAATTACAATCCCGTCTAAAAATGAACATGAAAATCTCCAGGCTCGTAACTTTGTCAATTTAGCTCTGATTTGCACATTCTTAGGCTCCACGGATATCTACTATGTATAAGCTTTTCAACGGTAGGTGAATTTCATCGATCCGATGTTGGATTGAAAGTTATGGCCATTTGAAGATGAGTTATCCTGAGAAAAACGGGATTAACTTTTGAAATTTGATTTGCAAAGGATTCTTTCTCTCCACAACTCTTATTTTCCCAAGGAGATCAAATGTGGATGATTCAGACTCTTCTTTTTTTATTCCAATCATAATTGTACTCTTTGAATTATCCATTAATAATTTCAAATCTGCAACTACTGCGGACCCTTCCATGTAGGACATTTCATCTGCTTGAATGGTGGGCCCTAGGAGAAGTCTTCTATTGTAGTTAGGACTCTTTAACTGACATGATGAGTGGACCCCTCCTTTGAGTGATATTCACATGGCTTGTGTGTGGGTCCATGTGGTGACTTCTTCTTTTCAAACTTCAATTCAGCAATACAGGGCCCATGGTGACTATGTGTGCTTGAAAGTGGGTTCCATGACAGAGGCCTGTAATTCTCGTTTTCTGCATATTTTAATTCAACACATCAAATACTGAAGAGCCCATATTGAAGCGGGACCCATCCGGACAGAGTACTACTCCAACTGGGACTCTTCGAAGAAAATTTGCAAAACATTCTAAATTAATGCAGAAAATATATGAAAAGTATGAAAATTCAGGTTTCTAGGTGAAAATGCATGAAATGATGGAATTAGATGAATAATGATGCAATTCACCTAATCAAACCCCTAATTTATCCTAAAATGATGCATAAATGTGCAAATTCATGAACTCAACAAAAGGCCTATTTGAATTTAAACTCAAAATTATTTTTCCACTAAAATAATTCAACCATATGTCATCTAAACATTTTAGAAAACCATGCCAATCTAGGAAAGTGACTAGAGAAGGGACCAAAAGACATATTTGCCCTTGGCTCCCAAAATGACCAAAATGTCCATGCTAAACCCATAGCAACATAAAGACCATTTTAACCTTAACTCATTCCACTAAAGAGTTATGGTTGAACTCCAGGGACAAATATATAATATAATAAGCTCATCAGAAAATGATAGTTGTCTTCGACCTACTAAGTAAAATGACCTAAATGACCCTCTATGTAACATCCATAATTAAGTCAGGTTATCCAATGTACTATCAACCTTCTCGATTACATCTAAACCTTAGAAGTTCATATCCTTGACATAATCATCATCCGGATATCATTCTCTTGGTCCAGGGAGCGACCCACAAGTTCAATATCTATATGGAACATCCATATACTAAGATCTTAGATTTTGATGATCAATCAGATAATTCTAAGGGGACGATCATTCCATCATTAGATGGCATATATTCTTTATTGCATCTGCACGTCCCAACTGATCATGTCCGAGTACCCAAAACACAGAGCTGTTGACCCATGAAAAGAATCTCACCCATAGTGAATTAAAGCACAAGACCTTGACTTCGTCAGTTCATCCACAAATGCTCAAGATTAAGAGCACCGATCACTCAGTAACATGAGGTGGCTTGATCTCTCTCAGTGATAGTACTATTTTAGAGATCACACCTACAATGGTCCTGTTCAATGCATTGCATATGCACTAATGAGATAAATCCGGGAATGTCCTCCCATGACTTAGGTAAGTCACCCTGAATAGAGGAGAGTCTCTCACTATAACTTATACCAAGATGAAGTGCCCAACTCCATCTCTCAGTTATGAACAAATATGTTGTCTCTAGTGTCCATGAATCAGACCTATCTGTGTGTAGGCACTACACACCTAATTCATTTACTAGAAACAATGGGCCTTACACAACCATACATATATACATGTTTAAAGAGAAAAGAGTCATTCCATTAAATAACCAGTAAATATCCAGTAACAAAATATGAGAGTGCAGCTAGTGGGCTTTAGGGCATACACCAATCCCAACACTATGCACATGCATCACTAGTTTCATACAACTTGTGAGCTTTTGATTATCAAATCATCAACAAGTTAGTTTCTATACATGTGATTTGCATTTCTCTTCAATCAAATTTTTTATGTGCCTTAAACTTTTAATTGCATTAAGCATATATTGATTGGACTTATTTTAAAACTTGATTGAAGTATTCACACACACACAACATGAGCATTCATATTTGCATTTCATAGTGTTTGTGTGAGTTGATTTTATACTTTCATATCCGCCTAATTAAGAGGCAATTTATTGAGCTTAAGTGTATCTCTTAAGAGTGTTTTGTGAAGATACTTCCTTGAGAGAAAATCTATTTATGTAAAGGTTATTGCTTAGCCTAAGAAAAGCATTGTGTAAAGGTTATTGCTTAGCCTAGAAAAGCATCTTGTATAGGCTGTTGTTAAGCCTAGAAAAATAACATTGTAGAGGTTATTGCTTAGCCTATTGAAAAGCATACATAGTGGAAATCCAGTGGGGTGTAGGTACACAAGCCGGTAGTGGACGTAGGCATTGAGGCTGAACCACTATAAATCATTCTGTCATGGTGTGTGCTTTGTGGTGATTCTTTTCATTAGCTTCCGCACTTTAGTTCTATATCATCACGTGTGACTAGTTAATTGAAAGAAGTTAAAATTTATCATAATTGGTCACTAATTCATAGCTCACCGTATTCACCCCCCTCTAGGGTTCGGATCCCGGACTTTCAATTGGTATCAGAGCGGGTTGCTCCATTATAGGGCTTAACAACCTAGAGCTGATCCTTAGCAAGTCTAGGTCCCCCAATTTGAAATCCTATTGGAGTAGGACTTTCAATTGGTATCAGAGCCTCGTGCTCTATTTTAGGATCAAGTGCTTGGAACTCTTGATTAGGTGTAAGAACCTAGAGTTAAAACCCTAGTGTTGTGTTTTTATGAAAATCATTAGAATGGATTCCACTATTTTAGAATGTGTAGATTCTTGTGTAGATTCTTCTAGACCCCTCCTTCCCACAATTGGAGATTCAAACTTTGAATTTAATGAATCTCAATTTGAATCAAAAGAAGAAATAAATTGATGAGAATGAAGATAATATTCAACGAGCTTATGATGAATTGCATACTTTGTACTTAAAGCTTGTCAAGAAAAATAAAAAATTAAATGAAGAATCTGAAAAGTTAACCAAAGAATTAGTTTCTTCAAAAGATAAACTTAGGGAGAAAGAAGAAGTAATAAATTGTGTAGACTCTAAGTTTATGAACTCTTTGCATAACCTACATAATATTGAAGATGAATTAAATGAATCAAAGATAGGTTATGATAATCTTAATAAGGAAAACTTAAAACTAAGAGATCAATTACAAAGGCAAGATGAAAACATTAACAATTTAGAATCCAAGTTGACTATCACTAAGGAAAATTTATCTAATGCTCAAAACAAGAGAAAAACTTTAGAACTTGGATCTAATGTTATTAGTGAAATTAAATTTGAATTAAAACTTGCCCATGAAGAAGTAAACATCTTTAAGGGAATTGAAAATGAATCAACAAAAGTTAAAAATGAAAATTCAACCCTTAAAAACCAAGTCACTCAACTTGAAAGTTACAAACAAAAATATGAGTGAAAATTTGCCCAAGGTGAAGAGAAATTTGAAAAGTTATTTAAAGTGGGTAAATCTCAAAGAGATAGGACGGGTCTTGGATTCGATAGGCATATTTCACATGACCCTAAATTCACCAACACATTTGTAAAAGGTGAGTCCTCATTCTCTAGCACTCACTCTTCCTTGCCCATGACTAAATGTAATTATTGTGGCATTGAAGGACATTTTAGGTTTGAGTGCAAACTAAAAAGAAGCCATGTGTCTAAACCTATCTATGAACCCAAGAAAGGAAAATCAAACTCTATGATGGACAAGACACTAAAAATCAAGGAAGACTCCAAGAAGAATAAACAAGTCAAACCCTTATAAAAAAATAGTCTCCTAAGATAGATTCTAAAAAGGTTAAACAAGTTAAACCAAAGATAAATGAATCTATCAACAAAAAGCTTCTCAACCTACCTCCCTTAAATCAACAAATGAAAGAACTTTTGAAGAAAGTTACAAAGTTAAATTTAAAATTCAAAAGTCAAATAAAGGGAGAAAATAAGAAGAAAATAAAATTGAATCAATCCCCTAAGAAACAAACTCACCAATTTCAAGAGACTAATCACCAACCTAAGTTTAAATTATTCAAATCTCATGGCGATCGGTCCAAAATTTATCAAGTCAAATCTCCTAGAGTTGGTGGGACGTCTAAACTAGACCTCAAAGATCAACCCTCTCAAGACCTTAGGTGGATTCCAAAAGTTTTATACTTAGTCCAACCTTAAGGCCTTGAACCTCATTGACCAACCTATCCCTTTATAGTTAAATCCTTTTTGTTGCATTTTGTTCCTTCATAGTTACATTTATTAAAATGCATTGTTTCTTTATATCAATTGATTTTGTCTTCATGTACCTCTCTAGTCAAATATCACGGTTTTCAAAATCATTTGATTATAATTTCATCATGTTAGATTTGCTTTTTACTCTCATATAGTTATATCTTGCATTAATTGCATTTCTATACACGATCAATTGATTATGATGTCAAAAGCTTTCATAGTTAGACCTTTCATAATCGATTGATGTTGCACAAACCATTTGTTTGGATGCCTCAGTAAGATTTGTTTTGAAAAACAAATGATTTGAAACAATTTGGATTTTCCATAGATTTCTAAGTTATACTTTCTTATGGAAAATTAGTGTTTTGAAAAATAAACTTGTATGTATTTAAAATAAGTTAAATCATTTAAAAAAAAAATGCAAGTTGAAAAATGATTGAGCCTCATTGATGCGACATGAGGATCAAAATTGATTTTCATTATATACTTACTAAGTTAATTCTTTATATGAAAATCAAATTCTTTGATATACTTGAGATTCAATTGGTTAGAATCTTATAGTTATATATACTTTATATTTGAATGCATTTTCCAATTGATTTCAAGTCATACTTGTTCAAGTCAATTTGTATGAGCACTTGTAGTTATATTCTTTAAAATACAAATTGAAAATTGATTATGTGTTATCTTCAAAATCATCCTCTTTATGCTCATTGTTGGATTTTGTTTATTGAAATGATTTGAAGATTGTATGAATGGAAATGCTCTAAAACATCAATAGTTATAATCACCAAAGCATGTTCCATGTTCTCATTTCCTTATGCATTTGGATATATCATCATAAAAATGGAAATGAATGATGTTATAAACAATTTGCTTCTTTGCTCTTCTAGTTACTTTCTTTTATGAGCAAATTGATTTGTATGATTTGTGAATCATGAAATAGTTTTGCATTCTATACATAGACTTGTGCATCTTTTCAATGCATAGTGATAATGTTTCAGGACTCTCATAGTACATTTGCTAGAGTGGAGTTTTTACATGTTAGATCTTGATTTTAATTAATCCTCTCTATTCAAATGTCTATTGGTTCCTTGTATGGTTGTGTTCTTAGTTATATTTGTGCATACCATACTAGAACTCTCAAATCCATCTTTTGTGTTTTCTAGTCATTATTTGAAATGGATGGTTATGATGTTGATACATGTGTATTTTTCCTTAATGATGTCATCTTACATATTTCAACTTCATAGTAGTGATCTTGATCATATGAACCTCTTTGAAATCCACTCCTTGTATTTAAGAGTTATATCTATTGGTTGATGGATCTTATATGTTGAATTCATATGATTTGACACTTTGAAAATTGCATGCTCTACCAAGTCATATTTTTTTCAAAATGCAATTTTTCGTGTTTGCCTCCTCTCTTGCTCAAATAGGTATATCTCATGACCACCATGTTTATGTATTCATAATCTTGGTTGGTTATTGGTTGAGGTAGGCTTCATGTTTTTGAACTTCATTTCACTCATCTTGCACATAATAGTCACATTTAATGATTGAATGAAATGATTTCAAAATATTCATAGCATATATTTTTCATAGTTATATTGATCGATGCTATGTTTAGTAAACCCCATAACATCATGGATAGCTCTATTTTGGATTAATCTTAATAGTTATATTCTTTCTATCTCCATTTTAGAGTGATTGAATTAATAGTCATATCCTTAAATCTCAATTGGTATTTTTATTTCAGTTGGTATCCATGATTGTTATCCTCTTGACCTTTGCTCTTTATTTTGGTAATTTGATCATTTTGAGCTTTATAGTTAATTATTATCAATTGGTATCTAATCCTTCCCTTGAAGATAACCCTCAATTGGTTAAACCATCTTCTTCTTGCACCTAATAGTTAAATTCTTGTCAAAAGTTTGACAAAAGGAGATTATGGATTGAGGGGGACTGTAAATCTTCTAAGGAAGTATTAGCATTGATCAAATTTACCCATGCATTGGCTCTATACCCTTAAGCTTACTACCCATACATGATATCCTGTTATGAATTTCATTTTCGATTTCATTTGTTAACAGGTGCTACTAAAAGGTATTTTCCTTGTTTCATGTGTGTAGGTACAACTTGAAGAAATTCCTACCCTCTTCAATTGATGATACCTTTGCAATTTAATGTCATAGGGGGAGAAAATTGAGAGATTAAGGGGGAGAAAATACTCATGTTTAATGTCAAAGGGGGAGTTGCATGTCAAAGGAGGAGATATTGTATTATCTTCCAAAGGGGGAGAGATCGTATATCTTGCCAAAGGGAGAGTGCATGGTCTAAGGGGGTGAGATGAAAGAAGAAAGCTTAGGAGCTAAAGAAGATGCTTGGCCTAAATAAAGGAAGATGAAGAGAAAGCTTGAAGATTGATCAAGCTCCAAGCATCAAGAAGATTGAAGAAAAAGAGCTAGAGCCCAAGCCAAGTCAAAGGAGCATCCAAGAAGATTTCAAGCCTTATCCAGCCAAGGAGGAGCTGGAGACTATGTAAGACCAAGACCCCCAATCCCTCTGTTTAGTATTGTTTTAATCATGGTTTAGCTTTTAAGCGAGATTTGAGTTGGTTTGACCTTGTTTTTGAGTTTGACTAGATTTTTCCATAGCCTTTGAGAGTTTGAGGACCGTTGACTTTGGTTTGACCCGATTTATATGATATGTATTTTTATGAGAAATTACTTCGATTTCTAAAAATTCTGAATTTGGTGTATTTTGACTCATTTTATGAAGCTTAACAACTTTCATGTTTTGACCATATTGATTTGATGATCAGAAAGTGCGTTTTTCGAGAAAAAGGGCAAAACTGACTTTTCACCCTAAATCTGTCCATGAATTTCGAAAATTTCAGAATCTGGGGAAAGTATACTTTTCGGAAACTAGATATTTCGCTGATCATTTTTGTCTTCTTCGTCGTTTTCGTTCGGGGCCCGCAAATGTGAGTTTCAGCCTTGTGAAGATTGGGGCCCACAAAACCCACCTTATAAGAAGGGGAACCCATCTCTTCTCCTTCATTTTCGTTTCCAGCAACTTTTGGCTGAGGGAGAGGGCTCCTTCCTTTCCAGCCATCTCTCTCTCCTTTTTGCAAGCTTCTTTCTTGTGTGCCAAGTGAGGATTGATCCCACCTTCTTCTTCCTCATCTCTCAAGCATTCCAAAGACCCTATTTTCAAGATTTTTGGGCCAGAGCTTTGTAGTGCGAGCCCATGAGCCAAAGAGGCTATGATTTCAAAAATAAAAACCTCGAGGCAAGACGGGGCCAGAGCTTTGTAGTGCGAGCCCATGAGCCAAAGAGGCTATGATTTCAAAAATAAAACCTTGAGGCAAGACGGGGCCAGAGCTATGTGGTGTGAGCCCCTGAGCCAAAGGGATTAGTATTATGGTTTGATTCGTATCGTTTCGAGTTTTGAAAACTAAAGGCACCACTAGGCTTAGGTCACCTTGTCGGGCTGATCACCCAGCTTGGGATCTTTAATCTGTCTGCCAGCTGCAGCTTGGATTCTGTCTGTACCGACCATGGCAACGGTTTTATCTGCCGGTCCTATTTGTATGGCTACGGTTCTGATTTTTGATCTGCCGGTCCCATTTGTATGGCTACGGTTCTGATCCTATTTCTAGTACCATGTTCAGTGGCTACGTTTCTGTCTGCTCTTATTACTTCGGTAATAGGAGGATTTAGCTATTTGTGGTCGCCAAGGTTTTATCTGCATATTACTTTATTTTATGATTCTTGCGGGTTATACTCTTTATGCTTTGATTTGGTTAATGTTTACGATATCGATCATTTATCCTATTGTTGCTACTATTCAGTTTTAAATGTATTTCCAATTATTAAATGTTCTGCTTAGGCTGTTATCTTTTCGAGATATTTATGCTTCAGAGACTGTTCGTTTATTTGTCCTGATATTTATGTTCGGTCTTTCGATCGCTTTAGCATGTTTTATTGTTGTTATGGTTTAGACTCTTTAAATGGATTTACGATGATTTCACCAGGTTTCATGTATGTTCCTTTTGTTCATATTACTTGTTTATTTGCTTGCCAGACCGTCGTGTCTGACCGTGTTTGTTTGGTGCCAGTTTCCGCTCTTTCTGTTTTTAGGTGTTTGATCAGAGGAGGCGGTGGGACCGCCGGTCTGACGTGAGAGGCTGCCCATTGATATCATCTAGATGTCAAGTTTGGCACCGGAGTTCGTATCAAATCTTTGGGGGTAGTATTTCTGTTTAGTTGGATATACTTTTGTATGGCTTTATTAGCCTTTTTATTGGGTTTGTAATTAAGACACTTGTTAATTGTAATTTGAACATGTGGGAATTAATTAGTCTTGTTACTACCAGTTCAGTGTGCTCTGATGTATGATTTATGCCAGTCTGTTTATTGATGGCTATATGAGGTTGGTTGAGTGCGACACGGGACCCGATGGCCACAGATTCCGAGTCGTAACACCATGTTTAGCTTCCGCAAAAATATACTCTGATTGTGATGAGATTTGATTATCCTCATTCACGCGGATCTTGGGAAACATAACAAAAGTTTCAAATTTATCCCAAAATTTCGCACCCCGAGGTCGGATCACTGCAGGGCCCGGTTTCGGGGTGTGACAGGTTTGGTATCAGAGCCGGTTTGTTTCTAGGAAATAAAATACTCTAGAGACATTAAGACGTGTGGTGAGGATTCGTTAGATTGTGTCGATTTGTTTTCTCGTGTCTTTGTTTCGTTGAATTTGAGTCGGCTTTTCTTTCAGTTTGGGAGACTTTGCTTGTCTTTTCTTTTAGTTCGTGTTGTTAGGAGATTTGGATGACCAAATTTCCTCCTTAGTGGTGGAGAATTTAAAGTCTCCATACTCTTGTTCAGTGTCTTTTGTCTGTGTTTGTGTCGGAGACTGAGAACCCTCTGGACTTAGTATGTTGTCTTCGGAGAACATCAGCAGACTTTCAGCCTTCAGCATCTTCATTGTGGTTAATAAGAGAAGACATGTGCACTTGCCACTCAAAGTAGAGCTTGAGCAGCTTTTGAAGATCCCCTCTCAGCTAAGCGAAGATCATCATGCAGCGTATCAAGGTAAGTAAATGTGGATTTTTGGGTGAACCCAGACCATCTTTCCAAGATGAAGGACTGCAAAAAGGCATATCAGCTATTGGTTCTATGAAGGGAGAAGTGATCCTTAGTTAGTAAGGTTGGAAGCTAGTGCCAGAAACTCAGGGAATTTCCGGATTCAATTAGCCTCGTCATAGTTCTGGTTGAGAATTTCTGTAACTTGCAGCTTAGCCGGTGTAGTTGATTCAGCAGGGATACCAAGTGGATGGTTCGTTGTGGTCAAGATAATTTTTGGCAACAGAGGAAACCTTGTGGATTTCACCGACTTACAGGGTGTTGGATTAGACAACGTGCAGATGCAAGAGTATACCTCAGTTTTGGTGATGTCTCTTTTCTTGGTGAGAATGATTTTCGTGCTGTTTTCATCCTTGTTATGTTTTCCTTAATGTTTATGATTTATCCGTGTAGTGTTTAAACAATGGATTTATGTATCTTCTTTAAGGCTTATTTTGAATTATAAATTATATTATCATACTCTTTCCAGGAGTCACATGATTTTGTTTTCATAAGGATTGTGTTTCGAATTTTTATTTAATCTTCTTAAGACATTGTTACACAATGATCTTGAAATTTTGCTCTTGTTGTAATTCTCTTAAATGTTGACATCTAGATTTTAAAACCTTGACGATTTCAAAAATTTTGTATGTGTTTGGTTGGAAATGGATTTCAATGAAATTTAATGTATGGTCATACTACATGAATTTGATTTATTTTTGAAAATCCTAATTTGAGGTTGTTGAGTATTTCAAGGATTTGTTGGGTTATGAAAACATGAATTTCAAAACGAATAATGTTGTTTCATGTTCAAACTCTGATAAACTTTATTTATTAAGTTTTATTTGACAATTTGGAAGTTCAATTTCTATTATGTTTTAAAATGATGAAATTCAACTAAGTAATTGTTTTAGTCATCATGTTTAAAATTTTAAGAATTGTTTTGCATCGAATGGAGTGAGTGGTAATAGCCTTTGGTTGGAGTTCAGAGGTATATGAAGTGGAGAGTTGATGGATGTCCGGATGTGTACTAGTTCAGTTGAGGACAAAGTTGGATCTACGAGAGAATCAACATCATTCAAGACTTGAATTGACAGTTTCAGTTCTTCAGGGATTGATATCAGATTGGATTTCCAAGGTCGGCTTTACAGGTCAAGGGTAAGAGATTTGAAGAGTGAAATTCGGAGAGGCAAGCCATCCGAAGTTTTGACACAGAACAGCTCAGCAGGTTGTGGCAGTATGACATCTGGGTTGTAGCAGACTAAGTCAGTGACCGGAGACCTATAGAATTTGGAGTTTGTGACTTCAGAAAGAAGAAGGATTGACGGTATACTTGGAGGCCAGAAGCTGATGATGCATTTGAGGAACACAGTAAGAGCAAACATATGGAATTTCAGAATTTTACGGGATGAGGATTTTTCAGTGAAAACATGTCTGCGATCACATCTTTGTACAAGCATCGGGAGCACCGTGTACAGTTTATAGGGCTTAAGGTACAGAATTCCAAAGTGGTAGGAAGAGGCAGAACTTGCAGTTTCTTGAGCCGACAGTGACTGATGAGATAAATAAAAGAAATGATTCAGTGTAGGAACGACAGATGACACCAGGGATGATTAGAAGAATTGTGGAACTCTAGTTTGGTCAGAGGAGTATGTCTTGAACAGATATGTGGAACAGTGTGAAGCCTTCAACCGAATCAGAATGTGGTCGACCGTGCATCTCAACGTCGGGTTTGATCAGAGAGTATCTCAGTTGCCGAGGTCTAGCATAGGGTGTCAGTGTTTTCGTTTGTCTTTTGGGGTTTTTGATTTTGATGTGGTTTAGACCATTTGGAGGACCAAATGGGTTCTAAGGGGGGGAGGATGTAAGACCCCGACCCCCAATCCCTCTGTTTAGTATTGTTTTAATCGTGGTTTAGCTTTTAAGCGAGATTTGGGTTGGTTTGACCTTGTTTTTGAGTTTGACTAGATTTTTCCATAGCCTTTGAGATTTTGAGGACCGTTGACTTTGGTTTGACCCGATTTATATGATATGTATTTTTATGAGAAATTACTTCGATTTCTAAAAATTCTGAATTTGGTGTATTTTGACTCATTTTATGAAGCTTAACAACTTTCATGTTTTGACCATATTGATTTGATGATCAGAAAGTGCATTTTTCGAGAAAAATGGCAAAACTAACTTTTCACCCAAAATCTGTCCATGAATTTCGAAAATTTCAGAATTTGGGGAAAGTATACTTTTCGGAAACTAGATATTTCGCTGATCATTTTTGTCTTCTTCGTCATTTTCGTTCGGGGCCCGCAAATGTGAGTTTCAGCCTTGTGAAGATTGGGGCCCACAAAACCCACCTTATAAGAAGGGGAACCCATCTCTTCTCCTTCATTTTCGTTTCCAGCAACTTTTGGCTGAGGGAGAGGGCTCCTTCCTTTCCAGCCATCTCTCTCTCCTTTTTGCAAGCTTCTTTCTTGTGTGCCAAGTGAGGATTGATCCCACCTTCTTCTTCCTCATCTCTCAAGCATTCCAAAGACCCTATTTTCAAGATTTTTGGGCCAGAGCTTTGTAGTGCGAGCCCTTGAGCCAAAGAGGCTATGATTTCAAAAATAAAAAACTCGAGGCAAGACGGGGCCAGAGCTTTGTAGTGCGAGCCCATGAGCCAAAGAGGTTATGATTTCAAAAATAAAACCTCGAGGCAAGACGGGGCCAGAGCTATGTGGTGTGAGCCCCTGAGCCAAAGGGATTAGTATTATGGTTTGATTCGTATCGGTTCGAGTTTTGAAAACTAAAGGCACCACTAGGCTTAGGTCACCTTGTCGGGCTGATCACCCGGCTTGGGATCTTTAATCTGTCCGCCAGCTGCAGCTTGGATTCTGTCTGTACCGACCATGGCAACGGTTTTATCTGCCGGTCCCATTTGTATGGCTACGGTTCTGATTTTTGATCTGCCGGTCCCATTTGTATGACTACGGTTCTGATCCTATTTCTAGTACCACGTTCAGTGGCTACGTTTCTGTCTGCTCTTATTACTTCGGTAATAGGAGGATTTAGCTATTTGTGGTCGCCAAGGTTTTATCTGCATATTACTTTATTTTATGATTCTTGCGGGTTATACTCTTTATGCTTTGATTTGGTTAATGTTTACGATATCGATCATTTATCCTATTGTCGCTACTATTCAGTTTTAAATGTATTTCCAATTATTAAATGTGCTGCTTAGGCTGTTATCTTTTCGAGATATTTATGCTTCAGAGACTGTTCGTTTATTTGTCCTGATATTTATGTTCGGTCTTTCGATCGCTTTAGCATGTTTTATTGTTGTTATGGTTTAGACTCTTTAAATGGATTTACGATGATTTCACCAGGTTTCATGTATGTTCCTTTTGTTCATATTACTTGTTTATTTGCTTGCCAGACCGTCGTGCCTGACCCTGTTTGTTTTGTGCCAGTTTCCGCTCTTTCTGTTTTTAGGTGTTTGATCAGAGGAGGCGGTGGGACCGCCGGTCTGACGTGAGAGGCTGCCCATTGATATCATCTAGATGTCAAGTTTGGCATCGGAGTTCGTATCAAATCTTTGGGGGTGGTATTTCTGTTTAGTTGGATATACTTTTGTATGGCTTTATTAGCCTTTTTATTGGGTTTGTAATTAAGACACTTGTTAATTGTAATTTGAACATGTGGGAATTAATTAGTCTTGTTACTACCAGCTCAGTGTGCTCTGATGTATAATTTATGCCAGTCTGTTTATTGATGGCTATATGAGGTTGGTTGAGTGCGACACGGGACCCGATGGCCACGGATTCCGAGTCGTAACACCATGTTTAGCTTCCGCGAAAATATACTCTGATTGTGATGAGATTTGATTATCCTCATTCACGTGGATCTTGGGAAACATAACAAAAGTTTCAAATTTATCCCAAAATTTCGCACCCCGAGGTCGGATCACTGCAGGGCCCAGTTTCGGGGTGTGACAGACTAAGTGTGAAGAATTAGTGTTGAGTAAGGTTTGCCATCAAATTGCAAAGGGGGAGATTGTTAGGGATTTTGTGTATTTGCAATTTGATGGATGCAATATCATTTTATTCATCTCATGAATTTTCACACATGCATTGATTTAGAATATCTTGAAATCTTGATTTTCACTTGCATGGTTTTAAAACTTTTAGAATTCATGTTTCATGCATATTTGTGTTTTAAACTTGGATGCATTTAGTTTGAAAATGATTTTTTTATAAATCAAGTTAGCCAATGTTTTAAAAGTTTCAAATCAAATTTGATTTTTTTTTTGTTTCATGATTTTAAAACACTTAGATTGATTTAAATCATGTTTCCATACTTAATTCCATAGCCTAAAGTCCCCACAAGAAAATCTCTTTAAAATGTACACTTTTTGGGAAAACAAGACTTTTACCGGCGGCTAATATATCACCATTACCGGCACCTTCGACCGCCGCTAAAAGCATATTTTCAAAACAAATATGACCGTTGGAAGGACTCATACCGGCGGCTGATATACACTTTTACCGACGGCCCCGGCCCCCGCTAAAAGTATAGTTTAAAAAAAAAATAACCGTTGGGCTATCCGTTGGCAACCTTTTTGGCTATAAAAAGGGACATTTTCTTTGAGAAAACATATAGAACTTTTGAGGAGTTTTGAGGCCAAGGAAGGAGGATGTTTTAAGAGCTTTAGTGAGGGGAATATGGGGCTATTCCATTGATTCAATCTTGGAATATTCTTCTAATGGGTATGCTCCCTTTTCTTTAATTATATCATGCTTTGTTTTAATTATTGGTAAATGAATTTTAGCATGATAACTATGATGTGTTGAATCCTTTATCTTATTTAATCTTGGATTTATTTATGTTGGATTCTTCACCTCAATTCAAACCAAGTTTGTTTTAAAAAACTTAAATAATCATGCTTTGCCAAAACATTTGATTTCTTTTATAGCATGATTCATTTACTTGGTTGAATCCTCATTAGTTGTTTTCAATCACTTTAGAACATTAGTTAAACTAGTTTGTTTTGAAAACAACTATGCACATGCATCACTAGTTTCATACAACTTGTGAGCTTTTGATTATCAAATCATCAACAAGTTAGTTTCTATACATGTGATTTGCATTTCTCTTCAATCAAATTTTTTATGTGCCTTAAACTTTTAATTGCATTAAGCATATATTGATTGGACTTATTTTAAAACTTGATTGAAGTATTCACACACACACAACATGAGCATTCATATTTGCATTTCATAGTGTTTGTGTGAGTTGATTTTATACTTTCATATCCGCCTAATTAAGGGGCAATTTATTGATCTTAATTGTATCTCTTAAGAGTGTTTTGTGGAGATACTTCCTTGAGAGAAAATCTATTTATGTAAAGGTTATTGCTTAGCCTAAGAAAAGCATTGTGTAAAGGTTATTGCTTAGCCTAGAAAAGCATCTTGTATAGGTTGTTGTTAAGCCTAGAAAAACAACATTGTAGAGGTTATTGCTTAGCCTATTGAAAAGCATACATAGTGGAAATCTGGTGGGGTGTAGGTACACAAGCAGGTAGTGGACGTAGGCATTGAGGCCGAACCACTATAAATCATTGTGTCAAGGTGTGTGCTTTGTGGTGATTCTTTTCATTAGCTTCCGCACTTTAGTTCTATATCATCACGTGTGACTAGTTAATTGAAAGAAGTTAAAATTTGTCATAATTGGTCACTAATTCATAGCTCACCCTATTCACCCCCCCTCTAGGGTTCGGATCCCGGACTTTCAATAAGGACATCCTCTAGTACCCCCTTCGGGTATTGAATTGAAGCATTAGCCAATTAGAGGGTCACATGAGTTTTCTTTAACTCCTCCAAACCATGTTCTTCGTAAATGGAATACGGAAGTAGGTTGACACTCGCACCCAAGTCAAGTAAAGCATGCTCAATATGATGGTCCCCTATCTCGCATTAAATGGTAGGACACCATAGATCTTTGTATTTCATCGGGGTTGGGCATGAAATAACAGAGCTAGCTTGCTGAGATAAGAATTTTATTAGGGTTAGGAAGGAATTTGTTGGATCGCTTCTAAAAGTGGAATGTTAATCCTCACTTTTTTCAAGACTTCAAACATTTTCTCCAATTGGGCATTTGATTTGGCTGGGCCTAACCTTTGAGGGTACGGAGCTATAGGAATGTAGGTTATAGGAGGTGGATCACTAGGTTATGGGTCTCCTATGGTAATGCTCATTTCCTAAGTCAGCTCTTGCTCATTTTTTTCCTTCATAACTATTGGCTCATCCCTCCCTCAATCCTCAGTTCTTTTTGGGGCCTCTACTTTGTTATCAATCTGTCGGCTTGACCTAAGTGTAGTTATGGCTTTAACTTGCGCTTGGTCCTTCTCCTTTATGTCATGAATTTCAAATTGGCGCTTTTGGATTTGGCCCTTGGGGTTGGCTTCGGGTTGACAAAGAAAGGTTCCATTGTCCCATGCACTCAAAGAATTAGCCAATTGACTCACTGTGTATTACAATTTTGTAATTGATTGTGTGTTGGCATTCAAGCTCTGAATAGTGCTTTGCTGGAATTGGAGGGTATTCTGAGCTAATAGTTTGATGGCTTCCTCAAGAGAATCTATCCACTGATTTTGCAGATTGGGGGTGAAATTCTTTATCCTCTAAGAATCTAAGGAATAAGTCGAGCCAAGCAAGTCAAAAGCATCCTCCGTTCTCATCTGAAGGATGATGGCGAAGTCCACACACGACTTACGACCGTCAATCTGAACGAGCCCCCCCCCCCCCCCCCAATCTCCTGAGAAGTTAGATCCCTTTTTCTTGCTTTTCATTGTAGTTTGTATTTCTTGAAGAGACATAAAAGAAATCACAACTCTTATCTTTCCTCTTTTATTGTCTTTCATTTTTTATAAGAATTGTAAATTGCCTTTCACGGTAAAAAATCGCCTTTCATGGCATTCAAAACAAACTATGTCTCTTTTCTTAAATATATGTTCAATGAAAAACTAGAGAAAAAGTTGATTTCCTTTTCTACTTACGAAAGTGGATCTACGAACAACCACTTGTCAATTCCAAGTAGAGTAGAAAATCTGGCATACCCGTATAAAAAAAGTTGATGTTCGCTTTGTCTCTGGTCACGAAAGGGTTGGACCCAATGGACTCTCACGTCCGCTAACCCCGGTAGTCCCGCGAGTGAAAAAGCGAGACCATCAGTTCTGTCGACTTGAACCTTTCCTCGTATATGTCTGGAGAGTAGGTTGCTTAAATTTTGCAGGAAACGGGACCGAGTCCATCCACAAGGGATATTGTGGTTTAATCCCATTTTCCTTGAGTGTATCATCTTCTTTTACTTTGGCGAGGATGTCATCAACGTCCATTTTGGTGAGGGAGCGTGACTCATTTTTTCCTTCACCCGCTCCGTCTTCTTGATGATTTGGAGGAACTTCTTCATTACGTTGGAGGGTGAGAAGAAGGTTTTCCATCAGGGTCTCAATCCTTTGCTGACCTTACTCTAATTGCTGGATACGCATAGTCATGTCATTTTGAGACGGATTATGAGGTGGCTCAGAATTTGTGACCAAGACGTCATCCCTCGAGATTCGAAAAAGGATACTATCTTTGTGACTGAGCTTGAATTCATTCTTCTGGATAAGGTGCTGGAGGAAGAGTCACTCCGCTCTCCTTGGCTTAAAGGAACAGGATACTCTTCTTAATGTCTTCGAGTTCGAGTGGCTCTGCGAGTCACCGGTCGCCTGACATGGATTTTTGTTGCTAAACTTTGGCGTCTTTTGGACTTGCCAACCATATAGACATCAGCAACTTGGTTGGGTCTGTCCTTTTCGACCCATTTTTTAGAGACGTGAAGTGTAGGATGCTAACTCCTTTGTCTTTCAAGTCTTTTTTGTCGGTACAATGCATGAAGGATGCGAGACGAGGAATTTGAGCCTCGGTTGGCTCTAGCCAGGCTTTGACGAAGAAGGATGTGCTCCCTCGAGCGCAATAGCCTATCTTGTCTTCTTTGAAGCTTGGCATGGACAAGATCTAGACTTGGTCTTTCGCCTGTCGGAGTGATGCTGTGAGTTTTTCAAGTTTGGCCCCTGTTGAGATAAGGGATCGAATCGAAGGGATGTAGGCCTTAGTAGGTTTCTGAGGAGGCCTAATGACTCACGATCTGACCTTGGGCTTGTTGGAGCGGGCTGGCTCGGGCTGAGTTGATTTTGATGTTGGGTGGAAGGCGGGTCTCTCTTCCATCATGTGACCAAGGGGATAGAACCGGTTTTCTTTGAGCGGGGCCTAGTAGGTTGGCCTTGAAGATTTTTCAAAACTCTTTTGTTTTGGTGAAGGCTCTGGGGACCAAGTCTTAGGATAGACCTGGTTTTTGGTAAGAATGAGCTTTGCGGGAGTCCCACGAGCTTCAGCTTTCTTGATGTTTGCCACGGGTGCCATGGTGGTGACATGTCCCGAGCCAGTCTTTTGCTTTTTGACGGGTGTAGCTTCTTCTTCGGGAAGTGGGAATGGACCCTGCGTTCCGAAGACAATGGTCCGAGAGCAGGAGTCGCCCTGGAGCTAGAAGAGTTGATGAAGGAGATGGTACTCCAGCAGCAAGCAGGACGCTTGTTGGTGCATGCATTTTGCTTTTCTTGAAGCATGAGCTCGCAGTTGTTCTAGTCGAAAGTGATGGTCAATGAAGCTGCCATGTTAGTTTCGAAAAATTCTAAAACAAGACTACAACCATTAGTAATCACAAGAATATGATGATCATATATAGGAAACTATGGGTCCAACTCAAACAAGATGAGGAAGGAAGAAAGCCATAGAAAACATAATTGTTCTGGTCGCAGAGTAGACTCAGAGTGAACGGACTAGTACTTGCTAGAAACAATTGTATTCCTTATTCAAATTACCGTGGAACAAGGCTCACTCAAGGTAGAATGAATAAAATGCTGAAGTTGCAAATGTGTAGGCCGCAAATACAGTATACCCAAAATGGAGTACTAGCACTGCTAGGCACAAATGTTAGAGGGAACAACTGTGTCGGTCGCGAATACAATAGACCCAAAAGGGCGTACTAGCACCGCTAAGCACAAATGTTGAAGACTGCATCCACGGAATGGACACAAGAAGGGATGAATTCATCAAAGAGAGCAAATGGCCCTCCAATCCGAACACAAGCTCAAACACTCTGCAAGCTTTTATCCGAAAAGGAAAGAACCACAATTTCTCGAATCCGAATCCAAAAGTGACCAAATAGTTTATTATTTTTTTAAAGATAAAAAATGGATCCATCAAAAAGAGAAAATGGCCCTCCAATCTGAATGCAAACTCAAACATTTTTGCGAGCTTTTATCCGAAAGGGAAGGAGACCAAAATTTCTCGGATCTGAATGTAAAAATGAAGAAATAAGATTTTTTTTTGTTTTTGAATTTTTTTTTTTGAAAGATCACAAATGGATCCATCAAAGAGAGAAAATGGTCCTCTAATCTAGACACAAACTCAAACATTTTTGCAACCTTTTATCCGAAAAGGAAAGAAACCAAAGTTTTTCTCAAATCCAAATCCATAAGTCAAGAAATCGGAATTTTTTTAGGAGTTTTTTTTTTGAAAGATCACAAATGCCCCCAACCGAAAACAACAACATAAGTGTGGAATTTGAACATGACAAGTGACATAAGAATTTGAAAAGTCATTTGATTCATTTTTTTAGAGAAAGAAAGGGTGGAATCAAACTCAAAAATAAAATTCAAAACCACCCAAGAATCCCTTCTTATGTTTTTTTTATGCCAAATTCAACCAATGCTACCAACTAAGAAAAGAAGCTAATGAATGTAGAAACGAAGCATATATGACATGCATATGTTTCTTTTCTAAGCACCATGTTATCAAAAGAACGAGTCCCACCGAGTGTGCCAATGAACTTGTTTGCAGATCATTTCAGGACTACCAGGGTCAGCAGATGTGAGAATCCGTAGGGTCTAACCCTTTCGTGACCAGAGACGAGCGAATAGCTGCCTTTCCTTTTGTGTAAGGGTATACCAAATTTTTGGATGCTGTGAAAGGCGAATTTCATTTGTTTGCCGTGAGAGACGATGTTTTTTGTGCCGTGAAAAGTGATTTACAATTCTCATAAAAAAAAAGACTTTTGATTTTTTGTCTCTTTAAAAATACAAATATAATAAGAAGAAAGAAAAGGAAATTTGACTTCTCAGGAGGTTGCAGAGGCTTGTTCAGATTGATGGCCGCAACTCATGTTTGTGCTTCTCTGTCATCCTTCAAATGATAACAGTGGATGCTTTTGATTCTCTTGGCTGGGCTTGAACATAAGATTTTTGAGAATAAGGATCAAGGAGAGATCCAATATCCAATAAAAGTCCAAGTAGACGGGCCAAACAACTGCGTCTAAGCCATGGAGATAGAAGGGCCTTGGGGGGTGGCCCCCCAAGTGTCTTCAATCACCTTGTAGTGGTGGCTGTTGCAGAGTTTCTTTAACAAAGGAGAGACCGTTGCAGTAGCTTAGGAGCAACAATAAAGAACATGTGCGTCGATCAGAAAAACATGCAAGGTTGGAAGGACATGCCCTGTATGGTGGAAATGGCCTCCTTTTATAGGCTTTTGGTTGGCATGGGGGAGTTTATAGGCTTTAAATGCATTAATTACATTAATGCTCCGTGATGGGAGGAGTTACACATTTTGATTTTATGTTTTTGTAACTCCCTTTTCTTAATTTTTGATTAGCCGTTGGAGAATAATGGGCAATTATTTGCATTGATTCTTCATGATGGGAGGAGTTACATGGTTTAATACCATAATTGCCTTGACTTGTAACTCCCCTTCTTGGATTTTGATTGGGCCTTCCATCATAATGGGCAATTACTGCACTATGGGTCGTCCATCATAATAGACAATTAACCGCACTAAGTGGCCGCCAATGAATTTGAAGAGTTGCGGGCCATGTCACAACTTTTGGAATTCTACCCGCGACGTAGGGAGCCTTGATCGTGATGAATTTCTCATATCAATTTTCGTCGGATGATCATGCGATCTCAAACATTGATCGTTGCAAGCGGGCTAGTACCATCTCTCTTGTCAATTTCTCGATCGATTGGGGAGAAAGTAAGCTTTCTTGGTTGGCCGGTTGACGATTTCGAGGTGTCCGATGACGAGCCCATGATTTCGACAGCGAGTCCGTGATGTTGACAAAGATCGACATATTTCGTGCCCCGAAAATCAGATTTTCAGAAAATCACAGAGGCCAAATAGCTTAAAAATGGAAAATTGACCCAAAATAGGGTTTTCGGCGAAATTTTGCCCGATCGGTCGCCTTTTTCGGCCTTTTTTCGATTCTTTTTTATTTTTCCTTTTTGACATATTTCCCCTGGTGTTTTTGCACATTTTTTTGGCATGATTTCCTTATAGAAAACTTGACGAGAAGCCATGCAAAATGAGGGGCAAAGTTTCTGATTTTCCGGGAAAGCCGAAGACTTTGTCGCGCATGGGTGCCAATTTGCTGCCAAAAGCCAACAATGGGTCAAATAATGTCGGAATGACCTGAAATTTGAGATGAAGCTTCATGGGCAAGAAATAAGACCAACTATAGGCTTTTGTTTGAATTTGAAGCCGTCATAAGTCCTATCACCAGTAGACTTGATTTTGTCACGAGGAAGACGTCGCACTTTGATGTACGGTCAAACGATGTCCGATTGACTTGAAATTTGACAGGGAACCTCATGGGATCATTTTAAGATGATCAATCACTCTGTTATTCAAATCATGGTCCTGAAAGGCTCCGTCGCCTGGAGGCCTAGTTTAGCTACCGGGGGGGGGTCAAAGTTCGGTCAAATGATGTTGAAATGATCTGAAACGTGATATGTAGCCCCTTGGCAGTGTTTTAAGACCATCCAAGTACTTTTTTTTAAGAGTGATGACTTTGGCTATCTTCGCCACCGGGAGGCCTAGTTTTGCTGCTTTAGGGTTGATGTTAAGACAAACGTTGTCGGATTGACCTAAGATTTGACATAGAGCCTCTTGGGAGTATTTTAAGATCATCAACGGGTTCTGTTTGAAGATTTGTTGTCTCCGATGCAGTTGTCGCTGGAAGGGCTGACTTTATCGCATGGAGAATGCGACTTTTGTATTTTGAACCAAACGATGTCAGAATGGCCCGAATTTTTATGTTGGATTCTTCTAATGGCATTTTGACGCCAATTGTGTGCTCTGTTTTATGGAATAAGGTCCCCAGCTTCACCGCCTCCGAGAGCTCCTGTTTGGCTGCTGGAAGTATGCAGTCAGGCCAAATGATGTTGAAATGACCCAAAACTTCTTGTGTACACTTCTCATGTCTATTTTGAAGGATCTTGAAGTTTTCAGATGATTTCGACAAGATCTGATGCTTGAAGCGGCTTCTCCCATTGTGGCCTGATGCAACTTCATGTGACTTCTTCGATGTATGAAGAGGCCAAGTGACATTTTTTTGTGTCAACAGTCACATCAGGTAGATATTGATCGGTTAATGAACTCTCTTCAACAATACTTTGCAATTAGAGATCTTGGACCATTATAATACTTTTAAGGAGTAGGGGTCATAAAAATTGGACCAAACCTAGCTACATCTTCCACGAACAAAATATATAAGAAAATTATTGTTGCTATAAAAAAGGCATGGTGCAAAGCCAAGTCGCACACCTATTGCATGCAAAAACACCCTTTCAAAATACTCAGGAGCATCTCTCTCTGATGGATCATTTTATACAAAAGCATTTTGAGGGCCCTGTAATATTTATCGTTAACAAGGCTTGACATCGCCTTTGCAGTCAACAAAGTTTGCCAGTTTATGTACTACCCCACAAGTGATCATTGGATAGTTGTAAAAAGAATTCTTCGGTATCTGAAGCATACAATTTAGTGTGGTCTCCTAATACAACCTTTTACTACTGCAACACTTCACACATTCACTGATGTAGATTGGGCAGGATGCAAAGATGACCGTAGATCAACTTCTCGATATGGAGTCTACATTGGTTCAAATCTCATCTCTTGGAGTTCAAAAAAATAGCCTACAGTTGCATGCTCTAGCACTAAGGCTGAATAAAAAGGATTAGCTAATCCCACTACAGAAGTCTTATGATTTTCCTCTCTTCTACATGAAATCCGCTACCAAGTCAAAAATGTTCCAACCTTGTGGTGTGATTAACTAGGTGCAATCTATCTCACAACAAATCTAGTATTCCAGTCACGCGTGAAGCATGTAGCAATTGATTTTCATTTAGTTCATGAACTCATTGCTTGCAAGGCCCTCCAAGTCAAGTATCTATCAACTGAAGACCATATTGCAGACATATTATTCACTAAAGGGTTATCATCTAAAAAACATTCTGCTATCACATTCAAGCTGAAAGTTCTTAATCAACCATCATCTTGACTGGGGATATAGGAGAATATTGCTTGAGGACTTGGTCAACTCCTCAAATCTTTCTCTCTCTCTCTCTCTCTCCCCTTATCTCTTGTATCATTACAGCTCTTCACATCATAGATCATCATAAATCTCAGATCCTACAATTTCTCCTATCATGCCAAGGCAAATCTCTTTGCCAACATATGTACACAGAATTTGAGAGATTCTCTCTTATAAACAAATGATTATTATAAGAAGAGGAACCCATGGAAATATGTGTGGGAGAACTTCAACATGGTCGTAGGCGTTATTGCTGAACCACGCTAAATCTTCTATTTTATACAAATATGGATTAGAGTTTTAGTTTGTGAACAGTTACTAAAAACACAAATATCAAATCTAGTGTCCAATAAGATCAAAATCAAATCCAAGATCTAGCCCTTGAAGCCAAGATATATAACCACGTGTATAACCATGCAAAATATCCTCATATTGTGATTTAGCACAAAGAGAAATACATTGTATGATCATGATACTTTACATCATCTAAATCAATAATAGTCACACATAATGATGATTTTTTTTATGTAAAAACTGAGTGATTTCATTAATGTCAAGCAACATCAATAGCGTCAACAAGTACATGATCTTGAATGAAATCTGGAAAATAATCCACCCATATTTTTTCCATAGGCTGATAAACAACCTCCTTTGCTAGCCTATGTGCCACATATTTGCTTCATGCTTAACATGTCCCACTTGCCATGATTGCATACAGTTCAAGATGATTTTAGCATCCTCAATCAATTGCCCATACCGACTGCAGTTGCTATCCTCGTTCTTCAAAGCTTGTACAACTACCAAAGAGTCATCTTCGAGTTCAACAGGTTGGAGCTCCATAGGTCTACAAAAATCCGCAACCCCTTCTGCAACTGTAGGATAAAAAATGTACAGTCTAAAAGAGCACCTGCAAGACAATACCTTTCCCTTGTAATCTCTGGCAACTAGAGCAACCGCCATCGTATTTTTTACTTTATCAACAACGGCATACCAATTAACCTTCACGACTCCACAGTTTGGGCTTTTCCACACCAAAATTGTATGATGCTGGACAGATCTTAACTCATTATTTCCAGATGCTTTATGATATTCCTCCAACGATTCTTTAGCAATTCTCACCAACTGAGCAGGATGTATGAAGTCACCCCCAAAAACATGCTTATTTCTTCGTAGCCATATTTGTCTTACAATAGTAGCCACCAGATCTAATTCTTCCTCATTAACTTTCGACATTAACCTCTAATAGATATATAAAATCATTGTCTTCGCACGAGAACTTTGAATCCTACTATTGCATTATGTCCACATGTCTTTTGCAGAAGGGCACCGCCATAATATGTGGCTAACAGTTTCAACTTCAAGCTCACAAATGGGGCATAAAGGAGTTGGGACTATCCTCCCATCAAAAAGATTTTATCCTGTAGGCAACAAATTATTACAAGTTCTCCATCAAAAAATCTTAATTGCACCCGGGACCGTAAGCCTCCAGATCTTCCTCCAAAAACATTGATGAGCTAAAGCTTGCATACTCTCTCCATTGCTCTATGCTAGTCTTTCATTTTCTAAATAGTATGTACTTCTCACCGTAAACTGCCCATTTGAAGTGCCAACCCACACCATCTTATTCTTTCGCTGATTTGGACTAATAGCCAAGCTACAAATCTCAGCAACATCTTATTTGTTAAACACATTTATAATAAGCGAAAGATTCCACCATTTAGTGTTAGCATCAATTAACTCCTTCACTCTAGCATCTTCATCTAAGATTTGGACTGGAGATTGAACATTATATGAAGATGGAGACAGAAACCACTTATCTTTCCATATTTTAATAGAAGCACATCCCCTACTCTCCAAATTAAATCTGCCTTCAATAAGCCCCGCGCATTCCATATGCTTCTCCAAACATAGGAGGGTTTGTACCCTAATTTTGCCTCCATTAACATAATCCTCGGATAGTATTTCTCTTTGAAAATCTTGGCCACCAAAGAATCTGAATGTTGCACCAGCCTCCATCCTTGTTTGGCTAGCAAAGCTGTATTTAAATTTTCCAAATCATGAAAGCCCAACCCACCTTTCATCTTCGAGTTTCCCATTCTTGACCAGCTCATCCATGGAACTTTAGCTTCATTTCCTTGGCTTCCCCACCAGAATCTAAGCATGAGAGAATTGATCTGACAACAAAGGGCCTTTGGTAATTGAGAAACACTCATTGTGTATGTAGAGATTGCTTGTATCACAGCTTTTAAGAGAATTTCTTTTCCCGCCCAAGATAAAAAAATTCTCCTTCCATCCATTTTGTCAGTCAAATACCGACTTTTAACTTTGTCTTTCCAAGTCTCTAGAAAGAGCCCTCTCCAATACTCTATCTCAGTCTCAACTTTTCTAGAAAATACACAACACCTCCTCATCTAGATATGTCTAGAAACCGACATAAAAGTATGGTGGTGGATGGACCACGTGGACCCTCTCCCATCCACCGGAGAATGCCACCACCGACATATGCCAATCTATAAATATGGGGACATTGCCTCATTTGAAATAAGTCAAGTCCAGAAGAGAAGTGAAGTGTGTGATGATTGCTAAGTGCGAGAGTGCCTTGAGTGAAAGCAGTGTGGAGTGAGTGAGTGCTTTCTTTCTTGTGAGCGTGTAAGCTTGAAAGTTAAGGTGTAGGCATTTTGTAAGTGTTTGTAATTTGTGTGTGGCTTGTAAGCATTATAATATTGTATTTGTAAGATCTATAAAGTGGGTTCTTGTTCTTAGTGCAATTAGTAATTAAGCTATAGCTAGCGTGTATCTCCCATTATCCAAGGTATCAAAGCCATCTTCCAGCAAAATGGTATCAGAGCCAAGTTCCCCTACAAGAACAGATGGCCACAAGCTTGGTTCAACCTCATATCCCGAAGCTGACGAAGGAGAACTATGAGAACTGTAGTATCTCGATGAAGGCTATATTCGGGTCGCAGGATCTATAGGAGATCGTCACTGAAGGATACGTAGAGCCCACTGCAAAGCAAGAAGTTGTCTACACCGCGGAGCAGAAGACTTCCCTCAAGAATCTAAGGAAAAAAGACAATAAGGCTTTGTTTATACACTATCAAGGGGTAGATGAAGCAACCTTTGAGAAGATCGCCGAAGCGACATTGAGCAAGAATGCGTGGGAGACTCTTAGCACTATCTTCAAAGGAGTTGATTGGGTCAAGAGGGTCCGTCTGCAAACCCTCCGAGCAGAGTTCGAAGCTGCTCACATGAAAGAAGGTGAGAGTATCTCTGATTATTTCTCACGATTGCTAGTAATAGTTAGTCAATTGAAGAGAAACGGTGAAAAGATGGAAGACATCTGAGTAGTAGAGAAAGCTTTGCGATCCCTCACTACCAAGTTCAAGTATGTGGTTGTGGCTATTAAAGAGTCCAAAGATTTAGAGACTCTTTTAATAGAAGAACTAATGGGATCACTCCAAGTCCATGAGCAACGTATGAAAAAGAATAGTAGCTCCATGGTCTTGGAACAAGTACTAGAGTCAAAATTGACTCTAAGTGAGAAAAAGCCAAGTCGCGAAAGTTCGAAGCAGGACGGCATCACCAATATTGGCAATCGCGGTAGAGGTATAGTGAAAGAAAATGCTCAAAGCCAAGGGCAATGTCAATTGAGGAGCTCCAACAATCGCAGAAGAGGAGCTGGCCGAGGTGGATACACCCGTGGTCATAGTAATTCAAGGAGTGTTCAATGCTACAACTACAACAAGTTTGGACACTATGCCTCGGAGTGCTGGAGCAAACCTGCAAATCGGGACGAGCGGTCAGACTTCGCAAAAGCAGGAGGTGAAGGGAAAGATGTCTCCACAGTTCTTTTAGCACAAGAAGGCTATGGCCAAGAAAATGTCTGGTACCTAGATTCTGGGGCGAGCAACCACATGTGCAGAAAGAATGAACTATTTGAAGAGCTTGCGAAAGATGTCAACAGAAAAGTAAGCCTTGGAGACTCATCAAAGATTCCCGTACGAGGTAATTGAAATATTAAGATTTATCAGAAAGATGGTGTGCCTACATATATCTCAAATGTGTATTACATGCCCAACATGGAAAGTAACATCCTTAGTCTTGGGCAACTCTTGGAGAAGGGGTATGTAATACACATGGAGAATCTTTCTTTGTCATTGAGAGATATACATGGCATATAGCTCAAGTCCAAATGGCGAAGAATCGCATGTTCCCACTCTATCTTAACACAAGGCTAGAGAAGTGCTTCCATGGACTTATAAACAATGAGTCATGGAAGTGGCATCTTCGATATGGGCATCTCCCCTTCAACGGGCTTAAGCTATTAGCCACTGCAAACATGGTGCATGGCTTGCCTACCATCGAAAAGCCCAAGCATATATGTGAAGCATGTACACTTGGCAAGGAACAAAGGAATTCGTTTCCAGTAGGGAAATCATGAAGAGCAAAAGAACCATTGCAGTTGGTTCACACAGATATTTGTGGACCATTGGAGACACCTTCTCTTGGAGGTAATAGATACCTCATCACTCTCATCGATGACTTCAGTAGAAAGCTCCGGGCATTCTGCATCAAAGAGAAGTCTGCGGGCTTCACTACCTTCAAGAATTTCAAAGCCCGTGTAGAAGTAGAAAGTGGTTGTAAGATTAAGACACTTAGATCTGATAGAGGTGGAGAGTACACCTCAAAAGAATTTCAAGAGTACTGCAGATAGTGGGCCATCAGGCAGCAGTTTACAACCGCTTACTCACCGCAGCAGAATGGAATAGCGGAAAGGAAAAACCTGATCCTCGATACGACGAGGATCATGCTTAAAGAAAAATGTCTACCAAAAGAATATTAGGCAGCAGTAGCTGCGTGTACAGCCTACTTACTCAACAGATAACCTACAAGAAGTGTTAAGAACAAGACACCGCAAGAGGCATGGAGCGGTCATAAACCAAGTGTGGCCCATCTAAAAATATTTGGGTGTGTTGCATATGCCCAAGCACCGGAGGCAAAGAGGAAGAAGCTTGATGATCGTGGAGAAAAATGTTTCTTCATTGGATACAGTGAGGATCTAAAGCCTATAAACTCTACAACCCACTTACTAAAAAGGTGGTGGTAAGTAGATAAGTAGTCTTTAGTGAAGAAGAGGCATGGAGGTGGGATGAAGAAAACACATCCCAAGAAAAGCATCTTGAAATAGAAGAACAAGAGACACATTCTCAGAATTATGGAGGCCCGCGGCAAGATAGCGTGGCATCTCCACGTACAGCATCATCGCTCCAAAGGAGTCCTGAAGGACAAGACAAATCATGAACAAGCAGCTCATCTACTTGAAGCTCTTCCTCATCCATAACCCTAATCAAGTTGAGAAGCTTAAGGGATATCTATGAAGAAATGGAAAAGATGAATCTCTTATGTCTCTATTGATGGACCACGCTTCTGCTGCTCGGCGCTTACTAAGGTCGACGGACGTGAGAGTCTGTGGGCTACGACCCTTTCGCGCCCTGGAGGGCAAAGCGAGCATCAACATGTTTCTTTTTGGGTGGGTGTGCTAGATTTTCTACTCTACTTGGAATTGCAAATGGTGATCCGGAGATCGACCTTCACAAGTAGAAAAGGAAATCAACTTCTTTCAAGTTTTCATTGCACATATATTTAAGAAAAGAGACATGGTTTTGAAATGCTGTAAGAGGCGATTTCATTTGTTTTGCCGTTAAAGGCGATGTTTGCCGTAAAAGGCAATTTTTGGCATTTATAGCCGATTTACAATTCTTATCAATAGTGAAAGGCAAGAGTTATGATTTTTTGTCTCTTTAGAAAAATACAAACTACAATGAAAAGCAAGAAAAGAAGGATATAACTTCTCAGAAGATTGTGGGGGACTCGTTTAGATTGACGGTTGCAAGCCATGTGTGAACTTCGCCATCATCGATGCAGATGAGAACAGAGGATGCTGTTGATTCACTTGGCTCGACTATTACCTCAGATTTTTAGAGGACAAAGACCAAGAGGAGGTCCTATGTCCAATAAAAAGATAAGTAGACGGGCTAAAAAGCCATGTCTAAGCCATTGGAAGCAAAAGGAGAAGACAAGGACCTTGGGGGGCACCTTTGTCACCTTGTAGAGGTGGTCGGTGCAGAGCTTCAGCAGAGTTTTCTCTTTTTTTTTCTGGATTCTGTTTGTCTGGATTTCGGGATTTTATGTGCTTTTTCTAGTGATGATCTTGATTTCTTGGAAGGACTCCCTTTTTATAGGCTTTGGTAGCCATTTAGGAGATTTTTAAAGCTGCATAATGGGAGGAGTTATAAGTTTTAATTCATTTATTTTGTAACTCCTTTTCCTTGGCTTCTGATTGGCCGATGGAGAATTAAGAGCCTTTAATCGCCTTTAATCTCCACGATGGGAGGAGTTTCATGGTTTTAATGACATGATCGCTTGGACTTGTAACTCCTTTTTCCTTGCTTCTGACTGGGCCGTCCAAAATAATGAGTTAATGACCGCAATAAGTTATCATAAACAGGTCAATTACCAGCATTAAGTGGTCGCCATGTCACTCGAAGAGTCGCGGGCCGTGCCGCGTCTTTTGGAATTTTTCTGGCAATGATCATCGATGGATCTTCATGCTGATTAACATTGGATGACCATGCAACTTCAGACATTGATTGCTAACAGCGGGCCGGTGCCACCTATCTTGTCGATTTCTCGATCGATCAGACAGAAAGTGCACTTTCTTGGTTTACCGATTGGCGATCAATGATGATTTGATACTCTCGAAAACCCGTGATGTTGACAAAGATCGACGGATTTGGTGCCTAGAAAGTCAGAATTTTGGAAAACCACAGGGGCCGAAAATCACGAAACGCGAAAAGGGGTCGAAAAATACCTTTTCGGTGTAAATCCGACAACCCGGATTTCCAGGGTCGCCGGCGATCATGGGCCAAGGTCGCCGACGACCATGGGGTTCAGACCCTTTTGGTCATCAATTTTCGGCCATTTCGTTCCATCTTTTCCAATTCTTTTTTCTTCGGTATTTTTCCTAAAATTTTTTGTACATTTATTGGCCTGATTTCCCTATAGAAAACTTGATGAGAATCCTTGCATATTGGGGTGCAAAGTTCCCGATTTTCCGGGAAAGCCGAAGACTTTTCGCGCAGAGCTGCCGATTTGCTGTTAGAAGCCGAAACTGAGTCAAACGATGTCGGAATGACCTAAAATTTAAGGTGAAGCCTCCTGAGAAATAAATAAGACCAACCATAGGCTTTTTGTTTGAGTTTTGAAGCGGTGTGGGGTCTTGGGTCTTGTCGTCAGTAGGCTTGATTTTGTAGCGAGGAAGATGTCGCGCTTTGATGCGCGGTCAACTTATGTCCGATTGACCTGAAATTTCACAGGGAGCTTATTGGAGTCATTTTGAGTCGATCCATTAGCTCTGATTTGTAAACCATGGTCCCGGGGAGCTTCGCAGCCGAGAGGCTTGATTTGGCTTTTGAGAGTCAAAGTCTGGTCAAATTTTATCGAAATGACCTGGAACTTGACGTGTAGGCCTTTGTAAGTATTTTGAAGCCAGCCATGTGCTCTATTTGATGAGTAATGGCCTCAGTGGTTCTCGCCGCCGAGAGGCTTGATTCTGCTGTTCGAGGGTTGATGTAGGGTCAAACGTTGTTGGTTTGACTTGGAACTTGACGTGGAGCCTTTTGGAGGTATTTTGAGACCATCCACAGGCTCTGATCGAAGATTTAATGTCTTCGATACTGTCGCCGCCAGGAGCTCCTTTTCAGTTGCTGGAGGAGTGAAGTCAGGCCAAATGATTTTGAAATGGCCTGAAACTTCATGTGTACTCCTTTCTTGCCTGTCTTGAAGGATCTTGCGGTTTTTATTTGATTATGACAAGATTTGATTTTTTGGAATTAGCATTGCCTGTTTGTGATAGGCTGCGACTTCATGTAGCTTTCTTGATGTTGAAGAGGCAAAGTGACATTTTTGGTCTCAACAAGTGCCCCCTCGAGGTGCAGCGACGAGTTGCTTAACTTTTGTAGTCAATGTGCCTCAAAGAGATTTTTGAAGGAGAGCTTCTGACTTGACCAAGAGTCTTTGAACAGTCTTTCTTTTGGTAGAGTGGCCTTTTGAGCTTCCAGGGGAATTTTATGGTAGTGAAAGGGATCACGTACTATCTCAAGGCAAAGTTTTGAAATTGACATGAGGGATTTGGATTTGGGTTTTTGTTTTTTGACCTTGTGACCTAACAAGCTGTATGTGGCAGGTTAGGGGGTCGGGTTTGGTTTTGACCTTGTGACCCAACAAGCTATATGTGGCAAGTTAGGGGGTCGGTTTTGGTTTTTGGTTTTGGTCTTGTGACCTAACAAGCTGTATATGGCAAGTTAGTGGACCATGATTTTGTTTTTGGTCACTCTTTAGGACTATTTGGGTCCATTGGAGTGGTTTGGATTTTTGTGAATCTCAATTTCAAGATTTTGTCTCAATTTGGTATATGAGGCTGGATGGTTTGAATTTTTGGAAGTTCATAAGGCTCGAAAATTTTTTTCGCATGGTCCAATCAATTCAAAAGAGGCATGGAACCATTTTTGTATGCTCTTGGTAAGATGGATTTTTCTTTGACTAAAAGCCACTTTTAGCGCCTAGGTGGTCAAACCTGGCTCATATGGGCTAACCCATGGGACCTTAAGCTTTTAAGATGGCTTAGATCTCATGTGGTGTCCTTTTTGTAAAGAATATCTGAAAATATCTCCTTTGGATAAAGAATATCTAAAAATATCCTTTCTTGGAGAGACTATCTCATGTTCCCTTTATTTTGGGAGAGGATATCTCAAAGTATCTTTCTTTGGGAGAGAATATCTCAAATCTCCTCTCTTTTGGGAGAAAATCTCTCTAATTGCTTTCTTTTGGGAGAGAATCCCTTAAGATATCTTTCTTTTGGGAAATAATCTTTCTAATTTCTTTCTTTTGGTAAGGTTGCTAATTTGTAGCACTTACCTCCTTTCTTTTCTCCTTGTTTCCTTCTTTGGTTTGCTCTCTTCTATAAAAGCAAGGGGAGATTGGATCTCTTGCTCTTATTGTTTTCTTTTTGCAAAAATCTCCAGAGTGCTTCAAGACCAAGAGTTTCTTCTTCTTTAAGGATCTTCAATTTTTTTCTTCTTCTCCATCAATGGCTTCAAGTAAGTCTTCTTTTTCAAGAAAACTCCATTGTATTAATAGGATGGTAAAAAAGTTCTTTTTTTTTGTTCTTTTTTTTTTCACATGTTTCTTTTTTTTACACGTTTTTTTTCTTTTTGTGGCCGCTCGACCATTTTTCTGCCTTTCCTTTTTTTTTGGCATTTCTTTCCTCACCATACGAATGATGTCTTTATGCAAGATGATATGCACATGCATTTCTTGAGTGGATGATATCAAGAAGAAGAGGCTAAGGCTCAATGTTCAATCAAAATGAATTTTGATTTGAACAAAAGTTGATTTTGACCAAATTTGTGTTGGAATTAGTTATTTTTTGGAAAAGGCTTCCTAATTCCTAATGGATGAGATTTATGTAAATGCATGAGCATTGAAGGAAAGGAATTGGATAGCATGGAATGACATACCTGAAAGGTTGTAGCCTTTGGAGGTTTGCAGGACGGCAGAAATGCATAGGTTTTTTATAGTGCTGAAGACATTACTGCCCTGATTTCTTATCCTGAGCTGTCGACTTTCCGGACCGCCGGCTTCACGAAGTGGTTTGCGGAGAGCTTTTTGGCGTACCGGGGGCTTTCCAAGAAGGAGCTTGATGTTACGCTGTCTTCCGGAAAAGGCATTGAGAAGTCGGATGGCGTCCGGTAAGAGGAAGTTTTGGCCTTCCTTTCTGGAGAGAAGCATAAAATAGGCTTTCTCGGTGACCAGGGCGTCATTAGTTCTGAAGCTATTCCGGAAGTACCTGTAAGGCCTTAGAGCAGCTAGAGAAGGAGGAAGCTGAGCTTGGCGATTGGATGCAAGCGGCACAGAGGCAAGCTTCCGTGGAGTCTACTGGCAAGAGCAGACCATCTAGTGAGGGTTCAAGCGAGAGACTTGACTTTGACAGCGGGGCAGGTTTTTCTAGAAAACCAACCCACATAGGCAAGAGGAAGATGAGTCAGCGCTGTAGCAAGGGACAACATGAAGACACTCCTAATTTGGAGGTTCCTTTCACCATCAATGAGGAGGTGTCAGGGGTTGCCGACGAGCCTCCAGAAAAGAGGAGCCGAGAAGAAGAGACCGTCGATGAAGGTATGATTCTTCCTTTTTCTCTTTCCATTTCTTTTATGGAACTTTTCATGTTCTGATTTGTTTTCTCCCCCTTTTTTTTTCTTTTTTTTTTAGCAGAGGATGATGGCTTGGCGATGCCTGAGGTTCCGGCCGATGAGGCGGTGACGGATCTGATTGTGGCATCCGAAGAAGAACGGAGGGACTCTAGAATGATTCCAAAATCTCCAATTGGTATGACTTCTTTTGCTTTCTTTTTTTGTCTGTGACTTGGTTTGCTAGGATTTTTCTTGTCAGCTGCCTTGTCACAAGATTCCGATGACTTTGAACCATCAATGGATGCAAATGTTGACGATGTTTCCGATGAGTTCATGGAGGAAAAGAGTATTCCGCCAGCCGTCGAAGAAGGTACTTTGTAGTGATAACCCTGATGATGATTTTTTTTAACAAGATTGTATTCATACCTTTTTGTGCTTCATTGGTAGGTTATGAAGTGACAGAAGAGATTCCATCGCTTTCTTCAGAACCAGAGCAAGGGGTGCCCGAGATTGATCCGGAGGTAAGGACTTCTACAACCAGTTCTGGCACAGCAGAGGTGAGACTGTTAGGGATTTTGTGTATTGCAATTTGATGGATGCATTATCATTTTAGCATCTCATGAATTATCACACATGCATTGAGTTAAAAATCTTAAAATCTGGATTTATACATGCATTGTTTTAAAGATTGCAAATCTTATAGTTTGTGCATGTTTTGGATTTAATTCTTGGATGCATTTGTTTTTTAAAAGAATTTATAAATCAAGCTAGCCAATGTTTTGAAGTTTCAAATCTTTTATGGCTTTTTATGTTTCATGATTTTAAAGCACGTGGGTTGGTTTAAATCATGTTTCCATACTTGGTTTAATGGCCCAAAAATCCCCACAAAGAATCTCTTTAAAAAATGCAAAAGTTGGGATTTTTT
This sequence comes from Litsea cubeba, assembly GCA_012931725.1. Lineage (NCBI taxonomy): Eukaryota > Viridiplantae > Streptophyta > Magnoliopsida > Laurales > Lauraceae > Litsea > Litsea cubeba. Next base: position 112,423,888 of record CM022946.1, read on the forward strand.
GTCTAAAGCTGTCGTCCAACCGATAGTGGAACCGAGGCCAACCAGACCTCTGTCGGTCCCATTTCCAGAGAGCTACAAATTTCAGATTTTCTCTGTCGGTTCAAGTGTCGGTTCATGTCGGTTCAGCCGTTGGTTCATGTCGGCAGACCTACACCTATAAAATGGTAAATTTTTTGACCGTTGGAAACTGACCGTTGAGGTGTCGGTCAGCCGACACCCACCTGTTGGTCGACCGACAGGTAGCCGTTGGCAGTTGTTTTCTATAAAAGCAAGCTCATTCCTTTGGCCAAAGTTGATCATTTTCAAGCCCTTCTTGAGGAGCTTTGAGGCCAAAGAAAGGGGAAGAGCTAAGGAAGGCTAATGGGTCATTAGGAAAAGCTAAAGCTTGGATTAATGAAGTTAAACCACCACATAAGGTTTTCCTTTTATTAATCAGATGTTTTTATGCTTTGTCTAAATTATTGGTAAATGATTTTAAGCATATTAAATATGTTGTGTTGAATATTCTACTTCTCTTAATCTTTGATTTTTGTTATTGGATTCTTTGTTAGTTTTATGGACTCAATCCAGTAGATGATATAATAAATTGATTAATTTCTTTATTTATCAGTATATTCATGCTTTCCTTTCATGAGATGAATGGTGATTTATTATATACTTGCACATAAACCAATACGAATGACATGATGGTTCATGAGATGAACCGGGGTCCACAAGTATATTAGATGTAACACATGTGTATGGATGAGATCCACATACGGGAGACATGTGTGACAAATCTTATACTTAAATATTATCACAACCAGTGATGAGACTGGACAACTCATACTGACAAGGTTGCATTACTTTGATCACTATGAGATAGTGTGATTTGTCTCGATCATCAGAATGGAAGATTCTGGATCATAGTGCTGGTACTTTGGATGTATTGAAGGACCATGAGAAGCATCTTATAAACACTATCTTTACTTTAAGGTCTGCTCTCATAATTCCCTAGCAATAGTCTCTCAATCCCGAGACATTAATGAACTCAAGTTTCTATCTATTCATTTGCTTTGAGTCACCAATGAGTGAGGCCAACTGTAGGTCAACACCTCGGTGATTTGGGTACGTGGTAGTAGAGCTGTGGGAACATTCAATGGTCAAGGTGAAATCTATCTCTAATATCCCCTTGTGCCAATTAATGGATTTATCATTGGTAAGTGCGCACCCATTTCGATTAAGAGTTAATTGGAAAGGTACCTATGATCATTATAATTAATTGGGGCTCAAGGATAATAAGATATGGATCTAGTTTGGAAGACAGGTCCAATTGATCCATGGATATGGATAGAGGGGTCTAGTTGTGGTAATGTGGAAGTTTAGGGTCTTCTATGTAATATTCCTAGGACTGGAGTTCAATTGCATTTATATAGTGGAGTTATTTGCAATTAACTGTGGGCCCGGATTACACATGAGATGTGGGGTCGCGTGTCCCAGTTGGAGCCAGCTTTCTAAGGAATCCCTAGTGGTCCCCACGCTAGCCCAATTATTAGAAAGTATCTAATTCTAGTTGAACTCTAAAAGGAAAGTTATTATTTCTATTTGAAGTGAGACTTCTAATAGTGGTAATAGTAGACTTACTAATTTTAGTAGAAGTGAGAATTCTATTTTAATTAGAAAGGAATTGGAAAGTTACTAATCATATTTGAAGTGAGACTTCTAATTATGATATGGTAAGTTACTAATTAATTAATGGAAGTAAGACTTCTATTTTAATTAAGAAGAGATAGTTACTAATTTTTGGAAGTAAGACTTCTAGTGGAAATTAGTAAATGGGGCTTGTAAAAGCTATAAATAGAGGAGAGGAGGCTTGGGCGTTCAGGCACTATCCTAGCATAGGGATTCACGCCCAAGGCCCCTTTGTGCAATAGTTGCACATGCTCCTTCTTCTCTTCCCTCTTCTAGTTCTCTTCTAGTTCCACCCTAGAGTTCCTAGAAGTTTTCTCTTGGAGATCCCACCATCTTCTTGAGAAAAAGGAGAATCTGATATGGGTCATAGCGTAGAAGATCAAGAGGTCTTGGAGATTCCTATTTGATTAAGTGAAAGCGTTTCATCATCAAAGAAAGACGCAACTTCTCCATTAGAGCACAACCGAGCTCCAAAGGTATAATCTACTTCCTTGCATGTTGTAGATTTATTTGTAGCTTATATGTTGCTGGTTCTATCCTTTAGATAGATTGTCCTACTGATCATGATGGCTGAGTTTGGGGACATAGATCCTGGATTGGGTTTTATAGCCTTCTGGATAGTTGATCCCTGCATCAAGTGGGTCAAAAGTTTTTGAAACCTATCCTAGAGTACCTATTTCCAACATTCTTCACCTTGATTTCAAACCAAGTTTTGTTTTAAACTTTGTTAATCATGCTTAGCCAAAATCTTTGATTTCTTTCGTAGCATGATACATTAACTTGTTTGAATCTTTCTTTGTTGTTTTCATTCATTTGAATCCTAATTAAATCTTTGTTTTTGAAAACAACATTGCACATGCATCATTTGATTAGTCTTAATCATTTTCATACAACTTGTGATCTTTAGATTTTCATATCATTCATAAGTTTGTAATTGTTCAAGTGATTTGCATTTGACTTAAATCAAATCTTTTTATGTGTATTAAACTTTTGAATTGCTTTAAGCATAAAATTGATTGAGCTTTAATTTTAAACTTGATTGAAGTTTTCACACACACACTTCATAAGCATTCATCTTTGTATTTCTTAGTGTGTTTGTGTGGTTTGTTTTACAATTTCATATCCGCCTATTTAGAGGCATTTTCTTTGAGCTTAAATTGTAATCTCTTAGAGTGTTTTGTGAAAACACTTTCTTTAGAGAAATCTCTTGTATAAAGGTTATTGCTTAGCCTAAGAAAAGCATTGTGTATAAGTTGTTGTTTAGCCTATAAAAACAACATTGTTAGGTTATTGCTTATCCTTGGAAAGCATATTGTAGAAGTTATTGCTTAGCCTTTTGAAAAGCATATTAGTGGAAATCCGGTGGGGTGTTGAGTCACAAGCCGGTAGTGGATGTAGGCATTAAGGCCGAACCACTATAAATCTTTGTGTAGTGGTGATTGTTTTGTTTAAGTTTCCGCATTTTGTATGTTAATCATCACATGTAGTTTGTTTTAAAGAATTTAAAATTGGTCATAATTAGTCATTAAGTGTAGATCACTCTATTCACCCCCCCCCCCCTTTAGGGTTAGGATCCCTTAGACTTTCACTTGGTATCAGAGCAAGGTTGGTCTATATTTAGGATCAAGTGTTTAGAACTCTTAATTAGGTGTAAAAACCTAGAGTGAAAACCCTAGTGTTGTTATTCTATGAAAATCATAAGAATGGATTCTACTATTCTAGACCTTGTAGATTCTTCTAGACCCCTCCTTCTTTCATCTTTTGGAGATTCAAACATTAAAATTATTGAATCTAAATTTAAATTAAAAGAAGAAGAAAATGATGAAAATAAAGATGACCTTCAACAAGCTTATGATGATTTGTATACTATTTCCTTAGAGCTTGTTAAGAAAAATGAAAGATTAATAGAAGAATCCAAAAGGCTAAACAAATAATTAGTCTCTTCAAATGATGAACTTAGAGAAAAAGAAGAATTAATAAATTGTTTAGACTCTAAGTTTATGATCTCTTTACATAACCTATCTAATATCAAAGATGAACTAAATGATTTAAAGATAGGAAGTGATGATCTTAAAAAGGAAAATTTGAATCTAAGAGATTGTCGCGACCCCGGACCGGGTTAGGGAAACCAAGTCCGGGATCGGGACCTGTTGATGCCGCGCCACGTGCATCTCTTTGGCTAAACCACACACGGAATTAAAAGAACATTTATCCGTGCATGTGATTTCCCACAGGGTTCCGCAGTGAGGATTATCTTTACACATCATCTCACACATATTCAAGATTGCGGAAGCGTGTAGCAAATCATTTTAGTGCTATTTCATTCCATAAACAAGACCGATTTATGATTAACATGACAAGATATAAGAATGAGCAATGATCATGTGCATATTTCCCCAAAAGTAAACTTAAGTGTATTTACAAAATATCAGTTGATAAATGCCCCAAAATAATGGTCAACAGAGACCATACAACCAATAAAACCCAAAATAAAGATATCACTGTTGACACCAAAAATGTCACTTTGCCTCTTTAAGATCCAAAGAGCTACATGAAGTCGCAACCTGCCATAAATAGGCAATGCTGCTTCCAAAAATCAAATCTTGTCAGAATCAAACAAAAAATGCAAGATTCTTCAAGACAGCCAAAAGAGGAATACACAAGAAGTTTCGGGCCATTTCAAAATCATTTGGCCTAACTTCGCTTCTCCGACAGCTGAAAAGGAGCTCTCGACGACAAAAGCATCGGAGACACCAAATCTTCGATCAGGGCCGATGGATGGTCTCAAAATACTTCCAAAAGGCTCCAAGTCAAGTTCCGAGTCAAACCGACAACGTTTGACCCTACATCAACCCTCGAACAGCTAAATCAAGCCTCTCGGCGGCGAGAACCACCGAGGCCATTACTCATCAGATAGAGCACATGGACGGCTTCAAAATGCTTATTAAAGGGCTACACGTCAAATTTCAGGTCATTTCCACGACATTTGACCATAGTTTGACGCTCGGAAGACAAATCAGGCCTCTCGGCGGCAAAGCTCTCCGGGACCATGGTTTCCAAGACAGAGCCTATGGATCATCTTAAAATGACTCCAATAGGTTCCCTGTCAAATTTCAAGTCAATCGGACATCGGTTGACCGCACATCAAACCGCGACATCTTCATCGCGACAAAAAGCAAGTCTACAGGTGATAGGACCCCAAACGGCTTCAAAACTCAAACAAAAGCCTATGATTGGTCTTATTTATTGCTCAGGAGACTTCACACCAAATTTCAGGTCATTCCGACATCCTTTGGCCCAGTTTCAGCTTCTGACGGGAAATCGGCAACTCTGCGCGACAAAGTCTTCGGCTTTCTCAGGAAATTGGAAACTTTGCAAAATAAAATGCAAGGATTCTCATCAGGTTTCCTACAGAGAAATCAGGCCAATAAATGGTCAAAATGTCAAGGAAAAGTACAGAAGAAAAAAGAATCAGAAAAAAGCAAAAACGGATGCAAAACGGGACACGAAAGGGGGAAAACCCCCAGGTCGACCGGCCAGGGTCGCAGCGCAGCCCCTGCGACCCTGGGCCAGGGTCGCCGGCGACCTTGGACCCCGGGGTCGCCGGGAAAGCCCCGGAAACCCCGGTTTTCGCCGTTTTTTTTCGCGATTCGAAGGGCCCAGCCTCTGGTACTTTCCAAAATTCATGCTTTTGAGACACCAAGTCCTCTGACATCCGTCCAAAACACGGGTAATCATCAAAAGTATCGAAGACAGTATTGATCGTCACCCGGTCAACCAAAAAAAAGTGTGCTTTCCACCCGACCGATCGAGAAATCGACAGGACAGATGGCACCGACCCGCTGTTGGCAACAAACACCTGAAATTACATGATCATCTGATGTCGATCTACATGAAGATCCATCGATGATCATCAACAGAAGAATCTCAAAAGACGTGGCACGGCCCGCGACTCTTCAGCTGCTCGGCGACCACTTAATGCGATTAATTGACTAGCTTTATTACAGTCATTAATCCATTTCTTTGGACGGCCCAATCAGAAGCAAGCATTCGGGAGTTACAAGTCAAGAGATTCATGGCATTTAACCCATGAAACTCCTCCCATCATGGCGATTAAAGGCGATTAAATGCCCTCAATCTCCTCCAGCCAATCAGAAGCCAAGAAAAAGGAGTTACAAAATAAACAATTCAATTTTGTAACTCCTCCCATTATGTGGCTTAATGACAATAAAAGCCCATAAACCGACCTAAAAGGCTACCTAAAAGCCTATAAATAGGAGGGCTCTCCAAGAAGAAAAGACATCAGAGAGCATCAGAAAAATCAGAGAAAAAAGCACAAGCACACAGACAGAAATCCAAAGAAAGGAAAAAGAGAGAAAACTCTGCGGAAATTCTACACCGGCCACCACAACAAGGTGACAAAAGTCCCTTGGGGGGTACCCCCCCCCCCCAAGGTCCTTGCCTTCTCCTCCTGCCTCCAATGGCTTAGATATGGCTTTTCAGCCCGTCTACTCGGTTTTTTATTGGACATAGGATCTTCCTTTGATCTTTGTCTTCTAAAAACCCGAGGTCATAGCCAAGCCAAGCGAATCAAATAGCATCCTCTGTTCTCATCTGCATGGATGATGGCGAAGCCCACATATGGCTTGCGACCGTCAATCTAAACGAGTCCCCCACAATCTCCTGAGAAGTTAGATCCTCCTTTTCTTGCTTTTCATTGTAGTTTGTATTTTTTTTAAAAGAGACAAAAATCACAATTCTTGTCTTTCATTGTTGATAAGGATTGTAAATCGGCTATAAACGCCAAAATCGGCTATAAACGCCAAAAATCGGCTATAAACGCCAAAATCGGCTATAAATGCCAAAAAAATCGCCTTTCATGGCAAATCAAGAAAAATGTCTCTTTTCTTAAATATATGTGCAATGGAAAACTTGAAAGAAGTTGATTTCCTTTTTACTTGCGAAGGTTGATCCCCGGATCACCACTTGCAATTCCAAGTAAAATAGAAAATCTGGCACACCCACAAAAAAAGAAATGTTGATGCACGCCCCTGCCCCCCGGTTACGAAAGGGTCGGACCAAACGGACTCCCACGTCCGCCGACCTTGGTAGAACCAAGCAGGAGCGCGGTCCATCAAGCTGGCATCACCCGGTGGGACTCGTTTATTTGAGAACACGATGCCAGAAATGAAATATTTGCATATCATATATTTTGCTCTATGCTTATATTTCTTTTCTCAATTCCTTGGCTACTTTATAATTGGTGGCCTATGTTGAATTCCGCATCTAAAAAAAAATGAGATGAAATTTTTTGTTTGGAAATTTCTAATTCTTTGAATTTATTTCCACTCTTTCTCTTTTCAAAAAAAGAAAAAAAATCAGATTTGTCATTTTTGGATTCAAAATTGAGAAACCTTGATCCGTTCCTATCGTTCATCGCGCTTGCAGAAATGTTGAGCCTGTTCGACTAAGGTTTTGGGCCATTGTTTCTCTTCGATGAGTTCATTAAAAATCTAAAAAAAATATATATATATATATATAAAAAAAATTTTAGATTTCTCAATTTGGATTCAAAATTGAGAAACCTTGATCCGTTCCTATCGTTCATCGCGCTTGCAGAAATGTTGAGCCTGTTCGACTAAGGTTTTGGGCCATTGTTTCTCTTCGATGAGTTCATTAAAAATAAAAAAATATATATATATATATATATAAAAAAGTAACAAAAAAATCAGATTTCTCAATTTGGATTCAAAATTGAGAAACCTTGATCCGTTCCTATCGTTCAACGCGCTTGCAGAAATGTTGAGCCTGTTCGACTAAGGTTTTGGGCCATGGTTTCTCTTCGATGAGTTCATTAAAAAAAATATATATATATATATAAAAAAAATTTTAGATTTCTCAATTTTGATTCAAAATTGAGAAACCTTGATCCGTTCCTATCGTTCATCGCGCTTGCAGAAATGTTGAGCCTGTTCGACTAAGGTTTTGGGCCATGGTTTCTCTTCGATGAATTCATAAAAAAAAAAAAAAAAAAAAAAAAGACATAGACCACTAAGGTTAAACCAACTGTGTTCTTTGATCTTGGTTGATTCAAAGAAAAGCCTTGTCCAGAGTGTGGAGACAGCTTGACTGTTCTAGGCAAGGGTCCTCCAAACGGGTTCATTAAGTAATCCTACCCTTACCTGGGGGCAATTCTATCAATCAAGATTTCATAAGACCGGGTTAGGAGGCCTCTGTGTACTCTCTCGTCTTTTAAATAAATTTTTTTCAAAAATAAAATTTTTAAAAATAAAAAATTTAAAATAAAAAAAAAAAAAAAAAAAATTTCAAAAAAAAAAAATCTTAAAAAAAAAATAATAAAAAATAAATAAATAAAATAAAAAAAAAGATTTAAAAAAAAAAAAATCTTCAAAAATCTTCAAAAAAAAAAAAAAAAAAAAAAACTTCCGTCATTTTGGGTTTAGATTGGAGAAATCTTGGTCTTCTTCTTTCTGAGCACTGGCGCTCGCGGAAATCGCTGAGCCCGTGTTCAGATTGGAGTGCCTTTTGCTCTCTTTGATAAACCCGATATTGGCCTTTAAAAAAAAAACTCGTCATTTTTAGATTCAGATCCGAGAAATCATGGTTCATTTCTTTCTGAGCACTGGCGCTCGCGGAAATCGCTGAGCCCGTGTTCAGATTGGAATACCATCTGCTCTCTTTGATGAATCTAATCTTGACCTTTCAAAACAGAGAATCTCATCTCATAGATGCGGTCTCAAAACATTTGTGTCTAGCGGTACTAGTACGCCCTTTCAGGGTCTACTGTATTGCGACCGGCACATTTGTAACTCCAACTTTATATTCTTCTTACTTCGAGCAAGCTCTGCTTCTCGATAAGTCGAATTTAAGTTCACAATTGCTTCTAGCAGTCACTGGGATGCCCATTCTGGGCTTACCATACCTGCGATCAGAACAATTGTACCCTCTATGGCATTTTGCCTTCCTCATATTGCTTGGGTCATCTACCTCGAGCAATTTGAAAAGACGAAACCATAGAACTTCCCATTTATGATCATTATATTCTTGTGATTACTAATGGATGTGGTCTTGTTTCAGAAATTTTCGAAAAACTAACAATGGCAGCTTCACTAACCATTACTTTCGACGAAAGCAAGCACCAACTCATGCTTCAACAGAAGCAAACCACGCGCACCTACAAGCGCCCCATCAGCTGCCGAAGTGTTAACTCCCTCGGCAACTCTGTGAACTCCGGGTCGACCTCGACTCCCCGGACTATCGTCTTTGGGACGCTGGGACCATTCCCACTTCCTGAGGAACAAGCTGCTCCCTCCAAGAAGCAGAAACTCGCCTCTCAACGTGTCACTACCGTGACACCAAAGGCGAGCACTAGAAGGCCTGAAGCCCGTGGCAGCCCCACGAAGCCTCAACCTGCAAGCAACCAGGTCTATCCCAAGACTTGGTCCCCAAGACCTTCACCAAAACAGAGAAGGTCCCAAATATCCACCAAGCCAGCATTCCTGGCCCCACTCAAAGAGAACCAGTTCTATCCTCTTGCTTACATGAAAGAGGAGAGACCCATCTCCAACCCGACTTCAAAGTCAACCCAGCATGAGCCGGCTTGTTCCTACAAGCCCAAAATCAAGTCATGCATCACAAGGCCTCCACAAGCACCTGCTAAGGCCTACAAATCTGCAGTTCGACCCTTCATCTCTACAGGGGCCGAACTTCACAAATTCAAAGCTTCGCTGCAACTGGCGAAGGATAGGGTTCGCATCCTATCCTTGCCCAGCTACAAAGAAGACAGGCTCGGCTGCTGCGCCCGAGGGAGCACATCCTTCATTGTCAAAGCCCAGTCAGAGCTGACCGAAGCTCAAATTGCTCGTCGTATACGCCGCCGCGCGTCGTACCGACAAAAGAGACTACAGAAGCAAAGGACCCAGCCTCCCACACTTCAAGTCTCTCCCAAATGGGTCGAAAAAGAAAGACCCAACCAAGTTGCTGCCGTCCATATGGTTGGAAAAACCAGAAGGCGCCAAAAATCAGCAACAAAAATCCATGTCCGACGTCCGATGACCCGCAGCGTCTCCAGGACAAGAAGACATTCAGAAGAATCCCCTGCTCCTTCAAGCAAAGGACAGCAGAGTGATCCTTCCTCAAGCTCCTCTTCAAAAAGAATGAGCCCCAGCTCAGTCACCAGGACAGTTTCTTCGTTCGAATCACGAAGGATGAATGTCTTGGCTACAAATTCTGAGCCACCACCCCGCAATCCGCCTCCAGAAGATGCGATCACCCGCATCCAGCAGTTGGAACAGGGCCAGCAGAGGATTGAAACTCTGATGGAAAACCTTCTCCTCGCCTTCCAAAATCAGGCGAACAATGAACCTCCTCCGAATCATCAAGACGACGAGGTAAATAGAGAAGAAAATGAGTCACGCGCCCTTACCAAAAAGGACGTAGACGGTATCCTCGCCAAAGCAAAAGAAGAGGATATACTCAAAGAACATGGGATCAAGCCACCATATCCCTTATGGATGGACTCGGTCCCGTTCCCCACCAAATTCAAGCATCCTACTCTCCAAACATATACGGGGAAAGGATCAGCCAGACAGCACGTCATCCACTTCAAGATCTTGACGGGAGCTATCGCGGATCAAGATGCACTCAAAATTCGCCTCTTTGCAAGTACCCTAAAAGGTACGGCCTTCGATTGGTACTCCACTCTGCCGGAGGACTCAATCCAAAACTGGGCCATGCTAGAGACACGCTTCCTGACTCACTTCAAAGGTGAGGATCACCCCGCTACTATGGCTCAGCTGTGCAGCCTAAAACAGGGGGAGAATGAATCAACATATGACTTCATTCACAAGTGGAAAGCAATGGCATACAAATGCTCTGATGTATTGCCACAAGCGTCGCTAGTCGACATCTGCCGAAACAACATGAGAGCCAGAATCCGCTCCATGATCATCGGCAACAAATCAAAAAACCTGGGAGAACTCCTAGAAGCTTCCATGGAAGCTGAAACGGTGATTAAAGACCTCAACAGTCAGAAATCATCAAGAAAAGAGCCAACCGCCATTGCAACCTCTAAACCAAAGAAGAAAGAGGTCCTCAATGTGCAGACCAAGTCAGCTCCTCAGCCACCAAAGAAAGCTGAAAACAAAGCTGCTGGTAAGAGACCTGAACTCTCTGACGCCTTCAAAGAACGAGTAGAGAAGAAATACCCGTTTGACGAAGATGTTGATGAAATCTTCGGGGCTCTTGTGGCAAACGGCAAGCTCACCTTGCCTGAACCAAAAAGACCGGGTGATGTTGGCAAAACCAACGATCCTCGGTACTGTCCATACCACCAGATGATCTCGCATCCTCTCAATCAATGCTTCGTTGTGAGAGAGAAAATAAATGAGATGTGGAAAAACGGAGTCATCACCTTTGACAAAAACTATGGGTCTGCCTCCGTCAACATGGTGACATGTGGACAAACATCAAGATCACCGAAGAAGAAGATCACTACTTCCTTCAAGGTGATAAACTCAATCGAAGCGTCCGAGGAACTGGTTCCTTACCCGACACCAGACGGACAACCGATATGGGTACATCCCGATCTCCTGGAAGATGAAAATTGGGAGGTCGTGAAAACAAAGCCTACAGCTCAACAGCGAAGGCAGGCTAGGAAACATCTCCTCAAGCTCAAACGGCAAGAGAAGACCCAGCCAAAACTAGAGGTCAAAGAAAAGGCAGAGGCTTCCTCTACCGCTTCACTGGAGGTAACAAAAACATCCCTTCCAGAGACTTCAAAGGGGGTAAGGAAATTCACTCTCAGTGATTTCATGCCACCTCAATTCAAAGAAGCCATGCAGGAGGCATCATACTCTTGCAATTCGGTAGTTGGATTCTCCATTGATGGATACGAATCCAGTGACACCGATGATGGATTCGAATCCAACTACACAGATGAGTGGGAGGAGTCCCTTGAAACAGGAGAATATCTCTCCGATGAAGAATGGGTTCCTGAGTCTCATCTTATGCCAGTAATCTGGTATAACCCCCTACAGCCACAAGGATCCTGGTCTGATGATGAAGAAGACCAAGGGGCTGTACAAGAAAATGCTGCCGAACCAGCACCTCTCATTACTCCAGTGGAAATCAACAATGTTGAGCCACAAAGAGATGATGAAGAAGAAGATCCGGCTCCCATACCTGATCTTGAAGAATATGCAAGGATCTTGCAGCGACTCGCTCTAGAACAAGAGCAAGAACGCGTCAACGAGCCTCCTCGCAATCCAGAGCCTGAAGTCCCTGAAGACCATCAGGTACATCCTCCCTTAACTCCTGAAAATGGAGAAAATTGCTGGATAGACGATCCTCTCACATCCGAGGATGAGTCTGACTCCGATCAGGCAACGTCTCCCGTCAGAGCTTCCTGTAATGTGATAATTCGGGATTATAGCTCTTCCGAAGCATCGTCTGATGAGAGCACTTACACTCCGGCGACGCCTAGCAATGTATCTTCTGGAGCCACCTCGTCTCACGTGACTTTCACTGAGATGACACCCTCTCAGGTTTCTTCTCCTGAGACTGTGACTTCAAAGTTCACACCCTTCCTGACTGAAGAATTCCCAGCTATTGATGCTTGGGACGATGAATTAGTCAACGAAGAAGAAAGATTGCTGGATGCTGTTCAGGACTTGTTCCCGGAAAATGCTCCATGCAACACAATCACTGAGGATGGTAACTCTGCTGCTGATGCATCCTCAGCAAATGAAAAACGACAGCCTCTTGATCCTGAAGACAATCTTCCAAACGAAGACCCTTCTCAAGAAGCTCTCGAAGTTGGTAGAGGCACCCGCTCTGGCCGGGACTACCACAAAAATTACAACCAATCTTCTTTTACATATGTAAATCCTTCGGGAAAAGATGTTGTAAGCGCCCCTAGTGGCAACAATGATGAACATGCAGGCCCTAAGGAGGCTTTCAAGTATGACTTGATTGAACACTTCAAGCACATACCTGCACGTCTGCACATCCTAGATTTGTTGCGAATGTCTCCGCACACTCGTGATAATCTCATCTCAGAATTACAAAAACTGAATGAGGATGTCGACAAACATGCCCCGCAAGTCCTCCAAATTGAAATGGATTACCGGGTCAAAAACTCAGAAGCCTCCTCAAAGGGAGAAAAGAAGAAAACTGAGGGATCATGCATTGAATGCCTCTCGGTTAAAAAAGCAGCCAGTGCAACCATCGCCTTCACAAAGGATGACCTCCTACTTGGCGAAACCAGGCATAACCGACCCCTGTACTTCACAGGGTATATCAAGGAAATGCCTATGCATAGAGTTCAGATCGACCCAGGTTCTGCACTCAACCTCATCTCCACATCGGCTCTTGAAGAGTTGGGCATCCCACCCAGCAAACTAAGCCACACATCTGTATCTATCTTTGGATACGATGGGAGTACTCAAAGGCCTATCGGCAAAATCAGGTTCAAATTGCAGATCGGTGATCTTATCTCTGAGGTCACAGTGTATGCAATAAAGACCCCTTCATGCTACAACATCCTTCTCGGACGCCCTTGGATCCATGAGAATGGTGTTGTCCCTTCAACTCTACATCAATGCATCAAGTTTGTTGGCGACGACGGCATGATACATCGAGTCTTTGCGGACAGAAAACCCTTCAAAGGTAAAGAAATCCACTTTGCAGACTCACAAATGTATGAAGGTGAAAAAGAAGAAGAGGAGAAGCATACAGCATCCTTTGCCGAAAATCTCCAGAAAGATAAAGGCAAAGCTCCTCAACAATCACCGGAAGAAAACAAACCATCCGGTAAATCTGAAGAGAGCATGCAAACTCCCTTCATCATCTCCCTCAAAACTTCAAAGCCTTTGGTCATCACAACTAAAGTGAAGAAGGCAAAACAAAAGCCTGGGGGCAAATTTGTTGTCTCTTTCGTGTCTATCATGCAAGACACGGACTCGGATTCAGAGCCAGAAGACGGCACATCGTCAAGCCAAGCTGACACTCAGCAAGTTCAGCCTGCTCTTACTCCAATGGAGACAACTTCTGACATAGAAGATCCTACGTCAGCTTCCTTCGTTGTTCCAGCAACTTCAGCAAAGGAAAAGCCGATCTTCTTCCATAGATCGGATGCTTCTTCATCAAACTCCATGCTTGAACCTTTCCAAAATAAAGGTACGCCTCAACTATCCTTATACAGTTCTGTGGCACAAGCTATTATGAAGAAAATGGGCTATGACGCTCAAAACCCAGTCGGTTTGGGAGAAGGACGCGGTATTCTCACGCCATTGGGGCCCGTCTTGACCAAAAGTCAGCTGGAAGATTGGAGACTCTACGGCTATGTAGAAAAGTCTTCACACGGGTTAGGGTATGATCCTGACACTCCCTTGAGACAGTTGACACAAAGGCTTAAAAGTCAATATACAGACCAAGCCTCAACATCTCAAATCCATGAAGACATCGATCTCCCTGGATATCTCTTTGATGAGTCACCTGACAAAGATCCAGGAAGCTCATCCAATTGGCACGATTTCTCCGAAAATGAAGAGGAGTTGTCCGATGGCACAGACGTGTGGACTTCTGACCCAGAAGAACCCTCATCTCCAAAAGAAGTAGCCTACTTCGACTCGGTTTCAACAGGCGATTGGGATCATCTCATAGCAAGCCTTGGGAAAATTACCGATCAAGAAGACCCGTGGAAAGGAACAAAACCTTGGTCTGGAAATGCCCTTGAAACCCCAGAAGGTTTCGTTGAGCTGGAAGCCTCCGAAAATATTGTGGAGGAACCACCTTCGAACCTTCCAACAGAAGATCCTGTTCAAAAGATAGACTTGGGAACACCAGATAACCCACGTCCTGTATTCATAAGCAAGAATATAAAGGATGATGAGTTACCCGAGTATATCGCTTTTCTTCGTGAGTTCGTTGATTGCTTTGCATGGTCTTATGCTGAAATGCCAGGTTTAGACCCCAAAATAGCAGTTCACAAACTCAATCTTCAAGAAGACATCAAGCCTGTCAAGCAAGGCCAAAGAAGATTCCGTCCGGATGTGATGGATAAAATTGAACAAGAAGTTCAAAAACTCAAAAGCGTCGGCTTCATCCGTGAGGAACAACATCCTGAATGGTTGGCCAACATTGTCCCCGTGACAAAGAAAAATGGGCAGATCAGGGTCTGTATTGACTATAGAGACCTGAATGGCGCATGCCCAAAAGATGAATTTCCACTCCCCATACCAGAGGTAATGATTGATAATACCTGTGGATTCGAGCGAATGACATTCATGGATGGTTTCTCTGGCTACAATCAGATAAAGATGCATCCTGAGGATGAAAAACATACATCCTTTCGAACCCCATTTGGCGTGTATTGTTACACTGTCATGCCATTTGGTCTGAAGAATGCTGGTGCCACATATCAGAGGGCTATGATGAAAATATTCCAAGATATGCAGCACAAGACGGTTGAATGTTACGTTGATGACCTCGCCGTCAAAAGCAAAAGAAAAGAAGATCATCTCGAAAACCTTCGAGAAGTCTTCCTCCGGCTTCGCAAACACAAACTGCGAATGAATCCATTGAAATGCTTCTTCGGCGTCTCGTCGGGTAAGTTCCTCGGATTCTTAGTTCGGAAAGATGGAATAGAGCTTGACCCCATAAAAGTCAAAGCCATTCTAGAAATGCCCTCTCCAAGAACCTTGAGAGAACTCAAAGGGCTTCAAGGGAGATTGGCCTACATCAGACGGTTCATCTCCAATCTTTCAGGGAAATGCCGTCCATTCTCCCGGTTGATGAAAAAAGGTGTAAACTTTGTCTGGGATGCTGACTGTGAAGCTGCTTTCCAAGACATCAAGTCATACCTGACAAAACCTCCAGTGTTAGCTGCTCCTACCACTGGAAAACCATTCATCTTGTACACAAGAGCCCTTGATCACTCTCTGGGAGCTCTGCTTGCGCAAGAAAATGATCAAAGAAAAGAAGCTGCTCTATATTACCTCAGCCGCATGCTAGTAGGTGCAGAGCATCGCTACTCTCCAGTCGAAAAAGAATGTCTTGCAGTGATGTTCGCCGTACAAAAGCTGCGTCACTACTTGCTTTCCAACACAGTCTACCTGGTCTCGAGGGTCAACCTCTTGAAGGTCCTTGTTACAAAGGCAGGTTCTCTCAATGCTCGACTGGCAAAATGGTCCATCCTTCTGTCACAATTTGATATTAGGTATGTACCACAAAAAGCAATCAAAGGGCAAGCTCTAGCAGACTTCCTCGCAGAGCATCCATTGCCTAAAGATTCTCCACTCAGAGATGATCTCCCAGACGAACCAGTCTACAATGTGGAGACTTTCTCACAAAGTGCCTCCTGGGACATGTACTTTGACGGTGCAACCAGGACAAATGAAAAAAGACAGCTGATCTCGGGAGTTGGCATCCTCTTTGTTAGCCCCGACAAATACATGATTCCACACGCTTTCTCGCTACTGGAACCATGCACAAACAATGCAGCTGAATATCAAGCTCTGATCTTAGGATTGGAACTCGCCATCGAATCCGGTATCACCATGCTGGAAGTCTTTGGAGACTCTCAACTGATCGTCAACCAGATGAATCAGAAATTTGAAGTCAGGAAGCCAGATTTGCTGCCCTACTACAACAAGGCACAATCACTTCTGCAAAAGTTTGACATCTGTCACATCACCCACATTCGTAGAGGTGAAAACATACGTGCAGATGCCCTAGCCGGACTTGCCGCATCCATGGCAATCCAGGAAGGGGAAAACATGCAAGTCACAGTGTGCGAAAGGAGAATCCTTCCTCCTCTTAACACACACCAAGCAGTTGCTGAATGCCACCAAGTGGTCGGAAGTCGGATTTCAATCCTTCAAACTTCAATTGGCGACTGGAGGGATCCGTTCATTGATTACATTATGTTCGGAATCCTACCTGAAGATCCAAAAGAACGGGTAAGCATCCAAAGGCGAACCCCAAGCTTCCATTTGGATGTTCCATCAAAGATCCTTTACAGGAAATCCTTCAACGGAGTACTTCTACGCTGCTTGTCACAACAAGAGGCTAAAGAAACACTCAAAGAAGTTCATGCTGGTCTTTGCGGAGCTCATCAGGCTGGACCTAAGCTCTATGATCAGATAAAAAGGTTAGGATATTACTGGCCTACCATGGTAGCTGACGCAATGCAATTTGCTAAGCGCTGCCAACAATGCCAAGTTCATGGAGATTACATTCACATGCCTCCAGAATGGCTACATCCTACAGCAATCTCATGGCCTTTCGAAGCCTGGGGTATGGACATCATAGGTCCTATTTCTCCCCCTTCAAGCAAAGGTCATCGCTTCATCTTCGCCGCTACGGATTATTTCTCCAAGTGGTCAGAAGCATTTGCGTTTAACGAAATGAAGACCTCATCAGTCCTTCACTTCCTACGCACCAACATCATTTGTCGTTTCGGTATACCCAAAAGATTCGTCCATGATAACGGACCACAGTTCCGGGATCATCGATTCTACAGGTTCTGCGACAAATACAAAATTCAAAGCTGTCCTTCATCTCCATACAATCCGGCAGCAAACGGGTTAGCAGAAGCTTTCAACAAGACACTCTGCAAAATCCTCAAAAAAATGGTCTCTAATCACAAAAGAGACTGGAGCGACAAAATGTCTGAAGCTTTGTGGGCCTATCGAACCACCGTTCGAGGACCAACCCATAGCACACCATTCTCCTTGGTCTATGGATGCGAAGCTGTCGTGCCCTTGGAAGTACAAATTCCTTCCTTGAGGGTATCCTTGCAAAATGACATGACTCAAGAAAGCAATGTCAAATTGCGGCTCCATGAGCTGGACAATCTCGATGAGAGACGGCTCGAAGCTCAACAAAGCATTGAACTTTACCAAGCACGTATGGCAGGATCTTTCGATAAAAAGGTCAGGCAACGCGCCTACAAAAAGAATGACTTGGTTCTTGCGGTAAAAAGACCAATGGTCTTCGCTCACAAGTCCAAAGGCAAATTTGAGCCGAAATGGGAGGGACCCTACGTCATCGACAAAGTTTTCTCCAATGGCGCATACGCACTCCTAAACATGGAAGGTGACAGATGTATGCTGCCCATCAACGGCAAGTTCTTAAAGCGGTACTACCCTTGAAGACTTACCCAACTGGGTAAGAGCAATGCCTGTATGGCCAAAACCGGTTTCCAGGTACACGCTCGCTAAACCCACCCTTTTTTAGAATTTTCATATCAAATGTTGAAATTTCTAGAAATCTAAAACAATGCTTACTTTCATCGTTTCATTGTTCAAAAAAAAAAATATATCCAAGTTCAGGAACCTTTCCCTAACTTGACCAAAATTTTCAACCTTTGAACCCAAAATTCATGGTTTGAAACAAAATCCGGATTCAGGGATTTCCACCCTAGTCCACCCTGCCTTTTACCGTCAAAATGGTTTTAGGTCAAAACTCATGACCCTCGTGTCTTTAAACAAAAAAAAATGGTTTTTCAAAAACCGCGAGGAAGCGACGCTCAGTCGATACTCGCACAAATCGGAAGCAAGCGAACCACGTTCGACACTTCCAAAATCGCAGGGAAGCGACATTTCGTCGATACTTGCAAAATCCAAAACCGTGGAAACGCAACATTTCAGTTGATATCCACAACCCAAATTTCAAAGGTTCGAAAAAACCTAAAAAAAAAAAAACCATGGAGACGCAACATTTCAGTTGATATCCATAACCCAAAGGTTCGAGAAAACCACAAATTTCAAAAATCGTGGGGAAACGACATCAAGTCAGTACCCGCAAAACCAAAATTTTTGAAAAGCAAGGATGCGACATTCCATCGATACTTGCACCCAAATCCGCGAGGATGCGACATTCCATCGATACTCGCAACCGAATGAGCAAGGATGCGACATTCCATCGATACTTGCAAGAACATTCAGCAGGGAGGCGACTTTTAGTCGATACTTGCATTTTTTGAAAACCAAACCGGCTATAAATGCCATCAAAACAGGCTATAAATGCCACAAACCGGCTATAAATGCCACAAACCGGCTATCAATGCCACCAAAAACAAAACCGGCTATCAATGCCACACAAACAAAAAACTTGGATTTCAAAAAAAAAAAAAAAAATGGCTATCAATGCCACCAAAACAAAACAGGCTATCAATGCCACCAAAAACCGGCTATAGATGCAACAAAACAAACCGGCTATCAATGCCACCAAAATTGGCTATAGATGCCACAAACAAAAAAAAAACTCGGCTATCAATGCCACAAAAAAAGCTGGCTCTCATGCCAAAATTGGCTTCCATGCCACAAACAAAAACCTGGTTTCCATGCCGAAACAATCACTTGACAAAAGATTTTCACAAAATGACAACCTTTTGATCAAATCCCATTTAGCAATTACTTTTATCACAAAAAGATTCAAGTGAGCGTAGGGATAACAAAAAAAAAAGCATCCCATTTAGCAATTACTTTTATCACAAAAAAGATTAAAGTGAGCGTAGGGATAATAACAAAAAAAAAAAAAGAAAGTGTTCACAAGCACTACACAAAAAAAAAGAGTACAAAAAAAAAATACATGTGGTACCAAAAAAAGAAAGTGTTCACAAGCACTACAAAAAAATAAGTACCAAAAAAAATATACAAGTGGTACCAAAAAAAAAAGAAAGAAGGATGGTTTCTGTATACAGGAGCTCAATCAAAAATGGTCTCCAGCCAAGAGTTCAGCTCCCCAAGCAGACTTTTAGCCTCAGCCGTCAAGGATTCCAAGGCACGCTTCTTCAGGAACTTGCCATGAGATGCTGGAGTGGGCTGTACCCCTTCTCTCACACCAGGAAGCTTACCTCGAGCAGTTTGCCATTGTTCATCCTCATCAGACTTCCTTTTGAGAACCCGTTCGGCATCTGCAACCTGGTGAATCAAGGCACTCTCCCTGTCACGAGCCTCTATTATGGCAGTCCACTTGGCAGCGACTTGTGCCTGCAAATGCTCAAGACGTTTCCTGGCCTCATCGACCTCCCTGTCAAGGATGTTGAGGTCATGTGTCAGCCTGATGATGGCTATCTCTTCTAAGTTCCTCTTTCGGACTGCCAGCTTCCTGCTTTCTGTAGCCTCATCCAGGTCAGACTTAGCCTTATCAGCAGGGTCCAGGAACATCTCCTTGAAGAACTGGTCATCAGCCAAACTCACGGTCTCAAACCACTTGTCACCCAGTGCAATGATCCTATCAACGATCGCCCTGGCACCTGTGACATCCAGACCAGCCTCTTCAGCATCATTGAGAATCTCCTGCACATGCTGGATCATGCCAAATCCGACTTCCAAGTGCCCAGAAAAGAGAGTCTCAATCCAAGAGCTCACAACTCGCACCACCACCTTCTTCGCAAAAAGAAGAGATGGCCCAGCTGAGGATTCGCCCAACTCCGTTGGTCGGCTACTCATGTCATCATCTGTTGAAAGAGTAACAAAAGAACTCTTTCCAGCTGAAGCTGCTCCTGCTCGGGAAGGAATCTCAGCGCGAGGAATCTCCTCAATATTGTCAGAGCTGGTCCCAGGAATCTCTATCTCTGGATCAACCTCTGGCATCTCTTGCTCTGGAAGCGACGGATCCTCCTCTGCCACTTCAAAACCTGCAAAGGAAACACAAAAAGGTATGAGTATGACCCTGTTTGAAAATCATTATCAGAGTTATAACTACAAAATACCTTCTTCGACGACTGGCGGAACACTTTCTTCCTCCATGAACTCATCGAAAGCATCATCAACGTTTGCGTCCATCGATGGTTCAAAGTCATCAGAACCCTGTGGCAAGTCAGCTGGCAACAAAAAAAATGTGTTAGCAAGCCAAGTCCCAACACAAAAAAAAAAACAAACATGAAAAAAAAAAAAGAAAGAAAAGAAAAAAAAAACACGTGTAAAAAAAAAAAGGGGGAAAACACGTGGAAAAGAGAAAAAAAGAAAGAGAAGAAAAGAAAAAGAAAGAAACAAAAAAAAAAGAGAAAGAACTTTTTTTTCTACAATGAAGTTTTCTTGAAAAAAAGGAGAACTTACTTGAAGCCATTGATGGAGAAGAAGAAGAAAAGTCTTGAAGATCTTGAAGAAGAAAAGCTCTTGGTCTTGAAGCCCTCTTGAGATTATTGCAAAAGAAAGTAATAAGAGCAAGAGATCCAACCTCCTCCTTGCTTTTATAGAAGAGAGCAAACCAAAGAAGGAAAGAAGAAAGAGGTAAGTGTTACTAATTAGTAACCTTACCAAAAGAAAGAAATTAGAAAGATTCTTTCCCAAAAGAAAGATATCTTGAGGGATTCTCTCCCAAAAAGAAATCAATGAGAGCTTTTCTCCTAAAAGATATAATCTATGACGGATTCTTTCCCAAAAGAAAGATATCTTGAGATATTCTATCCCAAAATAAAGGGATCATGAGAGATTCTCTCCAAGTAAAGATATTCTTAGATATTCTCTATCCAAATGAGATATTTTTTTTTTTGATATTCTTTACAAAAATGACACCATATGAGATCTAAGCCATTTCAAAAGCTTAAGGTCGCATGGGTTAGCCCATATGAGCCAGGTTTGACCACCTAGGCACAAAAAAAAAAAAAAAATTTTTGGGCTTTTAGTCAAAGAGAAATCCCTCTTACCAAGAGCATACAAAAATGGTTCCATGCCTCTTTTGAGTTGATTGGACCATACAAAAGAAAATTCCAAGCCCCATGAGCTTCCAAAAAATCAAACCATCCAGCCTCATCTACCAAATTGAGCCAAATTCTTGAAATTGACATCCCATCAAACCAAATCCTGGTCCCCTAACTTGCCACATACAGCCTGTTAGGTCACAAGACCAAAACCAAAAACCAAAACCTGATCCCCTAACTTGCCACATACAGCCTGTTAGGTCACAAGATCAAAACCAAAATTGATCCCCCAACATTCCACATACAGCTTGTTGGGTCACACGATCAAAACCAAACCCGACCCCCTAACCTGCCACATATAGCCTGTTAGGTCACAAGGTCAAAACCCAAATCCATAACCCTGATGTCATCTTCAAAACTTTGCCTCGAGATGGTACGTGATCCCTTTCACTACAATAAAATTCCCCTGGAAGCTCAAAAGGCTACAAATACCAAAAAGAAAGATTGCTCAAAGACTCTTGGTCAAGTCACAGGCTCTCCTTCAAAAATCTCTTCGAGGCACATCGACTACAAAAGTTAAGCAACTCGCCGCTGTACCTCGAGGGGGCATTTGTTGACACCAAAAATGTCACTTTGCCTTTTCAAGATCCAAAGAGCTACATGAAGTCGCAACCTGCCATAAATAGGCAATGCTGCTTCCAAAAATCAAATCTTGTCAGAATCAAACAAAAAACTGCAAGATTCTTCCAGACAGCCAAAAGAGGAGTACACAAGAAGTTTCAGGCCATTTCAAAATCATTTGGCCTAACTTCGCTTCTCCGACAGCCAAATCAGGCCTCTCGGCGGCAAAGCTCTTCGGGACCATGGTTTCCAAGACAGAACCTATGGATCATCTTAAAATGACTCCAATAGGTTCCCTGTCAAATTTCAAGTCAATCGGACATCGGTTGACCACACATCAAACCGCGACATCTTCATCGCGACAAAAAGCAAATCTACAGGTGATAGGACCCCAAACGGCTTCAAAACTCAAACAAAAGCCTATGGTTGGTCTTATTTATTGCTCAGGAGACTTCACACCAAATTTCAGGTCATTCCGACATCGTTTGACCCAGTTTCAGCTTCTGACGGGAAATCGGCAACTCTGCGCGACAAAGTCTTCGGCTTTCTCAGGAAATTGGAAACTTTGCAAAATAAAATGCAAGGATTCTCATCAGGTTTCCTACAAAGAAATCAGGCCAATAAATGGTCAAAATGTCAAGGAAAAGTACAGAAGAAAAAAGAATCAGAAAAAAGCAAAAACGGACGCAAAACGGGACACGAAAGGGGGAAAACCCCCCCAGGGTCGCAGACCCCTGCGACCCTGGGCCAGGGTCGCCGGCGACCTTGGACCCCGGGGTCGCCGGGAAAGCCCCGGAAACCCCGGTTTTCGCCGTTTTTTCGCGATTCGAAGGGCCCAGCCTCTGGTACTTTCCAAAATTCATGCTTTTGAGACACCAAGTCCTCTGACATCCGTCCAAAACACGGGTAAATCATCAAAAGTATCGAAGACAGTATTGATCGTCACCCGGTCAACCAAAAAAAAAGTGTGCTTTCCACCCGACCGATCGAGAAATCGACAGGACAGATGGCACCGACCCGCTGTTGGCAACAAACACCTGAAATTACATGATCATCTGATGTCGATCTACATGAAGATCCATCGATGATCATCAACAGAAGAATCTCAAAAGACGTGGCACGGCCCGCGACTCTTCAGCTGCTCGGCGACCACTTAATGCGATTAATTGACTAGCTTTATTACAGTCATTAATCCATTTCTTTGGACGGCCCAATCAGAAGCAAGCATTCGGGAGTTACAAGTCAAGAGATTCATGGCATTTAACCCATGAAACTCCTCCCATCATGGCGATTAAAGGCGATTAAATGCCCTCAATCTCCTCCGGCCAATCAGAAGCCAAGAAAAAGGAGTTACAAAATAAACAATTCAATTTTGTAACTCCTCCCATTATGTGGCTTAATGACAATAAAAGCCCATAAACCCACCTAAAAGGCTACCTAAAAGCCTATAACTAGGAGGGCTCTCCAAGAAGAAAAGACATCAGAGAGCATCAGAAAAATCAGAGAAAAAAGCACAAGCACACAGACAGAAATCCAGAGAAAGGAAAAAGAGAGAAAACTCTGCGGAAATTCTACACCGGCCACCACAACAAGGTGACAAAAGTCCCTTGGGGGTTACCCCCCCCCCCCCAAGGTCCTTGCCTTCTCCTCCTGCCTCCAATGGCTTAGATATGGCTTTTCAGCCCGTCTACTCGGTTTTTTATTGGACATAGGATCTTCCTTTGATCTTTGTCTTCTAAAAACCCGAGGTCATAGCCAAGCCAAGCGAATCAAATAGCATCCTCTGTTCTCATCTGCATGGATGATGGCGAAGCCCACATATGGCTTGCGACCGTCAATCTAAACGAGTCCCCCACAATCTCCTGAGAAGTTAGATCCTCCTTTTCTTGCTTTTCATTGTAGTTTGTATTTTTTTTAAAAGAGACAAAATCACAATTCTTGTCTTTCATTGTTGATAAGGATTGTAAATCGGCTATAAACGCCAAAATCGGCTATAAACGCCAAAAATCGGCTATAAACGCCAAAATCGGCTATAAATGCCAAAAAAAATCGCCTTTCACGGCAAATCAAGAAAAATGTCTCTTTTCTTAAATATATGTGCAATGGAAAACTTGAAAGAAGTTGATTTCCTTTTTACTTGCGAAGGTTGATCCCCGGATCACCACTTGCAATTCCAAGTAAAATAGAAAATCTGGCACACCCACAAAAAAAGAAATGTTGATGCACGCCCCTGCCCCCCGGTTACGAAAGGGTCGGACCAAACGGACTCCCACGTCCGCCGACCTCGGTAGAACCAAGCAGGAGCGCGGTCCATCACACGCCCCTTTGCCCCCTGGTTACGAAAGGGTCGGAACCAAACAGACTCCCACGTCCGCCGACCTCGGTAGGAACCCGAGCATCCGGGGCGCGGTCCATCAAGCTGGCACACCCGGTGGGACTCGTTTATTTGAGAACACGATGCTAGAAATGAAATATTTGCATATCATATATTTTGCTCTATGCTCATATTTCTTTTCTCGATTCCTTGGCTACTTTATAATTGGTGGCCTATGTTGAATTCCGCATCTAAAAAAAAATGAGATGAGATTTTTTGTTTGGAAATTTCTAATTCTTTGAATTTATTTCCACTCTTTCTCTTTTCAAAAAAAAAAATTTTAAAACAAAAAAAAAATCAGATTTTTCATTTTTTGATTCAAAATTGAGAAACTTTGATCCTCTCCCCTCTGGGCACTGGCGCTCACGGAAATCGTTGAGACCGTGTTCGGATCGGGGGTTGGGCCATTGTTTCTCTTCGATGAGTTCATTAAAGATCTAAAAAAATATATATATATATATAAAAAAAAATTTTAGATTTCTCAATTTGGATTCAAAATTGAGAAACCTTGATCCGTTCCTATCGTTCATCGCGCTTGCAGAAATGTTGAGCCTGTTCGACTAAGGTTTTGGGCCATTGTTTCTCTTCGATGAGTTCATAAAAAAAATAAATAAATAAATATATATATATAAAAAAAAAGACATAGACCACTAAGGTTAAACCAACTGTGTTCTTTGATCATGGTTGATTCAAAGAAAAGCCTTGTCCAGAGTGTGGAGACAGCTTGACTGTTCTAGGCAAGGGTCCTCCAAACGGGTTCATTAAGTAATCCTACCCTTACCTGGGGGCAATTCTATCAATCAAGATTTCATAAGACCGGGTTAGGAGGCCTATGTGTACTCTCTCGTCTTTTAAACAAAAAAAAATATAATAAATAAAAAAAAAAATTTAAAATAAAAAAATAAAAAATAAATTTTTTTTTCAAAAAAAAAAATCTTAAAAAAAAAATAAAAAAAATAAATAAAATAAAAAAAAAGATTTAAAAAAAAAAAAAAAAAATCTTCAAAATCTTCAAAAAAAAACTTCCGTCATTTTGGGTTTAGATTGGAGAAATCTTGGTCTTCTCCTTTCTGAGCACTGGCGCTCGCGGAAATCGCTGAGCCCGTGTTCAGATTGGAGTGCCTTTTGCTCTCTTTGATGAACCCGATATTGACTTTTCAAAAAAAAAAAAAACTCGTCATCTTTAGATTCAGATCCGAGAAATTATGGTTCATTTCTTTCTGAACACTGGCGCTCGCGGAAATCGCTGAGCCCGTGTTTAGATCGGAATACCATCTGCTCTCTTTGATGAATCCAATCTTGACCTTTCAAAACAGAGAATCTCATCTCATTGATGCGGTCTCAAAACATTTGCGTCTAGCGGTACTAGTACGCCCTTTCAGGGTCTACTGTATTGCGACCGGCACATCTGTAACTCCAACTTTATATTCTTCTTACCTCGAGCAAGCTCTGCTTCTCGATAAGTCGAATTTAAGTTCACAATTGCTTCTAGCAGTCACTGGGATGCCCAATCTGGGCTTACCATACCTGCGATCAGAACAATTGTACCTTCTATGGCATCTTGCCTTCCTCATATTGCTTGGGTCATCTACCTCGAGCAATTTGAAAAGACGAAACCATAGAACTTCCCATTTATGATCATTATATTCTTGTGATTACTAATGGATGTGGTCTTGTTTCAGAAATTTTCGAAAACTAACAATGGCAGCTTCACTAACCATTACTTTCGACGAAAACAAGCACCAACTCATGCTTCAACAGAAGCAAACCACGCGCACCTACAAGCGCCCCATCAGCTGCCGAAGTGTCAACTCCCTCGGCAACTCTCCGAACTCCGGGTCGACTCGACTCCCCGGACTATCGTCTTTGGGACGCTGGGACCATTCCCACTTCCTGAGGAACAAACTGCTCCCTCCAAGAAGCAGAACCTCGCCTCTCAACGTGTCACTACCGTGACACCAAAGGCGAGCACCAGAAGGCCTGAAGCCCGTGGCAGCCCCACGAAGCCTCAACCTGCAAACAACCAGGTCTACCCCAAGACTTGGTCCCCAAGACCTTCACCAAAACAGAGAAGGTCCCAGACATCCACTAAGCCAGCATTCCTGGCCCCACTTAAGGAGAACCAGTTCTATCCTCTTGCCTACATGAAAGAGGAGAGACCCATCTCCGACTTGACTTCCAAGTCAACCCAGCATGAGCCGGCTTGTTCCTACAAGCCCAAAATCAAGTCATGCATCACAAGGCCTCCACAAGCACCTGCTAAGGCCTACAAACCTGCAGTTCGACCCTTCATCTCTACAGGGGCCGAACTTCAAAAATTCAAAGCTTCGCTGCAACAGGCGAAGGACAGGGTTCGCATCCTGTCCTTGCCCAGCTACAAAGAAGACAGGCTCGGCTGCTGCGCCCGAGGGAGCACATCCTTCATCGTCAAAGCCCAGCCAGAGCTGACCGAAGCTCAAATTGCTCATCGTATACGCCGCCGCGCGTCATACCGACAAAAGAGATTAGAGAAGCAAAGGACCCAGCCTCCCACACTTCAAGTCTCTCCTAAATGGGTCGAAAAAGAAAGACCCAACCAAGTTGCTGCCGTCCATATGGTTGGAAAAAACCAGAAGGCGCCAAAAATCAGCAACAAAAATCCATGTCCGACGTCCGATGACCCGCAGCGTCTCAAGGACAAGAAGACATTCAGAAGAATCCCCTGCTCCTTCAAGCAAAGGACAGCAGAGTGATCCTTCCTCAAGCTCTTCTTCAAAAAGAATGAGCCCCAGCTCAATCACCAGGACAGTTTCTTCGTTCGAATCACGAAGGATGAATGTCTTGGCTACAAATTCTGAGCCACCACCCCGCAATCCACCTCCAGAAGATGCGATCACCCGCATCCAGCAGTTGGAACAGGGCCAGCAGAGGATTGAAACTCTGATGGAAAACCTTCTCCTCGCCTTCCAAAATCAGGCGAACAATGAACCTCCTCCGAATCATCAAGACGACGAGATAAATAGAGAAGAAAATGAGTCACGCGCCCTTACCAAAAAGGACGTAGACGGTATCCTCGCCAAAGCAAAAGAAGAGGATATACTCAAGGAGCATGGGATCAAGCCACCATATCCCTTATGGATGGACTCGGTCCCGTTCCCCACCAAATTCAAGCATCCTACTCTCCAAACATATACGGGGAAAGGATCAGCCAGACAGCACGTCATCCACTTCAAGATCCTGACGGGAGCTATCGCGGATCAAGATGCACTCAAGATCCGCCTCTTTGCAAGTACCCTAAAAGGTACGGCCTTCGATTGGTACTCCACTCTGCCGGAGGACTCAATCCAAAACTGGGCCATGCTAGAGACACGCTTCCTGACTCACTTCAAAGGTGAAGATCATCCCGCTACTATGGCTCAGCTGTGCAGCCTAAAACAGGGGGAGAATGAATCAACATATGACTTCATTCACAAGTGGAAAGCAATGGCATACAAATGCTCTGATGTATTGCCACAAGCGTCGCTAGTCGACATCTGCCGAAACAACATGAGAGCCAGAATCCGCTCCATGATCATCGGCAATAAATCAAAAAACCTGGGAGAACTCCTAGAAGCTTCCATGGAAGCTGAAACGGTGATTAAAGACCTCAACAGTCAGAAATCATCAAGAAAAGAGCCAACCGCCATTGCAACCTCTAAACCAAAGAAGAAAGAGGTCCTCAATGTGCAGACCAAGTCAGCTCCTCAGCCACCAAAGAAAGCTGAAAACAAAGCTGTTGGTAAGAGACCTGAACTCTCAGACGCCTTCAAAGAACGAGTAGAGAAGAAATACCCGTTTGATGAAGATGTTGATGAAATCTTCGGGGCTCTTGTGGCAAACGGCAAGCTCACCTTGCCTGAACCAAAAAGACCGGGTGATGTTGGCAAAACCAACGATCCTCGGTACTGTCCATATCACCAGATGATCTCGCATCCTCTCAATCAATGCTTCGTTGTGAGAGAGAAAATAAATGAGATGTGGAAAAACGGAGTCATCACCTTTGACAAAAACTATGGGTCTGCCTCCGTCAACATGGTGACATGTGGACAAACATCAAAATCACCGAAAAAGAAGATCACTACTTCCTTCAAGGTGATAAACTCAATCCAAGCGTCCGAACAACTGGTTCCTTACCCGACACCAGACGGACAACCGATATGGGTACATCCCGATCTCCTGGAAGATGAAAATTGGGAGGTCGTGAAAACAAAGCCTACAGCTCAACAGCGAAGGCAGGCTAGGAAACATCTCCTCAAGCTCAAACGGCAAGAGAAGACCCAGCCAAAACTAGAGGTCAAAGAAAAGGCAGAGGCTTCCTCTACCGCTTCACTGGAGGTAACAAAAACATCCCTTCCAGAGACTTCAAAGGGGGTAAGGAAATTCACTCTCAGTGATTTCATGCCACCCTCAATTCAAAGAAGCCATGCAGGAGACATCATACTCTTGCAATTCGGTAGTTGGATTCTCCATTGATGGATACGAGTCCAGCGACACCGATGATGGATTCGAATCCAACTACACAGATGAGTGGGAGGAGTCCCTTGAAACAGGAGAATATCTCTCCGATGAAGAATGGGTTCCTGAGTCTCATCTTATGCCAGTAATCTGGTATAACCCCCTACAGCCACAAGGATCCTGGTCTGATGATGAAGAAGACCAAGAAGCTGTACAAGAAAATGCTGCTGAACCAGCACCTCTCATTACTCCAGTGGAAATCAACAATGTTGAGCCACAAAGAGATGATGAAGAAGAAGATCCGGCTCCCATGCCTGATCTTGAAGAATATGCAAGGATCTTGCAGCGACTCGCTCTAGAACAAGAGCAAGAACGCGTCAACGAGCCTCCTCGCAATCCAGAGCCTGAAGTCCCTGAAGACCACCAGGTACATCCTCCCTTAACTCCTGAAAATGGAGAAAATTGCTGGATAGACGATCCTCTCACATCCGAGGATGAGTCTGACTCCGATCAGGCAACGTCTCCCGTCAGAGCTTCCTATAATGTGATAATTCGGGATTATAGCTCTTCCGAGGCATCGTCTGATGAGGACACTTACACTCCGGCGACGCCTAGCAATATATCTTCTGGAGCCACCTCATCTCACGTAACTTTCACTGAGATGACACCCTCTCAGGTTTCTTCTCCTGAGACTGTGACTTCAAAGTTCACACCCTTCCTGACTGAAGAATTCCCAGCTATTAATACTTGGGACGATGAATTAGTCAACGAAGAAGAAAGATTGCTGGATGCTGTTCAGGACTTGTTCCCAGGAAAATGCTCCATGCAACACAATCACTGAGGATGGTAACTCTGCTGCTGATACATCCTCAGCAAATGAAAAACTGACAGCCTCTTGATCCTGAAGACAATCTTCCAAACGAAGACCCTTCTCAAGAAGCTCTCGAAGTTGGTAGAGGCACCCGCTCTGGCCGGGACTACCACAAAAATTACAACCAATCTTCCTTTACATATGTAAATCCTTCGGGAAAAGATGTTGTAAGCGCCCCTAGTGGCAACAATGATGAACATGCAGGCCCTAAAGAGGCTTTCAAGTATGACTTGATTGAACATTTCAAGCACATACCTGCACGTCTACACATCCTAGATTTGTTGCGAATGTCTCCGCACACTCGTGATAATCTCATTTCGGAATTACAAAAGCTGAATGAGGATGTCGACAAACATGCCCCGCAAGTCCTCCAAATTGAAATGGATTACCGGGTCAAAAACTCAGAAGCCTCCTCAAAGGGAGAAAAGAAGAAAACTGAGGGATCATGCATTGAATGCCTCTCGGTTAAAAAAGCAGCCAGTGCAACCATCGCCTTTACAAAGGACGACCTCCTACTTGGCGAAACCAGGCATAACCGACCCCTGTACTTCACGGGGTATATCAAGGAAATGCCTATGCATAGAGTTCAGATCGACCCAGGTTCTGCACTCAACCTCATCTCCACATCGGCTCTTGAAGAGTTGGGCATCCCACCCAGCAAACTGAGCCACACATCTGTATCTATCTTTGGATACGATGGGAGTACTCAAAGGCCTATCGGCAAAATCAGGTTCAAGTTGCAGATCGGTGATCTTATCTCTGAGGTCACAGTGTATGCAATAAAGACCGCTTCATGCTACAACATCCTTCTCGGACGCCCTTGGATCCATGAGAATGGTGTTGTCCCTTCAACTCTGCATCAATGCATCAAGTTTGCTGGCAACGACGGCATGATACATCGAGTCTTTGCGGACAGAAAACCCTTCAAAGGTAAAGAAGTCCACTTCGCAGACTCACAGATGTATGAAGGTGAAAAAGAAGAAGAGGAAAAGCACACAGCATCCTTTGCCGAAAATCTCCAGAAAGATAAAGGCAAAGCTCCTCAACAATCACCGGAAGAAAACAAACTATCCGGTAAATCTGAAGAGAGCATCCAAACTCCCTTCATCATCTCCCTCAAATCTTCAAAGCCTTTGGTCATCACAACTAAAGTGAAGAAGGCAAAACAAAAGCCTGGGGGCAAATTTGTTGTCTCTTTCGTGTCTATCATGCAAGACACGGACTCAGATTCAGAGCCAGAAGACGACACATCGTCAAGCCAAGCTGACACTCAGCAAGTTCAGCCTGCTCTTACTCCAATGGAGACAACTTCTGACATAGAAGATCCTACGTCAGCTTCCTTCGTTGTTCCAGCAACTTCAACAAAGGAAAAGCCAATCTTCTTCCATAGATCGGATGCTTCTTCATCAAACTCCATGCTTGAACCTTTCCAAAATAAAGGTACGCCTCAACTATCCTTATACAGTTCTGTGGCACAAGCTATTATGAAGAAAATGGGCTATGACGCTCAAAACCCAGTCGGTTTGGGAGAAGGACGCGGTATTCTCACACCATTGGGGCCCGTCTTGACCAAAAGCCAGCTGGAAGATTGGAGACTCTACGGCTATGTAGAAAAGTCTTCACACGGGTTAGGGTATGATCCTGACACTCCCTTGATGACAGTTGACACAAAGGCTTAAAAGTCAATATACTGACCAAGCCTCAACATCTCAAGTCCATGAAGACATCGATCTCCCTGGATATCTCTTTGATGAGTCACCTGACAAAGATCCAGGAAGCTCATCCAATTGGCACGATTTCTCCGAAAACGAAGAGGAGTTGTCCGATGGCACAGACGTGTGGACTTCTGACCCAGAAGAATCCTCATCTCCAAAAGAAGTAGCCTACTTCGACTCGGTTCAACAGGCGATTGGGATCATCTCATAGCAAGCCTTGGGAAGATTACCGATCAAGAAGACCCGTGGAAAGGAACAAAACCTTGGTCTGGAAATGCCCTTGAAACCCCAGAAGGTTTCGTTGAGCTGGAAGCCTCCGAAAATATTGTGGGGGAACCACCTTCGAACCTTCCAACAGAAGATCCTGTTCAAAAGATAGACTTGGGAACACCAGATAACCCACGTCCTGTATTCATAAGCAAGAATATAAAGGATGATGAGTTACCCGAGTATATCGCCTTTCTTCGTGAGTTCGTTGATTGCTTTGCATGGTCTTACGCTGAAATGCCAGGCTTAGACCCCAAAATAGCAGTTCACAAACTCAATCTTCAAGAAGACATCAAGCCTGTTAAGCAAGGCCAAAGAAGATTCCGTCCAGATGTGATGGATAAAATTGAACAAGAAGTTCAAAAACTCAAAAGCGTCGGCTTCATCCGTGAGGAACAACATCCTGAATGGTTGGCCAACATTGTCCCCGTGACAAAGAAAAATGGGCAGATCAGGGTCTGTATTGATTATAGAGACCTGAATGGCGCATGCCCAAAAGATGAATTTCCGCTCCCCATACCAGAGGTAATGATTGATAATACCTGTGGATTCGAGCGAATGACATTCATGGATGGTTTCTCTGGCTACAATCAGATAAAGATGCATCCTGAGGATGAAAAACATACATCCTTTCGAACCCCATTTGGCGTGTATTGTTACACTGTCATGCCATTTGGTTTGAAGAATGCTGGTGCCACATATCAGAGGGCTATGATGAAAATATTCCAAGATATGCAGCACAAGACGGTTGAATGTTACGTTGATGACCTCGCCGTCAAAAGCAAAAGAAAAGAAGATCATCTCGAAAACCTTCGAGAAGTCTTCCTCCGGCTTCGCAAACACAAACTGCGAATGAATCCATTGAAATGCTTCTTCGGCGTCTCGTCGGGTAAGTTCCTCGGATTCTTAGTTCAGAAAGCTGGAATAGAGCTTGACCCCATAAAAGTCAAAGCCATTCTAGAAATGCCCTCTCCAAGAACCTTGAGAGAACTCAAAGGGCTTCAAGGGAGATTGGCCTACATCAGACGGTTCATCTCTAATCTTTCAGGGAAATGCCGTCCATTCTCTCGGTTGATGAAAAAAGGTGTAAACTTTGTCTGGGATGCTGACTGTAAAGCTGCTTTCCAAGACATCAAGTCATACCTGACAAAACCTCCAGTGTTAGCTGCTCCTACCACTGGAAAACCATTCATCTTGTACACAAGAGCCCTTGATCACTCTTTGGGAGCTCTGCTTGCGCAATAAAATGATCAAAGAAAAGAAGCTGCTCTATATTACCTCAGCCGCATGCTAGTAGGTGCAGAGCATCGCTACTCTCCAGTCGAAAAAGAATGTCTTGCAGTGATGTTCGCCGTACAAAAGTTGCGTCACTACTTGCTTTCCAACACAGTATACCTGGTCTCGAGGGTCAACCTCTTGAAGGTCCTTGTCACAAAGGCAGGTTCTCTCAATGCTCGACTGGCAAAATGGTCCATCCTTCTGTCACAATTTGATATTAGGTATGTACCACAAAAAGCAATCAAAGGGCAAGCTCTAGCGGACTTTCTCGCAGAGCATCCATTGCCTAAAGATTCTCCACTCAGAGATGATCTCCCAGACGAACCAGTCTACAATGTGGAGACTTTCTCACAAAGTGCCTCCTGGGATATGTACTTTGACGGTGCAACCAGGACAAATGAAAAAAGACAGATGATCTCGGGAGTTGGCATCCTCTTTGTTAGCCCCGACAAATACATGATTCCACATGCTTTCTCGCTACTGGAACCATGCACAAACAATGCAGCTGAATATCAAGCTCTGATCTTAGGATTGGAACTCGCCATCGAATCCGGTATCACCATGCTGGAAGTCTTTGGAGACTCTCAACTGATCGTCAACCAGATGAATCAGAAATTTGAAGTCAGGAAGCCAGATTTGCTGCCCTACTACAACAAGGCACAATCACTTCTGCAAAAGTTTGACATCTGTCACATCACCCACATTCGTAGAGGTGAAAACATACGTGCAGATGCCCTAGCCGGACTTGCCGCATCCATGGCAATCCAGGAAGGGGAAAACATGCAAATCACAGTGTGCGAAAGGAGAATCCTTCCTCCTCTTAACACACACCAAGCAGTTGCTGAATGCCACCAAGTGGTCGGAAGTCGGATTTCAATCCTTCAAACTTCAATCGGCGACTGGAGGGATCCGTTCATTGATTACATTATGTTCGGAATCCTACCTGAAGATCCAAAAGAACGGGTAAGCATCCAAAGGCGAACCCCAAGCTTTCATTTGGATATTCCTTCAAAAATCCTTTATAGGAAATCCTTCAATGGAGTACTTCTACGCTGCTTGTCACAACAAGAGGCTGAAGAAACACTCAAAGAAGTTCATGCTGGTCTTTGCGGAGCTCATCAGGCTGGACCTAAGCTCTATGATCAGATAAAAAGGTTAGGATATTACTGGCCTACCATGGTAGCTGACGCAATGCAATTTGCTAAGCGCTGCCAACAATGCCAAGTTCATGGAGATTACATTCACATGCCTCCAGAATGGCTGCATCCTACAGCGATCTCATGGCCTTTCGAAGCCTGGGGTATGGACATCATAGGTCCTATTTCTCCCCCTTCAAGCAAAGGTCATCGCTTCATCTTCGCCGCTACGGATCATTTCTCCAAGTGGTCAGAAGCATTTGCATTTAACGAAATGAAGACCTCATCAGTCCTTCAGTTCCTACGCACCAACATCATTTGTCGTTTCGGCATACCCAAAAGATTCGTCCATGATAACGGACCACAGTTCCGGGATCATCGATTCTATAGGTTCTGCGACAAATACAAAATCCAAAGCTGTCCTTCGACTCCATACAATCCGGCAGCAAACGGGTTAGCAGAAGCTTTCAACAAGACACTCTGCAAAATCCTCAAAAAAATGGTCTCTAGTCACAAAAGAGACTGGAGCGACAAAATGTCTGAAGCTTTGTGGGCCTATCGAACCACCGTTCGAGGACCAACCCATAGCACACCATTCTCCTTGGTCTATGGATGCGAAGCTGTCGTGCCCTTGGAAGTACAAATTCCTTCCTTGAGGGTATCCTTGCAAAATGACATGACTCAAGAAAGCAATGTCAAATTGCGACTCCATGAGCTGGACAATCTCGATGAGAGACGGCTCGAAGCTCAACAAAGCATTGAACTTTACCAAGCACGTATGGCAGGATCTTTTGATAAAAAGGTCAGGCAACGCGCCTACAAAAAGAGTGGCTTGGTTCTTGCGGTAAAAAGACCAATGGTCTTTGCTCACAAGTCCAAAGGCAAATTTGAGCCAAAATGGGAGGGACCCTACGTCATCGACAAGGTTTTCTCCAACGGCGCATACGCACTCCTAAACATGGAAGGTGACAGATGTATGCTGCCCATCAACGGCAAGTTCTTAAAGCGGTACTACCCTTGAAGACTTACCCAACTGGGTAAGAGCAATGCCTGTACGACCAAAACTGGTTTCCAGGTACACGCTCGCTAAACCCACCTTTTTTTTAGAATTTTCATATCAAATGGTGAAATTTCTAGAAATCTAAAACAATGCTTACTTTCATCGTTTCATTGTTCAAAAAAAAAATATATATCCAAGTTTAGGAACCTTTCCCTAACTTGACCAAAATTTTCAACCCTTGAACCCAAAATTCATGGTTTGAAACAAAATCCGGATTCAGGGATTTCCACTCTAGTCCACCCTGCCTTTTACCGCCAAAATGGTTTTAGGTCAAACTTATGACCCTCGTGTCTTTAAAAAAAAAAAAAAAAAAAAAAAAAGGTTTTTCAAAAACCGCGAGGAAGCGACGCTTAGTCGATACTTGCACAAATCGGAAGCAGCGAACCACGTTCGACACTTCCAAAATCGCAGGGAAACGACATTTCGTCGGTACTTGCAAAATCCAAAACTGTGGAGATGCAACATTTCAGTTGATATCCACAACCCAAATTTCAAAGGTTCGAAAAAACCTAAAAAACTGTGGAGACGCAACATTTCAGTTGATATCCATAACCCAAAGGTTCAAAAAAAAAAACCACAAATTTCAAAAATCATGGGGAAACGACATCAAGTCAGTACCCGCAAAACCAAAATTTTTGAAAAGCAAGGATGCGACATTCCATCGATACTTGCACCCAAATCCGCGAGGATGCGACATTCCATCGATACTTGCAACCGAATGAGCAAGGATGCGACATTCCATCGATACTTGCAAGAACATTCAGCAGGGAGGCGACTTTTAGTCGATACTTACATTTTTTGAAAACCAAACCGGCTATAAATGCCATCAAAACAGGCTATAAATGCCACAAACCGGCTATCAATGCCACCAAAACAAAACCGGCTATCAATGCCACAAACAAAAAACTTGGATTTCAAAAAAACCAAACCGGCTATAAATGCCATCAAAACAGGCTATCAATGCCACCAAAACAAAACCGGCTATCAATGCCACCAAAACAAAACAGGCTATCAATGCCACCAAAAACCGGCTATAGATGCCACAAAACAAACCGGCTATCGATGCCACCAAAACAAATTCGGCTATCAATGCCACCAAAACTGGCTATAGATGCCACACAAAAAAAAACTCGGCTATCAATGCCACAAGAAAAGCTGGCTCTCATGCCAAAATTGGCTTCCATGCCACAAACAAAAACCTGGCTTTCATGCCAAAACAAATTACTTGACAAAAGATTTTCACAAAATGACAACCTTTTGATCAAATCCCATTTAGCAATTACTTTTATCACAAAAAGATTCAAGTGAGCGTAGGGATAACAAAAAAAAAAAAGAGCATCCCATTTAGCAATTACTTTTATCACAAAAAGATTCAAGTGAGCGTAGGGATAACAAAAAAAGAGCATCCCATTTAGCAATTACTTTTATCACAAAAAGATTCAAGTGAGCGTAGGGATAACAAAAAAAAAAAGAGTACCAAAAAATACATGTGGTGTTATAATTTGAAGAAGCTTTAAATAATTTGA
This sequence comes from Litsea cubeba, assembly GCA_012931725.1. Lineage (NCBI taxonomy): Eukaryota > Viridiplantae > Streptophyta > Magnoliopsida > Laurales > Lauraceae > Litsea > Litsea cubeba. The sequence goes on from CM022946.1 coordinate 112,460,552, forward strand.
GATGACTTGAAAGACTTTTGAAGAATTGAAGAATTTAGTATCTCAAAGTATTGTATTGAGTTGGAATTATTGTCAACACATTGTCACAAGCATGATGATAAAAGGCTGGTGTTGATAGAACTGAAAAGAAGAAATCAGAATTGAAACAGTCAGGAAGTCAGCATTCCTGAAGCAGAGCACGCGGTCGACCGGGCACCCCATGCGGTCGACCGAGCAAGAAGAAACCTGCAGAAAACAGAAAAAGGCACCTCTCAGTTATTTTCGTGACACAGTGTGTCTTCGGTCGACCGGAACTCCAGGATGTCGACCGAGCTCGAAATTGTCTGTTTTCCAGACAGTGTCTTCGGTCGACCGGGCAAGCCAGGATGTCGACCGAGCACGGGATCAGATTTGCGCAGAAAACAGAAGTTTTTCACGAAAATTCAGGAACTTTTAGTATTTCGTTTGGGACTCTTTCTAAACGAATTGTAGCCTATTTTGAAGACTCTTAAGGGTTGCTAAAACCTATATAAGGGCATGTTAGGCTCGTTTTTATGTACACCAACAGAAAGAGAGAAAGAAGAGAGAAAGAGAGAGAGTTTGGAGAGAATAGAGTGCTGTTGCTGTGTTGCTGTTGTGGTGCTGATGTGGTGACGATTTCTACAGCAATTGTGGACGAGATTATGCTCTTGAAGATGGTGATTCGTCCATAGATAAGTGTCTCTCTGTTTATGCTTTAATTTTCAATTTGTAAGGGATTGAGAGAGAGAGAATTGTAGAGGGGAAGGGCTGTAGACAGAATTAAATCTTCTACTCTGTTCGTACATCAAGTTGGTGCTTGGTGTTTAGGGTTTGGTGATCCTATCTGTGGGTGCAGATAAATTGTAAAGGGAGTCGGTGCTTCCTAGATAGTTGGTGCTATCTGAAACCTAAGGGAGTCGGTGCTTCCTAGATAGTTGGTGCTATCTGAAACTAAGGGTTGGTGCTCTTTGTCGTTGGAGCGACTAAATATATTCAGACCTGTACCGGATCGGTGTTCGGACGGTTTTGATCCGTGGACGTAGCCTTTTGGTGAACCACGTTAAAATCTGGTGTCATTGTGTGGTTTGACTTGTTTTGTTGTTGAATTGGACCTGTTTTTAGAAATCACTGATTCACCCCCCCCCCCCCTCTCAGTGATCGCGGTATCCAACAATTGGTATCAGAGCGAGGCTCCCTTGATCAGTTTAATACGCTAAGGGTGATCTCTTGTCAAATCACATGGCAGTCAATACAGGGAATATGAAAGCACCTCTGTTTGATGGTTCTAATTACTCCTTTTGGAAGATTAGGATGCAAGCCTTCATCAAATCTCTTGGCTATGATGTTTGGGAGGCTGTCAGAGTCGGTTACAATGCTGCCAACGTACCCAATGATAATGACTCTTATGCTGAAAAGAGTAAAGGAAATAGAAATTTCAGAAAAAGAGGCAAAGCCAAAAACTTCCTATGTCAACAAGATGACAGCACGTCTGAAACTTCAGACGATGATGAATCAACCGAAGCTCTCTTCATGGTCACTGTTGAAGAAGAAGAAGAGCTAGATCCGGAAGAGGATGAGGAGGCTGAAGTCAATCTTGAAGAGGAACTCATAGCCGCACTTGAGGAGCTTAGCATGGAACGCAAATCAAGTAAGAAAAATCTGAAACTTCTCCATGAATCTGAAAGTTCCATTATTTCTTTGAAAACTCAAGTAGAAGAATATAAAAGAATGGTAGAAGTCCTTGAAAACCAAATAAGTATCAAAAAGGAAGAGGCTATGAAACTTGAAACTGAGATCGCTAGAGCAAAGGCTGAAAATTTGGAAAATAGCAAAAAACTCAAGGCGCTCCAAGCGATTGAAGGGACTATGAAACTCAATGAACTACTGAAAGTTCAAAGACCAGCCCACTTCAGATTTGGTCTAGGATTTGAGAAAGGAGAATCCTCTAAGATTGCACCTCCTGAAAAGAAAAAGTTTGTGAAGCAAGTCACTGCACCTTCTAACTCTATGAAGCCCACTCAACCTAGAAAGGAGTCCATTCCTGTTAGAAAGGTAATGAAGACTAACCAGCCACAAAGAAGATACAAATTCTATGGTTATTGCTTTCATTGTAATATGTTTGGACATAAAAGAGCTGATTGCAAATTCTATGTAAGAAACAGTCCATTTGTGACTAGGAATCCTTTTTCAATCCTAAGTAGCCACAAAATTGAGTACTATACGTGTCATAATTATGGACACTTGGCTTGGGATTGTAGGTTGCATATTGCTAACAAGTTTCAGGTTGAAAAGAAACCCAAGTTAGTTAAGGCTTGGAGAGCAAAGCAAAGTGTAGAAAGTCTCAAAGAATCTCTCATTGTGCAAACGGCATTCAATGCACAAAAGAAGACAGCACCATGGGTCCTTGATAGTGGTTGTTCAAGCCATATGACTGGTGATAAAGAGAAATTCATCAAATTACAGCACTATGAAGGCGGTTCAGTGAAATTTGGCAACAATGATGGTGCCAAAATCTGCGGAAAAGGTGTTATTCAGCTTATGGCAAACAAGATCAGATCTGAAGAAGTCTTATATGTGTCTGGATTGAGACACAACCTGCTTAGTGTGAGCCAGATCTGTGACAAGGGTCACGAAGTTATCTTCACAAAGAATGGGTTTGCCATCAAGAAGAGTAGCAACGGCAAAACAGTGGCAACTGGATCAAGAACTGCTGGAAATCTCTATACATTGTCAGATGGAGCTGAAAAGACCTGCTTGATGAGTCGGACAGAGGAAAGTTGGTTGTGGCACAAACGCCTTGGGCATCTAAGCTTTGATAACATGTCAAAGATTTGCAAATCAAAGGCTGTAAGAGGCATGTCTAAAGTTGAAAAGCCTTCCAATCCCATTTGCGACTCTTGCCAAAAGGGAAAGCAAACGAGGGTTATGTTCAAGTCAAAGGAGCATCATTCCAAGAAACCTCTTGAGCTAGTGCACACTGATCTCTGTGGACCGATGCGAACTCAAAGCACCAATGGAGATAAGTATTTCATGTTATGCATTGATGATTTTACACGTATGACAAGGGTATTGTTTCTTAAACATAAGCATCAAGCACTTGATCATTTTAAAGTGTTTAAAGCACAGGTTGAAAATCAATTGGAAAAACGTATCAAGATTTTAAGGTCTGATCGTGGAGGCGAGTTCACATCTGAAGAGTTCACTAAATATTGTGAACATCATGGCATTCAAAGACAGTACTCAGCCCCTAGAACTCCACAGCAAAATGGAGTTGTGGAACGGAAGAATCGCACCGTACAAGAGATGGCTCGTACGATGCTAAGTGAAAGCAAGATGGCTGACAAGTATTGGAAGGAGGCAATCCATACGGCTGTATACATTCAAAACCGATGCTTGATCAGGCCACATGAAGACAAAACTCCCTATGAGCTATGGTTTGGGCGAAAAGCAACAGTCAAGCACTTCAGAGTCTTCGGCAGCAAGTGTTACATCAAGCGGCTCGAACAAAATCCGGGCAAATTTGAAGAAAGAGCTGACGAAGGTATATTTCTGGGTTACTCCTCTACTAGCAAGGCATATAGGTGTCTTAACAAAAGAACCAGAAAAATCATAGAAAGTGCTGATGTGAGAATAGATGAAAATATTGAACCAAAGAATGCAACTCATAATGACAGTCCAGTTTATGAGGACTCGAGTGAGATTGATGATGAGATGGCTGAATCTAATGATTCTGAGAAATCAAAGGATGACTCAGAAGATACTTCACCTAAGAAGCACAGCACTTGGGTAGAGCAACACCCTAAGGATCAAATCATTGGAGATCCTAAGGCAGGCGTTCAAACAAGACAAAGTGTAGTTAGCAATTACTCACTTGTGTCCACCATTGAACCCAAGACTGTGGCTGAAGCCAGTCTTGATGAAAGTTGGTTGAAATCTATGCATGAGGAGTTGGAGCAAATTGAGAAGAACTCCACATGGGAACTTGTTCCTAGACCTACTGATAAGAATGTTATTGGTACTAAATGGGTCTTTCGGAATAAGCTGAATGAAGATGGTCAAGTCATTAGAAACAAAGCAAGGTTGGTTTGTAAAGGCTATGCTCAAGTTGAAGGCATAGATTTTGAAGAGACCTTTGCACCGGTGGCTCGTCTGGAAGCTATTCGTATGTTTCTTGCATTGGCAGCATACAAAACCTTCAAGGTATTTCAGATGGACGTAAAGTCAGCTTTCTTGAATGGTTTACTTGAAGAAGAGGTCTATATTGAGCAACCTGATGGTTTTATCATCAGCAAAAATTCAGATCTAGTGTGCAAATTGAAAAAGGCTCTTTATGGACTGAAACAAGCGCCAAGGGCATGGTATGCAAGGCTGGATCTCTATCTCCGCAAGATCGGTTTTGGAAAAGGAATGGTTGATAGCAATCTGTATGTCAAAACTGAGTCAAGCAAACAGCTAGTTGTCATTGTTTATGTTGATGACATAATCTTTGGTGGCAATGATGAGGAGATGTGTAGGAATTTTGCAGAAGAGATGAAGAAAGAATTTGAGATGTCAATGCTTGGAGAACTAAAGTTCTTTCTTGGTTTACAAGTTCAGCAACTGAAACATGGCATCTTCATATCACAAATGAAGTACATTAAGGAAATGCTGAAACGGTTCAATATGGAAGACAGCAAGCCAGTGAGCACACCAATGTCAACGAACACGAAGCTTAGCAAAGATGATAAGGCCTCGTCCGTTGATCATACCACCTATCGCTCTATGATAGGAAGCTTGCTCTACTTGACTGCTACAAGACCAGATCTTCTACAAGCAGTATGTATGGTTGCACGTTTTCAAGCAGCACCAACTGAAACGCACCTTACAGCAGTGAAAAGAATCTTTCGATATCTAAAAGGTACAATGGAGCTTGGTATCTGGTATCCCAAAGGCAAATCCTTCACTCTAGTTGCATATTCTGATGCCGATTGGGCTGGATGCGTAGATGATCGCAAGAGTACTAGCGGCGGCGCATTTTATCTTGGAGACAAATTAGTTGCTTGGCATAGTAAGAAGCAAGACTCAGTATCCCTTTCGACAGCGGAAGCGGAATATATTGCAGCGGCAACTTGTTGTACACAAGTGTTATGGATGCGGCAAATGCTTTCTGATCTAGGAGTTCCTACAACGGATCCTACGCCGATCCTTTGTGACAACACGAGTGCAATTCATATATCTAAGAATCCTGTTCAGCACTCTCGAACAAAGCATGTAGCAATTCGTTATCATTTTCTCAAAGATAAAGTTGCTGATGGAGAGGTCAAGTTGGAATATGTTCCAACAACTGAGCAAGTGGCTGATATTTTCACGAAACCTCTGCCAAAGGAAGTCTTCGAGTATCTCCGGAAAAAGTTAGGAGTTACTCACTCTCCTAAACCGTAGGAGTTGTGCTTGAAAGGGGGAGCAATGCATTCATTGAATATCCTATTCGCTCCTCAGTTTGGTACCTTTGGACTTGTTGTCAAAGGGGGAGAAAGTATGCTAGGAGAAAGCTATGCTGGTAGAGATGTTATGCTATGAAAGCTAGGGGGAGATTGTTGACAGTGGATTGTTGAAGAGCTGCAAGCTGGAGTTAAAAGAGTTGAAGAGTTGTTAGCATGTTGACAAAGTTGTTAAAGTTGACAACAATTCCAAAGGGGGAGATTGTTATAATTTGAAGAAGCTTTAAATAATTTGAGATGACTTGAAAGACTTTTGAAGAATTGAAGAATTTAGTATCTCAAAGTATTGTATTGAGTTGGAATTATTGTTAACACATTGTCACAAGCATGATGATAAAAGGCTGGTGTTGATAGAACTGAAAAGAAGAAATCAGAATTGAAACAGTCAGGAAGTCAGCATTCCTGAAGCAGAGCACGCGGTCGACCGGGCACCCCATGCGGTCGACCGAGCAAGAAGAAACCTGCAGAAAACAGAAAAAGGCACCTCTCAGTTATTTTCGTGACACAGTGTGTCTTCGGTCGACCGGGACTCCAGGATGTCGACCGAGCTCGAAATTGTCTGTTTTCCAGACAGTGTCTTCGGTCGACCGGGCAAGCCAGGATGTCGACCGAGCACGGGATCAGATTTGCGCAGAAACAGAAGTTTTTCACGAAAATTCAGGAACTTTTAGTATTTCGTTTGGGACTCTTTCTAAACGAATTGTAGCCTATTTTGAAGACTCTTAAGGGTTGCTAAAACCTATATAAGGGCATGTTAGGCTCGTTTTTATGTACACCAACAGAAAGAGAGAAAGAAGAGAGAAAGAGAGAGAGTTTGGAGAGAATAGAGTGCTGTTGCTGTGTTGCTGTTGTGGTGCTGATGTGGTGACGATTTCTACAACAATTGTGGACGAGATTATGCTCTTGAAGATGGTGATTCGTCCATAGATAAGTGTCTCTCTGTTTATGCTTTAATTTTCAATTTGTAAGGGATTGAGAGAGAGAGAATTGTAGAGGGGAAGGGCTGTAGACAGAATTAAATCTTCTACTCTGTTCGTACATCAAGTTGGTGCTTGGTGTTTAGGGTTTGGTGATCCTATCTGTGGGTGCAGATAAATTGTAAAGGGAGTCGGTGCTTCCTAGATAGTTGGTGCTATCTGAAACCTAAGGGAGTCGGTGCTTCCTAGATAGTTGGTGCTATCTGAAACCTAAGGGAGTCGGTGCTTCCTAGATAGTTGGTGCTATCTGAAACTAAGGGTTGGTGCTCTTTGTCGTTGTTGCGACTAAATATATTCAGACCTGTACCGGATCGGTGTTCGGACGGTTTTGATCCGTGGACGTAGCCTTTTGGTGAACCACGTTAAAATCTAGTGTCATTGTGTGGTTTGACTTGTTTTGTTGTTGAATTGGACCTGTTTTAGAAATCACTGATTCACCCCCCCCCCCCTCTCAGTGATCGCGGTATCCAACATGTGGTACCAAAAAAAAAAGGAAAGAAGGATAGTTTCTGTTATAAAAAATATACAGGAGCTCAATCAAAAATGGTCTCCAGCTAAGAGTTCAGCTCCTTAAGCAAGCTTTTGGCCTCATCCGTCAAGGATTCCAAGGCACGCTTCTTCAGGAACCTGCCATGAGATGCTGGGGTGGGCTGTAACCCTTTTTCAGCACTGGGAAGCTTCCCTCGAGCGGTTTTCCATTGTTTGTCCTCATCAGACTTCCTTTTGAGAACTCGAATGGCATCCGCAACTCGATGAATCAGAGCAGTCTCCCTTTCACGAGCCTCTGTTATTTCAGTCCACTTGGCAGCGACTTGTGCCTGCAGATGCTCAAGACGTTTCCTGGCCTCATCGACCTCCCTATCAAGGATGTTAAGTTCATGTGTCAGCCTAATGATGGTTATCTCTTCTAAGTTCCTCTCTCGGACTGCCTGCTTCTTGCTTTCTGTAGCCTCATCCAGGTCAGATTGAGCCTTATCCGCAGGGTCCAAGAACATCTCCTTGAAGAATTGATCGTCAGGAAAACCCATGGTCTCAAACCACTTGTCACCCAGCTCAATGATCCTATTAACGATCGCCCTGGCATATGTGACATCCAGACCAGCTTCTTCAGCATCACCGAGAATCTCACGCACATGCTGGATCATGCTAAATCCGGCTTCCAAGTGCCCAGAAAAGAGAGTCTCAATCCAAGAGCTCAGAACTCGCACCACCACCTTCTTCGCAAAAAGAAGAGATGGCCCAGTTGAAGATTCGCCCAACTCCGTTGGTCGGCTGCTCATGTCATCATCTGTTGAAAGAGTAACAAAAGAACTCTTTCCAGTTGAAGCTGCTCCTGCTCGGGAAGGAATCTCAGCGCGAGGAATCTCCTCAACATTGTCAGAACTGGTCCCAAGAGTCTCTACCTCTGGATTAACCTCTGGCATATTTTGCTCTGGAAGCGACGGACCCTCCCCTGTCACTTCAAAACCTGCCAAAAGAAACACAAAAGGTATGAATATAATCCTGTTTGAAAATCATTATCAGGGTTATAACTACAAAATACCTTCTTCGACGACTGGCGGAACACTTTCTTCCTCCATGAACTCATCGGAAGCATCATCAACATTTGCGTCCATCGATGGTTCAAAGTCATCAGAACCCTGTGGCAAGTCAGCTGACAAAAAAAAAATGTTAGCAAACAAGTCACAGACAAAAAAAAAAAAAAAAGAGAAGTCATACCAATTGGAGACTCTGGAATCACTCCAGAGCCCCTCGGTTCTTCTTCAGGTGCCTCGACAGGATCCGTCACCACCTCATCGACCGGAACCTCAGGCATCATCAAGTCTTCCTCTGCTAAAAAAAAAAGAAAAGAAACTTTTTCAAAAAAAAAAGAAGGGAACAAAAAAAAAGAAAAAAAAACTTTCTCAAAAAAAAAAGAGGAGAAAGAAAACAAAAAAAAAGAAGAAAAAAAAAAAAAAGGGGGGGGGCTGGCCCACAGGCCACGTGGCCGTACGGCCAGATCCGTACGGATCTGTCCGTACGGCCCACAAAAAAAAAAAGAAATGCAAAAAAAAAAAAAAGAAAGAAGAGAAAGCAAAAAGAAAACACGTGTGAAAAAAAAAAAAGAAAACACGTGAAAGAAAAAAAAAAGAAACAAAGAAAAAAAAAAAAAAAAAAAAAGAACTTTATTTTTCCTACAATGGAGTTTTTCTTGAAAAAAAAAGGAGAACTTACTTGAAGCCATTGATGGAGAAGAAGAAGAAAAGTCTTGAAGATCTTGAAGAAGAAGAACTCTTGGTCTTGAAGCCCTCTTGAGATTATTGCAAAAGAAAGTAATAAGAGCAAGAGATCCAACCTCCTCCTTGCTTTTATAGAGGAGAGCAAACCAAAGAAGGAAAGAAGAAAGAGGTAAGTGTTACTAATTAGTAACCTTACCAAAAGAAAGAGATTAGAAAGATTCTTTCCCAAAAGAAAGATATCTTGAAGGATTTTCTCCCAAAAAGAAATCGATGACGGATTCTTTCCCAAAAGAAAGATATCTTGAGATATCCTATCCCAAAATAAAGGGATCATGAGAGATTCTCTCCAAGTAAAGATATTCTTAGATATTCTCTATCCAAATGAGATATTTTTGGATATTCTTTACAAAAATGACACCATATGAGATCTTAGCCATTTCAAAAGCTTAAGGTCCCATGGGTTAGCCCATATGAGCCAGGTTTGACCACCTAGGCACTTAAAAAAAAATAAAAATAAAAATTTTGGGCTTTTAGTCAAAGAGAAATCCATCTTACCAAGAGCATACAAAAGTGGTTCCATGCCTCTTTTGAGTTGATTGGACCATACAAAAGAAAATTCCAAGCCCCATAAGCTTCCAAAAATCAAACCATCCAGCCTCATCTACCAAATTGAGCCAAAATCTTGAAATTGACATTCCACAAAAATCAAACCAAATCCTGGTCCCCTAACTTGCCACATACAGCCTGTTAGGTCACAAGACCAAAACCAAAAAACCAAAACCTGATCCCCTAACTTGCCACATACAGCCTGTTTGGTCACAAGATCAAAACCAAAATTGATCCCCCAACATTCCACATACAGCTTGTTGGGTCACACGATCAAAACCAAACCCGACCCCCTAACCTGCCACATATAGCCTGTTAGGTCACAAGGTCAAAACCCAAATCCACATCCCTGATGTCATCTTCAAAACTTTGCCTCGAGATGGTACGTGATCCCTTTCACTACCATAAAATTCCCCTGGAAGCTCAAAAGGCTACAAATACCAAAAAGAAAGACTGCTCAAAGACTCTTGGTCAAGTCACAGGCTCTCCTTCGAAAATCTCTTCGAGGTACATCGACTACAGAAGTTAAGCAACTCGTCGCTGTACCTCGAGGGGGCATTTGTTGACACCAAAAATGTCACTTTGCCTCTTCAAGATCCAAAGAGCTACATGAAGTCGCAACCTGCCATAAATAGGCAATGCTGCTTCCAAAAATTAAATCTTGTCAGAATCAAACAAAAACTGCAAGATTCTTCAAGACAGCCAAAAGAGGAGTACACAAGAAGTTTCGGGCCATTTCAAAATCATTTGGCCTAACTTCGCTTCTCCGACAGCTGAAAAGGAGCTCTCGACGACAAAAGCATCGGAGACACCAAATCTTCGATCAGGGCCGATGGATGGTCTCAAAATACTTCCAAAAGGCTCCACGTCAAGTTCCGAGTCAAACCGACAACGTTTGACCCTACATCAACCCTCGAACAGCTAAATCAAGCCTCTCGGCGGCGAGAACCACCGAGGCCATTACTCATCAGATAGAGCACATGGACGGCTTCAAAATGCTTATAAAGGGCTACACGTCAAATTTCAGGTCATTTCCACAACATTTGACCATAGTTTGATGCCCGGAAGACAAATCAGGCCTCTCGGTGGCAAAGCTCTCCGGGACCATGGTTTCCAAGACAGAGCCTATGGATCATCTTAAAATGACTCCAATAGGTTCCCTGTCAAATTTCAAGTCAATCGGACATCGGTTGACCGCACATCAAACCGCGACATCTTCATCGCGACAAAAAGCAAGTCTACTGGTGATAGGACCCCAAACGGCTTCAAAACTCAAACAAAAGCCTATGGTTGGTCCTATTTATTGCTCAGGAGGCTTCACACCAAATTTCAGGTCATTCCGACATCGTTTGACCCAGTTTCAGCTTCTGACGGAAAATCGGCAGCTCTGCGCGACAAAGTCTTCGGCTTTCTCAGGAAATTGGAAACTTTGCAAAATAAAATGCAAGGATTCTCATCAGGTTTCCTACAAAGAAATTAGGCCAATAAATGGTCAGAATGTCAAGGAAATGTACAGGAGAAAAAAGAATCGAAAAACAGCAAAAACGGACACAAAACGGGACACAAAAGGGGGAAAACCCCCCCCCAGGGTCGCCGGCGACCTTGGAACCCGGGGTCGCCGGGAAGGCCCCGGAAACCCCGGTTTCGCCGTTTTTTTGCGATTCGAAGAGCCCAGCCTCTGGTACTTTCCAAAATTCATGCTTTTGAGACACCAAGTCCTCTGACATCCGTCCAAAACACGGGTCAATCATCAAGAGTATCGAAAACAATATTGATCGCCACCCGGTCAAACCAAAAAAAAGTGTGCTTTCTACCGACCGATCGAGAAATCGACAGGACAGATGGCACCGACCCGCTATTGGCGACAAACACCTGAAATTACATGGTCATCTGATGTCGATCTACATGAAGATCCATCGATGATCATCGACAGAAGAATCCCAAAAGACGTGGCACGGCCCGCGACTCTTCAACTGCTCGGCGACCACTTAATGCGATTAATTGACTAGCTTTATTACAGTCATTAATCCATTTCTTTGGACGGCCCAATCAGAAGCAAGCATTCGGGAGTTACAAGTCAAGAGATTCATGGCATTTAACCCATGAAACTCCTCCCATCATGGTGTTTAAAGGCGATTAAATGCCCTCAATCTCCTCCGGCCAATCAGAAGCCAAGAAAAAGGAGTTACAAAATAAACAATTCAATTTTGTAACTCCTCCCATTATGCGGCTTAAATAATAATAAAAGCCCATAAACTCTCCTAAATGGCTACCAAGAGCCTATAAATAGGAGAGCACTCCAAAGGAATCCAGATCGGAAAAAAGAGACAGACACACAGACAGAGAGAAGCACAGAAATCCAGAGAAAGAAAAAAGAGAGAAAACTCTGCGGAAGTTCTACACCGGCCACCGCAACAAGGTGACAAAAGTCCCTTGGGGGGTACCCCCCCCCCCCCCAAGGTCCTTGCCTTCTCCTCCTGCCTCCAATGGCTTAGATATGGCTTTTCAGCCCGTCTACTCGGCTTTTTATTGGAGATAGGACCTCCTTTTGGTCTTTGTCCTCTAAAACCTGAGGTTATAGCCAAGCCAAGCGAATCAATAGCATCCTCTGTTCTCATATGCATGGATGATGGCGAAGCCCACATATGGCTTGCGACCGTCAATCTAAACGAGTCCCCCACAATCTCTTGAGAAGTTAGATCCTCCTTTTCTTGCTTTTCATTGTAGTTTGTATTTTTTCAAAAGAGACAAAAATCACAACTCTTGTCTTTCATTATTGATAAGAATTGTAAATCGGCTATAAATGCCAAAAATCGGCTATAAACGCAAAAAATCGGCTATAAACGCCAAAATCGGCTATAAATGCCAAAAAAATCGCCTTTCACGGCAAATCAAGAAAAAATGTCTCTTTTCTTAAAAATATGTGCAATGTAAAACTTGAAAGAAGTTGATTTCATTTTTACTTGCGAAGGTTGATCTCCGGATCACCACTTGCAATTCCAAGTAAAAATAGAAAATCTGGCACACCCACACAAAAAAAGAAATGTTGATGCACGTCCCTTTGCCCCCTGGTTACGAAAGGGTCGGAACCAAACGGACTCCCATGTCCGCCGACCTCGGTAGGAACCCGAGCATCTGGGGCGCGGTCCATCACATAACCCAAGGTTTAGGGTAACCATTACTTTTTGAAGATCCAAAACAAAGAATCAAGGGCTGATTTTTTGACATGTGGCCATTTTAAGCCTTCTAAAGAGGATTAACGGTTTGGGTCGTGATTTTGAGGCCTACAAAATTAGAAAAAAGGTAGATTAATGTTCCTTCTTTTACCACAGATATCTTAAGATTTAAGATAGATCAACAATTCAAATTCGAATGCATCGTCGTGCTTGTGCTTATGAGCACTTCCAACGGTTTAGATCGTCATTTAGTGGCCCACAATTCAGAAAAAGCAAAAACTGGAACACAAAAAAAATCACATGGAAACTGACCACCTGTTCTTCTTTTGACCTTAGCCTATCAACCTATCAACGTTTTTTTCTTAATTTTCTCAAGATTTGTAATGAATCAGAGGCTAAAATTTATACTCATAGTTGTTTTGAAAATCCCAAAGAGGATCAACTATTCAGATCTTGATTTTGTGGTCCACAAAAGTGAAATACAGATTTATGGTTTTGAGCTTTTACAAATATCTCGAGATTCTAGATAGATCAACGGCTCAAATTCCATGTTTGAGCTTGGGAACAGTTCCGACGGTTTGGATTGCCATTGAGTACTGCCCAAAACTCAAAAAAAAATAAAAAATAAAAATAAAGAAGAAGAAGAAGAAGAAGAATAGAATAGAAAGAAAAGGAAAAATGCAACCCAAAAAATCACGTGGAAACTATTGCTTTTTACCTGTCTATTAGAAGGCTTGATGTTTTAAACTACTAGGTTGATGTTTTTTCTTAATTTTCTCGAGATGCATAATGAATCAGAGGCTGAGATTTTATATATAGCTGTTTTAAATATTCAAAAGAGGATCAAAGGATCGAGTCTTGATTGTGCTGCCCACAGCAGTCAAAATCTTTAGATAAATGATTCTACGCCTTTTCAAAAATATCTCAAGATCTAAGACAAATCAATGGATCAAATTTGAATTGAAGTTGTATTTGAACTCAGGAACATTTTCAATGGTTCGGATTGTTATTTAGGATCCTACAATTTAAAAATACCTGAAAATATGTTTTGCTTAAAAAGACCATCCGTTTAAACACTATAGGAGAGCGCGTCTATGTGCTCCATACGTATTCACCTATTTGAAATGGGCATGAATCCTAAGTTGTACCAAACAGAGGCAATGCCTCCTTATGTGGTTTGGAATAGAGGTGAGAAAAAAGGCTCCCAAATGGTCTAAAAGGATATTGAATCAATTTTAAGAGAACAATAGGCAGAAAGTAGAGATGTGAAATGCCACCTTAAACACACTTATCTACATATAGAACATACAGTGAACACTACCTCAAATGCACTGAAAATGACTGAGGGGAGCGGGAAAAAATTGACGATTTTCATCCGTTGGGTTTTCGCGATTGTCATTTTAAATAGTGACAACTTTGGGATTTGCTTATATTTTTGGTTAAAATACGGTATCGACCCGATCTCCTCTCTCTCCTTGCTCTACTTTTCTATCTCCGGTCTTATCTCCCTACTCCAATCCTAGGATTTTGTACAAATGTCCTTTTGCTCTTTATATGCGTACCATTAATTTCTCCACTCCTAGGGTTAGAGTTTTGTAGAAATTACATTCTAATTGCAGTGGTGGTCTTTTGTCATTTTTTTAAAATAATTTACAATGTGTATAGTTTGGGTTTTTTTCACAAAGCATTCCCTTTTTTTCTTAATGCTAGGTGTCAATTTAAGGAATTTCAAAGAAATAAGTTCATTGCATAAACTCACCATGACTCAAATGAGAGGAAATCCTCCCCATTTATACACACCAATAACAATAATTTTCAAATTCAAACTTAAACTTATTTGTAACGATAAGGATTCCTACTCTAACCATGATCTCTAACATCCCCTCAATTAAATTTGGTCTTTTGTAGAAAAGATATGTAATTATTAACATAAATAAAATAAAATCCTTTTGATCTCTGAAAAATAAATGGTAAATCTCTTAATAGAATTTCATGTCTTCTCATTGGAATATTAGATATCTTCCAAAAGCTTCTGATCGTGCAATTCGACTCGACGAAGATGACAAGATCACAAGGTTTGGAAAATTGGATGGATGAAAGAGGATGCTTGATTTAATTTATTGAAGGGTTTGGAAAATTAGACGGATGAAAGATGTGTTGGGCCTAGGGTCCAGACCAAGTGGGTTCATGGACATGGGCATTATGGTAATTGTACCGAGACTTTCTTATTGACTAAGATAGGGTTTCTTAGGGGGTAAGAAAGAGAACATTATATATATGATGTAATGTGTAACCCATGAGAGACAGACTGACAAACAGAAGAGTGAACCTAAAGGAGAGTCGAGTTTTCTTTCCCATGGAAGTAGGCAAGATTGCCGAACCACGTAATTCTCTTGTGTGTGATTGATTGTTTTTGTGTGGTGTTTGTTCGTTCGATCGCTGATTCACGTTTCCGCATACACACGCACAACAAGTGGTATCAGAGCCTAGGGTTTACTGGGGTTGGTTTGTGCCGGGCTCGTGATCGACGGATCGGATCAAGGGTATCCGGATTTTCTGAGCGTGGTTCTTCGTCGCAGGAAAGTGAGATCGTTTCCGATCTTTGCTGGGCCACACGGATCACACAAATCGATTTTTTCTAATTCGAAACAGGGAAACAGGGTTCCGGGTTTTCTGGGTTCTACTCGCCGGAGAAGACAGAGGATCCGGGACCGCCATCGCTGTATTCAAGAGACTGGGTTCGCCGGACTTCCTGCCCATCGCCTGAGAAGGAGCCTGCAGACTCCGCCAACGTCTCCGGACCACTGTGGCACCGCCATCGCCGCCTGGGATCTCGATTTGCTTATCGTCGTGCCGCCGCTGCAGTGCTGCCGCTGCTGATCACCGTTCCGCCGCTGCCGTGTAGTCACCGGTCATCACCGGTCCTCGTCGCTGTGCCATCGCTGGAGCGGAAGAAGGAAGGAGCAGCACCTCATTCTGTTCTGGTTACAGAAACCAGAAGAAGAACAGAACCTGTTTGGGGAGAAGAAGAAATTTCCCCCAGGCCGGGTTGGGTTCAGGTCGGGTCGACCTGACTCGTCTGCAGAAAGCCCAGCTCACAGTAGGGACCAGATTAGGTCAGGTTCTGGGTCAGTTCCGCCTGACCCGCGAAGCAGGAAGCCCATCCAGAAGCCGCTGACATCATCGCCACGT
Source organism: Litsea cubeba (assembly GCA_012931725.1). Taxonomy (NCBI): domain Eukaryota; kingdom Viridiplantae; phylum Streptophyta; class Magnoliopsida; order Laurales; family Lauraceae; genus Litsea; species Litsea cubeba. The sequence goes on from CM022946.1 coordinate 112,476,202, forward strand.
CAGCGAACTGTACGGTCAACAGGGGTTTGACCAGATTGACGGCTGAGAATTGTTTCCTCTATATCTTGATCATCCGAGGTCAGATCGGAGATCCGTTTGCGCTTACAGACTCGTTGCGAGCAGATCTACGTAATTGTGGAAGAAGATTGGCAGTTTGATGGTCAACAAGAAAGTTTGACTAATCAGAGCGCAGAAAACTATTTTTGCGATATCGAAGCCATCCAGAGTTGGATTTCAGATCCGTTTCTTCCAGCGTACTTGTGGTGACGAGAACTACAGATTGGTGCAGAAATTGAGGTTAGTGACAGGTGTTTATATTTCTTAATTATTTTTATTGAGATGGAGAACAACACTGTGAACACTACCATGATCAAACTCAACCATACCAATTGGTTGATTTGGAAACCTGAGATGGAGGATATACTCTACTGCAAAGACCTCTATGATCCCATTGAGGGGGATAGTGCCTGACCAAAAGAGATGTCTGATCCAGATTGGAAAAAGATGCATCGAAAGACCATTGGTCACATCAGACAGTGGGTGGATAACAGCATATTTCATCACGTGTCTAATGAAACCAATGCGAGAACCCTTTGGATGAAGTTAGAAGAAAGATATGAGAAGAAAACCACCATAAATAAAACTTTTCTGATTAGAAAGCTTGTGAACATGAAATTCAAGGAGGGTGGTAAAATTGAAGATCACATAAATGATTTTCAATGTATTGTGAATGAGCTGGCTACAATGAAGATGGTCCTTGATGATGAGATACAAGCTTTATTTCTTCTAAGTTCTTTACCAGATACATGGGAGACATTAGTTGTTTCCGTGAGCAACTCTACTCCAGATGGTGTGTTATCAATGAGTCAGGTCACTAGCAGCTTGTTAAATGAAGAAACAAGAAGGAAAACTGCAGGGACAGATAATGCACAGGCCTTTGTTACTGAGAATAGAGGGAGGAATAAGAGTAGGGGACCAAAGGGGGGTCGTGGAAAGTCCAGAGGTGGCAAGGAATCACGGACTAAGAAAAAGTCTGGAAAATGCTTTCATTGTAGCAAGGAGGGTCACATTAAGAAGAATTGTTTTGCCTTGAAGGAAAAGAAAGAAACCAACAATGAGCAGAAGAATGACACTAACACTACTGCTACTTTGGATAATGAAGTAGTGATTCTGACCAGTGAAGTTAAAGAGTGTTTGAGTGTTGCAGATAATCAGGTTGAGTGGGTTGTTGACACAGCAGCATCCTACCATGCTACTCCTTGTAAGGAGATGTTCGCGACGTACAAAGCAGGGGACTTTGGCACTGTGAAGATGGGCAACACAAGTCATTCGAATATTATTGGGATCGGTGATGTCTGCATTCAAACCGATATTGGTTGCACAATAACGCTGAAAGATGTGCGACATATTCCTGATCTGCGGTTCAATCTGATTTCCGGTACTTCATTGGACCGTGCAGGTTATGAAAGTTACTTCGGAAATGGCAGGTGGAAACTCACTAAAGGGTCTCTTATTTTTGCGAGAGGGAAGGCGTGTAATACGCTGTACAAGACACATGTGAAGCTATGCAAAGGTGTGTTGAATGCTGTTGAAGACAGATCCTCTCCAAATCTGTGGCACAAGAGACTTGGACATATGAGTGAGAAAGGACTGCAGTTATTGGCAAAGAAAGATCTGATTAATTACTCCAAAGGTACATCCCTTGACCCTTGTGATTATTGCTTATTTGGTAAACAACATAGGGTTTCTTTCTCTAAAACATCAACGATAAAATCTAATGTGTTGGATTTGGTGTATTCTGATGTTTGTGGTCCCATGGAGGTGGAGTCATTGGGTGGCAATAAGTCTTTTGTCACATTTATTGATGATGCATCCAGAAAAGTCTAGGTTTATGCGTTGAAATCGAAGGATCAGGTGTTCCAGGTATTTCAGCAGTTTCATGTCATGGTTGAAAGAGAAACAGGAAAGCTCTTGAAATGTCTCCGCACAGATAATGGTGGTGAGTACACATCCAACCAGTTTAAAGGCTATTGCTCGAAGCATGGTATTCGACATGAAAGAATAGTTCCTGGTACTCCACAGCACAATGGTGTAGCCGAAAGAATGAACCGTACTATTCTTGAAAGGATGAGATGCATGATTAGAGTGGCACAACTACCTAAGCCATTTTGGGGTGAAGCTATTCGGACTGCCGTTTACCTGATTAATAGGTCTCCCTCAGTTCCTTTGGATTTTGATCTTCCGGAGAGAGTATGGACAGGTAAAAATGTTTCTTATTCTCATTTGAATGTATTTGGGTGCAAGGCTTTTGCACATGTACCAAAGAATCAGCGTTCAAAGCTTGATGATAAGGCAGTGTGTTGCATTTTTCTTGGCTATGGTGGAGCCGAGTTTGGCTACAGGTTATGGAATCCAGAGAAAAGAAAAAATGATCAGAAGTAGGGATGTGGTGTTTCATGAAGACCAATTCTTTGGAGATATTGAAAAGACTGAAAAGTCTAAAGAAGTTGTTGATGGAGTGGTTGATCTCACACCGACTCCTTCTCCAGTGCAGACTACAGGTGGAGAAGGTGGACAAAATGATTTAGGTCGTGATGAGGCGCAGGAGTTGCCAGATGAATAGGGTGTTGAGCAAGGGGAGCAGTCTCCTCAGTCAGAAACCACAGAACCTCAGGTTAGGAGGTCTACTCGAGAGCGTCAACCATCAACAAGATATCCTGCAGCAAATTATATTTTGCTTACTGATTAGGGGGAGCCAGAGAGCTACCCAGAAGCAAAAACTCATGAAGATAAAGATGAGTGGTTGAAGGCTATGCAGGATGAGATGAGTTCTTTGAAAAAGAACAATACTTATGAGCTGGTGGAACTCCCAAAAGGCAAGAAGGTTCTGAAGAACAAATGGGTGTTCAAGGTGAAAAGAGATGACAGTGAAAAAATGAGAAAGCACAAAGCACGGCTAGTGGTTAAAGGCTTTGCGCAGACGAAGGGTCTTGACTTTGATGAAATCTTCTCTCCAGTTGTGAAGATGACTTCTATCAGAGTTATCTTGGGTCTAGTTGCCAGCATGGACCTTGAACTTGAGCAGATGGATGTGAAGACTGCATTTCTTCACGGTGATCTGAAAGAAGAGATCTACATGACTCAGCCGGAGGGGTTTGAGGTAGAAGGAAAAGAACAGCTGGTTTGCAGGTTGAAAAAGAGTCTCTACGGGCTGAAACAAGCGCCGAGGCAATGGTACAAGAAGTTTGATTCATTCATGGTGAGTCATGGGTACCGGAGAACAACTGCAGATCACTGTGTTTATGTTCGTAAATTTGGTAATGACAAATTTATCATCCTTCTTTTATATGTAGATGATATGTTGATAGTTGGACAGGATAGTAAGATGATTAGCAGGTTGAAGAGGGACATGTCAAAGACTTTTGACATGAAAGACTTGGGTCCCGCACGACAGATTTTGGGAATGCAAATACGTCGTGACAGGAATGCCAAGAAGCTGTGGTTGTCACAGGAGAAATATGTTGAACGGGTGCTAGCGAGATTCAACATGGTAGATGCTAAGCCAGTTAGCATGCCTTTAGTCAGTCACTTCAAGCTCAGTAAGAGATTATGTCCTACTACAGATGAAGAAAAGGAATGGATGATGTCTGTTCCATACTCCTCAGCAGTTGGGAGTCTTATGTATGCCATGGTGTGCACACGGCCAGATATTGCTCATGCAGTGCGTGTAGTGAGTAGATTTTTTTCTAACCCTGGGAAAGAGCATTGGGAAGCAGTGAAGTGGATCTTCAGATATTTGAGAGGTACATCAGATTCTTGCTTGTGTTTCGGAGGCTTAAAACCAGTACTTGAAGGCTTTACAGATGCTGATTTTGCAGGCGATCTTGATCGTCGGTTGTCTACTTCTGGGTACTTATTTACTTTTGCAGGGGGAGCTATTTCCTAGCAGTCTAAGTTGCAGAAGTGTACAGCATTGTCTACAACCGAAGCAGAATACATAGCTGCTAATGAAGCAGGGAAGGAGATGATTTGGTTGAGGAATTTCTTTAAAGAACTGGATTTGAAGCAAGGAGAGTATGTAGTCTACTGTGATAGTCAGAGTGCTATGGATCTTAGCAAGAATGCTACATACCATGCCCGCACAAAGCATGTTGATGTGAGATATCATTGGATTTGTGAGGTCATCGAGAACAATCTCATGAAGCTGGAAAAGATTCACACTGACAAGAATCCCTCTGACATGATGACTAAGTTCGTGTCTAAGGGAAAGCTGGAGCTGTGTTCAGAGTTGGCAGGACTGGACTCCTAGTAAGGGGTTCAGAGGCGTCTTCCCCATGGTCTGGAGGGGGAGATTGTTGGGCCTAGGGTCCAGACCAAGTGGGTTCATGGACATGGGTATTATGGTAATTGTACCGGGACTTTCTTATTGACTAAGATAGGGTTTCTTAGGGGGTAAGAAAGAGAACATTATATATATGATGTAATGTGTAACCCATGAGAGACAGACTGACAGATAGAAGAAGGAACCTAAAGGAGAGTCGAGTTTTCTTTCCCGTGGACGTAGGCAAGATTGCCGAACCACGTAATTCTCTTGTGTGTGATTGATTGTTTTTGTGTGGTTGTTTGTTCGTTTGATCGCTGATTCACGTTTCCGCATACACGCGCACAACAAGATGATGCTTGATTTTATTGATGGATAGAGTGGCACTGATTATTATAGAAGCATGAAAGATAGGATAAGGTGGTGATCATGTCGCTCTCATACCATGTGAAAAAAGAGGATTACTATGGCAGAAATTCATCCTGCATCTTATTGAGACGTCCTTCTCTTTTAATACAAGAGTGAATATAATTCAAATTTAAACAATACTTATCTCTAACCATACTAACTAATGTCTATCTCTAACATCCATCCCCAATCACATACCTTACAAATTAAGTCTTGTTAGTGATCATCTGTCTTTGGATCCATTACTATAACAACCCTCTCCTTTTGAGTCCGTCGGAGCCAATGGCCTATTAGATCAGTTTTATCGTAATCTTTTTAAAAAGCTTTAATTTTGTTATTTTATGAAGATGGTGAGATTGTAGACGTTGGATAATTAGAAGCATTAATCGTGCAATGTGATGAAGATGGTGAGATTGTAGAGCTTGGGTAATTAGATAGATGAGAGTGAATCTTTGCATTTATTGAAAGAGAAGAAGTGAAACATGGCTCTAACACCATCACCACTTTTAAGAGAACGGATTCATTAACATAAAACTCAACATAATTTTACTGTGGAAAAATATCCCAATTTAAAGAAAGGTAATAGGAATCCCAAATTCAAACTAATCTTTATCTGTAAGGATAAAAGTCAACCGTAATCTCCTAAACTAACAAACTATATGTAATCTATAATTTAATTAAGGCTTTATTTCTTATTTTCTCTTTATTGGTTTTGTAGTCATCTTAGTGAAATTCGACCTTTACGTTACGGCACCGAGCCATCTGTCTTCTTCTTCTTCTTCTTTTTTTAACCCAGCTTAAGGGGCTGGGACCCAATTGAGAGCACCCGCACACACACACACAGAAAGACACCCCACTCAAGTGGGAAGAGAGCCAGCACACACGGGAAGGGAACCCGCACATGCAGGAAGAAATGGCATACCCAAGGTTTTCAGAATGACCCTATCGTTAGATGGTACCTATTGTGTATATTCAATTGACCCAAATGTCTGGGCCCAATCGATAGGTGTGCAGTTGGTGTACACCTTCTCCCTATGTGGCACTCACCAAGAATCAGCTTTCAACTTGTTCTTCCTTTGCCCATTCGCCTGCTCTTTCTGGGCATGGCTTGAGGTTAAAGGGAAAATCAAGTCTCCTCCTTCTTGCTCTGTTGGTTCCAAATGGGACTCCTTCTCTACTAACTCTTGCTCCAAAGCCAAGAAGGGTCTGGGAGCCCTCTTCATTGTTGCGATCTTCAGCTTATGGAAGGAAAGGAACATGATACTCTTCTCCAACAAGGTGCCCTCTCTCGATTCTGCAATTAAAACCTTTTTAGAGGATGCTACCTTGTCCCTAAGCAATATGTCTTCTTCCTTTACTAGTAACACTTTAGCCTCTTTCTTTCTCCTTTGTAACTAACCAGCCTTATCCTTTCATGAGATAGAGCTCTATTATTTCTTTCTTATGTTGGTTTTCTTTCTCTGTTTTTGCTTTCTTTGGCTGTAATCTCTCTTTCTCTCTTTCTTAATTCAATTTGCAATTTACCAAAAAAAATAAATAAATAAAATCAATTGACCCAAATGAGATCCAGAACTAACCAATTAAAGCCCCGAAAGCGATCATTGAACCTGAATTTTATACATACAGGCACTTACTGAAGCTTCAGTGTGACTTGAAGCTTTGATCATTCCGAACATAATTGAGGTTCTATGAAAGTTGCGTAAGATAAATCTAATTAGTCTGATGGACCGCGCATTCTGCTCGGTGCTGCCGAGGTCGGCGGACGTGGGAGTCCGTGGGGTACGACCCTTTCGCGCCCGGGGGGCAGAAGCGGGTATCAACATTTTTTTTTGTGTGGGTGTGCCAGATTTTCTATTTTACTTGGAATTGCAAGTGGTGATCCGGAGATCGACATTTGCAAGTAAAAAGGAAATCAACTTCTTTCAAGTTTCCCATTGCACATATATTTAAGAAAAGAGACATTTTCTTGATGTACCGTGAAAGGCGATTTTTTTGGCATTTATAGTCGATTTTTGGCGTTTATAGCCGATTTTTGGCGTTTATAGCTGATTTACAATTCTTATTAATAATGAAAGACAAGAGTTGTAATTTTTGTCTCTTTTAGAAAAATACAAAGTACAATGAAAAGCAAGAAAATGAGGATCTAATTTCTCAGGAGATTGTGGGGGACTCGTTCAGATTGACGGTCGCAAGCCATATGTGGACTTCGCCATCATCCATGCAGATGAGAACAGAGGATGTTCTTGATTCGCTTGGCTTAGCTATAACCTCAGATTTTTAGAGGACAAAGACCAAGAGAAGGTCCTATGTCCAATAAAAAGCTAAGTAGACGGGCTGAAAAGCCATGTCTAAGCCATTGGAGGCAGAAGGAGAAGGCAAGGACCTTGGGGGGTACCCACCCAAGGGACTTTTGTCACCTTGTAGTGGTGGCCGGTGCATAACTTCGCAGAGTTTTCTCTTTCTTTCTATGGATTTTCTGTGCTTTTTTCTGATCTGGGATCTCTGTTCGTGGAAGAAGTTATTCTCCTTTTGAATGCTTTGGATGCTCTCCTATTTATAGGCTCTTGGTAGCCTTTTAGGAGGGTTTATGGGCTTTTATTATCATTAAGCCGCATAATGGGAGGAGTTACAAGGTTTAATTCCTTTATTTTGTAGCTCCTTTTTCTTGGCTTCTGATTGGCCGGTGGAGATTGAGGGCATTTAATCGCCTTTAATCGCCATGATGGGAGGAGTTTCATGGGTTAAATGCTATGAATCAATTGACTTGTAACTCCTGGATGCTTGCTTCTGATTGAGCCGTCCAAAGAAATGAATTAATGACTGCAATAAAGCTAGCCAATTAATTGCATTAAGTGGTCGCCAAGCAGTTGAAGAGTCGCGGTCCGTGCCGCGTCTTTTGGGGTTCTTCTGGCGATGATCACGATGGATCTTCATATAGATCGACATCGGATGACCATGTAACTTCAGGCATTGATTGCCAATAGCGGGTCGGTGCCATCTGTCCTGTCGATTTCTCGATCGGTCGGGTAGAAAGCACACTTTTTGGTTGACCGGTTGGTGATCAATGTTGATTTTGATACTCTTGAAGATTGACCCATGATTTTGATGGATGTTGAAGGATTTGGTACCTCTAAAGTATGAATTTTGGAAATTTCTTGGAGTTGGAAGCTTCGAATCGCAAAAAAACGACGAAAAATGGGCCTTCCGGGGCAAACCCAGCGACTTGGGGCTCCATGGTCGCAGGGGCCTGCGACCCTAGGCCAGGGTCGCGGGGGTTTGCGACCCTAGGGGGGAATTTTCCCCTTTTGTCCCATTTTGCGGCCGTTTTGAGCTATTTTTTTCATTCTTTTTTCTCCTGTATTTTTCCTGACATTTTTGCACATTTATTGGCCTGATTTCCCTGTATAAAACTTGATGAGAATCCCTGAATTCTGGGGTGCAAAGTTTCCAATTTTCCGCGAAAGTCGAAGACTCTGTCGCGTAGAGCTGCCGATTTTCCGTCAGAAGCTGAAACTGGGCCAAACGATGTTGGAATGACCTGAAGTTTGAGGTGAAGCCTCCTGAGCAATAAATAAGACCAACCATAGGCTTTTATTTGAGTTTTGAAGTCGTATGGGTCCTGTCACCAGTAGACTTGATTTTATCGCGAGGAAGATGTCGTGGCTTGATGTGCGGTCAACCGATGTCCGATTGACTTGAAATTTGACAAGGAACCTATTGGAGTCATTTTGAGATGATCCACAGGCTCTATCTTGGAAACCATGGTCCCGGGGAGCTTCACCGCCGAGAGGCCTGATTTAGCTTCTGAGAGTCAAAGTATGGTCGAATGTTGTCGAAATGACTTGAAACTTGACGTGTAGTCCTTTGTAAGCATTTTGAAGCAGTCCATGTGCTCTTTTTGATGAGTGATGGCCTCGGTGGTTCTCGCCGCCAAGAGGTTTGATTTAGTTGTTCGAGGGTTAATGGAGGGTCAAATGTTGTCAGTTTGACTCGAAACTTGACGTGGAGCCTTTTGGATGTATTTTGAGACTATCCATAGGCTCTAATCGAAGATTTGGTGTCTCCGATGCTGTTGCCGCCGAGAGCTCCTATTTAGCTATCGGAGAAGCGAAGTTAGGCTAAATGATTTTGAAATGGCCCAAAACTTCTTGTGTACTCCTCTTTTGGCTGTCTTGAAGAATCTTGTAGTTTTTGTTTGATTCTGACAAGATTTGATTTTTGGAAGTAACATTGCCTATTTATGGCAGGCTGCAGCTTCATGTAGCTTTCTTGAGTTTTGGAGAGGCCAAGTGACACATTTTTTATGTCAACACATGCCCCCTCGAGGTACAGTGACCAGTTGCTTAACTTTTGTAGTCGATGTGCCTCAAAGAGATTCTTGAAGGAGAGCTTGTGACTTGACCAAGAGTCTTTGAGCAGTCTTTCTTTTGGTAGAGTGGCCTTTTGAGCTTCAAGAGGAATTTTATGGTACTGAAAGGGATCACATAACATCTCGAGGCAAAGTTTTGAAGATGACATCAGGGATGTGGATTTTGTTTTTTGTTTTTGACCTTGTGACCTAACAAGCTGTATGTGGCAGGTTAGGGGGTCGGGTTTGATTTTGACCGTATGACCCAACAAGCTATATGTGGAATGTTGGGGGGTCGATTTTGGTTTTGATCTTGTGACCTTACAGGCTGTATGTGGCAAGTTAGGGGATCAGGATTTGGTTTTTTTGTTCTGGTCTTGTGACCTAACAAGCTGTATGTGGCAAGTTAGGGGACCAGGATTTGGTTTGGATTTTTATGGAATGTCAATTTCAAGATTTTGGCTCAATTTGGTATATGAGGCTTGGATGGTTTGATTTTTGGAAGCTCATGGGGCTTGGAATTCTTTTTTGTATGGTCCAATCAACTCAAAAGAGGCATGGAACCATTTTTGTATGCTCTTGGTAAGAGGGATTTCTCTTTGACTAAAAGTCCTTTTTTTATGCCTAGGTGGTCAAACCTGGCTCATATGGGCTAACCCATGGGACCTTAAGCTTTTGAAATGGCTTAGATCTCATTGTTGGAATTTGAGATGACTTAAGAAGTTTAATGAAGCATTGAAGTGTTTAGTATCTCAAGTAATCATTTGATGTTGGAATTATTGTCAACACAATGTTACAAGTATGGTGTTGATAGTGTGGTGTTGATAGAGCTTCAAAGTAAACAGAGTTGAACCAGGTTCAGGAATTCAGAATTCCTGAAGCAGAGTGGCAGGTCAACCGGGCACCTCATACGGTCGACCGGGCAAGAGAAACCTGCAGAAAACAGATTTAGATAGCTCCCAGTTATTTTGTGACACAGTGTGTAGCCGGTCGACCGGGGACCCCATGCGGTCGACCGAGCACGACAGTTATCTGCTTCCACAGTGTGTCGCCGGTCGACCGAAGACACCATGATGTCGACCGAGCACGGGAACCAGAATTGCGCAGAAATTAGAAGTTGTGCACGAAAATTCAGGAATCTTTTGTATTTCGTTTGGGACTCTTTCTAAACGAATTCTAGCCTAATTTGAACACTCTTAAGGGTTACCATAACCTATATAAAGGCTTGATTGGTTCGTTTTCAAGTACACAGAAGAGAAGAGAGAACAAAAAGAAAGAGTTTTGGAGAGAAGAGTGATTGGAGAAGAAGCAGTTGCTGTGTGCAGTTGTGTTGCACGTTTCTACAGCAAGTGTGGACGAGAATGCGCTCATGAAGATGGTGATTCGTCCATAAGATAAGTGTCTCTCTGTTTATGCTTTAATTTTCAAATTGTAAGGGATTGAGAGAGAGAGATTGTAGAGGGGAAAGGCTGTAGAAAAGTTCTCTACTTTAATTCTGTAGAACATCAAGTTGGTGTTTGGTGTTAGGGGTTTGGTGATCCTATCTGTTGGTGCAGATAAATTGTAAAGGGAGTAGGTGCTTCCTAGATAGTTGGTGTCGCATGGAGGAAAGCGAGAATGTTGACTCGTATATGCAACGAGTGAATGAAGTCACGAATGACATTCGTGGACTAGGGGAGGAGATTAAAGAACCAGTCATCGTCAAAAAGGTTCTAAGATCTCTTCTTCCCCGGTTTGATTCAAAAGTCTCAGCCATAGAAGAAGGATCTGAATGAATTTACCATGGATGAGTTGCATGGTTCACTCACTGCCTATGAGATGCGTATAGGTAAGACGTCTTCATCTGATAGAGAAGCGGCCTTCAAAGTTCAGAAAAAGGGAAAAGAGATTGCTGGTCATGATGCTGATACTGATGATGATGAGCTTGAGGCTCAATTAGTTAGAAAGCTGAAGAAAGGAAGCAATGGAAAGTACAAAGGGAAGCTACCCTTTAAATGCTTCAATTGTGGCGGTATTGGTCACTTTGCTGCGAAGTGTCCGCGGAAAGAAAACAATGATGATGACTCTTATGTTGATAAGAGTAAATGGAAGAAAAATTTCAGAAAGAGGGGCAAAGCAAAAAGCTTCATCAGTCAATATAATGACAGCTCGTCTGAAACTTCAGATGATGATGAATCAGCCGAGGCAACTGAAGCTCTCTTCATGGTCACTGTTGAAGAAGAAGAGGAGCAAGAGCCGGAAGACGAAGAGGAGGCTGAGGTCAATCTTGAAGAAGAACTCATTGCCGCACTTGAGGAGCTTAGCATGGAACGAAAAACAAGTAAGAAAAATCTGAAACTTCTTCATGAATCTGAAAGTTTAGTTATTGCTTTGAAAACTCAAGTTGAAGAATATAAAAGAATGGTGGAAGTCCTTGAAAATCAAATAAGTATCAAAAAGGAAGAGGCTATGAGTTCACCAAAAGCAAGCTGCTCTCCCTTCAATCGCTAGAGCAAAGGCTGAAAACTTGGAAAGTCACCAAAAACTCAAAGTGCTCCAAGCAATTGAAGGGACAATGAAACTCAATGAAATTCTGAAATTTCAAAAGCCCTTCCACAATAAATTTGGTATTGGATTTGAGACCGGAGAGTCCTCTAAAGCTGCACCTTCTTTGTTTATGAAACAAAGTGCCATACCTCTCAAGGCTACAAAGCTTCAAATTCAGCCCAGTATTGAGATGGTCAATAAGAAAAGGTTTGTGGAGTTTAACAAGCCACCTAAGAAAGGAAGAATGTTCAGATTCTATGGTTATTGCTATCATTGTAATAGATATGGACATAAAAGAGCTGATTGTAGATTCTATGTTAGAAACAGCCCATTTGTGACTAGGAACCCTTTTTCAATCCTAAACAGCCACAAAATTGAGTGCTATAAGTGTCATAATTATGGACACTTGGCTAGGGATTGTAGGTTGCCTATTGCTAACCAATTTCAGGATGAAAAGAAACCCAAGTTAGTTAAGGCATGGAGGGCAAAGAAAAGGGAAGATAATTCCAAGGAATCTCTCATTGTGCAAACGGCATTCAATGCACAAAAGAAGGCAGCACCATGGGTCCTTGATAGTGGCTGTTCAAGCCATATGACAGGTGATAAGGAAAAATTTATCAAATTACAGCACTATGAAGGCGGATCAGTGAAGTTTGGTAACAATGATGGTGCCAAAATCTGTGGAAAAGGTGTTGTTCAGCTAAAGGCAAACAAGATCAGATCAGACGAGGTCTTATATGTGTCTGGACTGAGACACAACTTGCTTAGTGTGAGCCAGATCTGTGACAAAGGCCACGAAGTTGTCTTCACTAAGAATGGGTTTGCTATCAAGAAGTGTAGCAACGGCAAAACAGTGGCTACTGGATCTAGGACTGCTGGAAATCTCTATACATTGTCAGATGGAGTTGAAAAGACTTGCTTGATGAGTCGGACAGAGGAAAGTTGGTTGTGGCACAAACGCCTTGGGCATCTAAACTTTGATAACATGTCAAAGATTTGCAACTCAAAGGCTGTCAGAGGTATGTCTACAGTTGAAAAGCCTTCCAACCCCATTTGCGATTCTTGCCAAAAGGGAAAGCAAACGAGGGTAATGTTCAAGTCAAAGGAACATCATTCAAAGAAACCTCTTGAGCTAGTGCACACTGATCTCTGTGGACCGATGCGAACTCAAAGCACCAATGGAGATAAGTATTTTATGTTATGCATTGATGATTATACTCGTATGACATGGGTATTGTTTCTTAAGCATAAACATCAAGCACTTGATCGTTTTAAAGTGTTTAAAGCACAGGTTGAAAATATGCTTAGAAAACGTATCAAGATTTTAAGGTCTGATCGAGGCGGTGAATTCACGTATGAAGAGTTCACTAACTATTGTGAGCACCATGGCATTCAAAGACAATATTCAGCCCCTAGAACTCCACAGCAAAATGGAGTCGTGGAACGAAAAAATCATACCGTGCAAGAGATGGCTCGCACAATGCTAACTGAGAGTAAGCTAGCTGACAAATACTGGAAGGAGGCAATCCATACGGCTGTATACATTCAGAATCGATGCTTGATTAGGCCACATGAAGACAAAACTCCTTACGAGCTATGGTTTGGGAGAAAAGCAACAGTCAAGCACTTCAGAGTCTTCGGTAGCAACTGTTACATCAAGCGTCTTGAACAAAATCCGGGCAAATTTGATGAAAGAGCTGATGAAGGTATATTTCTGGGTTACTCTTCCTCTAGTAAGGCTTACAGATGTCTTAACAAAAGGACCAGAAAAATTATAGAAAGTGCCGATGTTAGAATTGATGAAAACCATGAATCAAAGAATGTAACTCATCATGACAGTCCAGTTTATGAGGACTCGAGTGAGATTGATGATGAAGTGGCTGAACCTAATGATTCTGAGAAATCAAAGGATGACTCAGAGGATGCTACAACTAGAAAGAAAAGCACTTGGGTAGAGCAACACCCTAAGGATCAAATCATTGGAGATCCTGAGGCCGGTGTTAAAACAAGACAAAGTGTAGTTAGCAATTACTCACTTGTGTCCACCATTGAACCCAAGACTGTGGCTGAAGCCAGTCTCGATGAAAGTTGGTTGAAAGCTATGCATGAGGAGTTGGAACAAATTGAGAAGAACTCCACATGGGAACTAGTTTATCGACCTACCGATAAGAATGGTACTAAATGGGTCTTTCGGAATAAGCTGAATGAAGATGGTCAGGTCATACGAAACAAAGCAAGGTTGGTTTGTAAAGGCTATGCTCAAGTTGAAGGCATAGATTTTGAAGAGACCTTTGCACCGGTGGCTCGTCTGGAAGCCATTCGTATGTTTCTTGCATTGGCTGCATACAAGACCTTCAAGGTATTTCAGATGGATGTAAAGTCAGCCTTCTTGAATGGATTACTTGAAGAAGAGGTCTACATTGAGCAACCTGATGGTTTTCTTATTAGCAAAAATTCAGACCTAGTGTGCAAGTTGAAAAAGGCTCTTTATGGGCTGAAACAAGCGCCAAGGGCGTGGTATGCAAGACTGGACCTCTATCTCCGCAAGATCGGCTTTGGAAAAGGACTAGTTGATAGCAATCTTTATGTCAAAATAGAGTTGAGCAAACAGCTGGTTGTCATTGTTTATGTCGATGACATAATCTTTGGTGGCAATGATGAAGAAATGTGCAGGAATTTTGCTGAAGAGATGAAGAAAGAATTTGAGATGTCAATGCTTGGAGAACTAAAGTTCTTCCTTGGTTTACAAGTTCAGCAGCTGAAACATGGTATCTTCATATCACAGATGAAATACATCAAGGAAATGCTGAAGCGTTTTAACATGGAAGACAGCAAGCCAGTGAGCACACCAATGACAACGAACACAAAGCTAAGCAAAGATGATAAGGGTTCGTCCGTTGATCACACCACTTATCGTTCTATGATAGGAAGCTTGCTTTATTTGACTGCTACAAGACCGGATCTTCTGCAAGCAGTATGTATGGTGGCTCGATTTCAAGCATCACCAACTGAGACGCACCTTACAGCAGTAAAAAGGATATTTCGATATCTGAAAGGTACCATGGAGCTTGGCATTTGGTATCCTAAAGGCAAATCCTTCACTCTTGTTGCATACTCTGACGCCGATTGGGCTGGATGTATAGATGATCGCAAGAGTACAAGCGGTGGTGCATTCTATCTCGGTGAAAGGTTGGTGGCATGGCATAGTAAGAAACAAGATTCAGTATCCCTTTCTACAGCGAAAGTGGAATATATTGCAGTGGCAACTTGTTGTACGCAAGTGTTATGGATGCGGCAAATGCTCTCTGATCTAGGAGTTCCGACAACGGATCCTACGCCGATCCTCTGTGACAACACAAGTGCAATTCACATCTCTAAGAATCCTGTTCAGCATTCTAGAACCAAGCATGTTGCAATCCGCTATCACTTTCTCAAGGAAAAGGTTGCAGACGGCGAGGTAAAGTTGGAATATGTTCCAACTACTGAGCAAGTTGCTGATATCTTCACAAAACCTCTGCCAAAGGAAGTCTTCGAGTATCTCCGGAAAAAATTAGGAGTTACTCACTCTCCTAATCCTTAGGAGATGTGTTTGAAAGGGGGAGCACTGTATTCCTTGAATATACTATTCGCTCCTTCGTTGGTCCCTTTGGACTTGTTGTCAAAGGGGGAGAAAAGAATGTTATGCTAGGAGAAAGCTATGCTAGAAGAAGTTGTTGTGCTATGATAGCTTGAGGGAGATTGGTATCAAGAATGTGAAGATCTTGATTCTGTTGGTCTATGGTTCCGAAGGAGATTGGTATCAAGAATGTGAAGATCTTGATTCTGTTGGTCTATGGTTCTGAATGGTTCTGAAGAAGTTTCATGAAGCTCAATTGGTTCAAAGTGTTCCAAGTGTTGAAGTTCTAAGTGTTGCCAACAATTCCAAAGGGGGAGATTGTTGGAATTTGAGATGACTTAAGAAGTTTAATGAAGCATTGAAGTGTTTAGTATCTCAAGTAATCATTTGATGTTGGAATTATTGTCAACACAATGTTACAAGTATGGTGTTGATAGTGTGGTGTTGATAGAGCTTCAAAGTAAACAGAGCTGAACCAGGTTCAGGAATTCAGAATTCCTGAAGCAGAGTGGCAGGTCGACCGGGCACCTCATGCGGTCGACCGGGCAAGAGAAACCTGCAGAAAACAGATTTAGATAGCTCCCAGTTATTTTGTGACACAGTGTGTAGCCGGTCGACCGGGGACCCCATGCGGTCGACCGAGCACGACAGTTATCTGCTTCCACAGTGTGTCGCCGGTCGATCGAAGACACCATGACGTCGACCGAGCACGGGAACCAGAATTGCGCAGAAATTAGAAGTTGTGCACGAAAATTCAGGAATCTTTTGTATTTCGTTTGGGACTCTTTCTAAACGAATTCTAGCCTAATTTGAACACTCTTAAGGGTTACCATAACCTATATAAAGGCTTGATTGGTTCGTTTTCAAGTACACAGAAGAGAAGAGAGAACAAAAGAAAGAGTTTTGGAGAGAAGAGTGATTGGAGAAGAAGCAGTTGCTGTGTGCAGTTGTGTTGCACGTTTCTACAGCAAGTGTGGACGAGAATGCGCTCATGAAGATGGTGATTCGTCCATAAGATAAGTGTCTCTCTGTTTATGCTTTAATTTTCAAATTGTAAGGGATTGAGAGAGAGAGATTGTAGAGGGGAAAGGCTGTAGAAAAGTTCTCTACTTTAATTCTGTAGAACATCAAGTTGGTGCTTGGTGTTAGGGGTTTGGTGATCCTATCTGTTGGTGCAGATAAATTGTAAAGGGAGTAGGTGCTTCCTAGATAGTTGGTGCTATCTGAAACTTAAGGGTTGGTGCTCTTTGTCGTTGGTGCGACTAAATAGATTCAGATCTGTTCCGGATCGGTGTTCGGACAGTCTATGAACCGTGGACGTAGCCTTTTGGTGAACCACGTTAAATCTGGTGTCCTTGTGTGATTTGATTTGCTTTTGTTGTTAAATTGGACCTGTTTTTAAGGAATCACTGATTCACCCCCCCCCTCTCAGTGATCGCGATATCTAACACTCATATGGTCTCATTTTTATAAAGAATATTTAAAAATATCTCCTTTGGATAGAGAATATCTAAGAATATCTTTATTTGGAGAGAATCTCTCATGTTCCGTTTATTTTGGGAGAGAATATCTCAAGATATCTTTCTTTGGGAGAGAATCCCTCAAGATATCTTTCTTTTGGGAAAGAATCTTTCTAATTTATTTCTTTTGGTAAGGTTACTAATTAGTAACACTTACGTCTTTCTTGTTTCCTTCATTGCTTGGCTCTCTTCTATAAAAGCAAGGAGGAGGTTGGATCTCTTGCTTTTATTGCTTTCTTTTGTAACAATCTCAAGAGTGCTCAAAGACCAAGAGTTTTTCTTCTTCAAGGATCTTCAAGCTTTTCTTCTTCTTTTTCTTCTCCATCAATGGCTTCATGTAAGTTCTCTTTCTCAAGAAAATCCCATTGTAGAAAGTAGGATGGTAAAAAAGAAAAAGAAAGTGCTTGTTTTTTTTTTTCTTCCTTTTCTTTTCTTTTTTTTTCACGTGTTTTCTTCTCTTTTTTTTTACACATGTTTTTGTTTTTTTTTTTCTTGTGCTTTTTCTTTTTTTTTTTCGCACGTTTTTTTTTGTGGGCCGTACGGACAGATCCGTATGGATCTGGCCGTACGGCCAAGTGGCCTATGGTCCAGTCCCATTTTTTGTTTCTTTTTTTTTGCTAATCTTTTTTTTTCTCCCTTTTTTTGAGAAAGTTTTCTTTTTCTTCTTCTTTTTTGTTCTTTTCTTTCTCCTTTTTTTTTTGAGAAAGTTTCTTTTTTCTTGTTTTGCTCATCATGATAATGAATTTTTTGGCAAACCAAGATGTTCATGCATGCATTCTTTTGTAAATTGAGTTGGTAGCATGATGTGATAGCATACCTGAAAGTTTTTTGCAAATTTGGGAATTTGGAGCTCACAGTGATGTTGAGCCCTTCCTGATTTTGTGGAGACTTTGAGGTTTCAAAAGTTTGGAGTTTTGGAGCTCGCAGTAATGTTGAGCCCATCTTCAAGCTTTCTATTTATTTCGGGATATTTGTCTTTTTCTTCGGAATTGCCCCGGAGTCATGTCAAAATTTCTCCAGATTTTCCTTTAGCGAAATCCTGTCATTTTGATGATTGATCTTTTTCTTTTCTAACCTTTGCAGGTGGTTCCTCCAGAACGAACAAGGGTAAAGAGCCTGCTACAAGCGTACCACGTCAATCTGCTAGATCTTCTAATTCGGCCGTTCAGCAGGCTTAGGAGAAGGTCCAGTATGTCGAGTGAAACCTGGAAGAGTGTGACTCCCTCAATAGAGATGAGATGAGGCAGCGACTGATCGCTCTCAATAATGAGGAGTTTTATCAGATCATGGTAAGCAACCATCCTTGGGTGATAGACGATCAGAGGGTTTTGCCCAAGCCTACCTTCTTCTTTGGTGATGCAGTCCCTGACAACGTGACATACCAGAGGAGATGTTTCCAGTCCTCTTACACAGTTGATGGTGAGAAGAGAACCATTGTTACCTGGTCGACGTTTGATCGCACTATCTCGATTATGAGCCTTGCTCCCACATGCTCTAAGAGGGAAGATCCTCCAAGCTGGGTGAGAAGGACAAATGTAATCAAGACCAAGGTTTTTGTTGGCAGTTCTCCTGGATATGCGGAGAAGTCACATGCTGACATGGATTTGTTGATGTCGGCCAGCGGCTACCAGGGCTCTAATTATCTGTCGGTCGCTTTGGGACCGGTGGGCCTTGGCATTTTCAGCGGTGACGGCAACAATTGGGTGAAGCCTTTTCAACTTCGTGGTCGTTTCAGTGCTGACTCCAAGTGGAAGTCGTGGACTGATCGCGTCCTGCTGATTGGTGGCGCCGTTTTGAATGAAGCCGGGATTTTTGATGCGGTCCGCGCCTTTAGGGAGACCGTGATCTTTTCTGACGAGGCCTTCATGGCTATGTTGGAGTCATTCATTCCATAAACCAATACACTCGTTGTCACGAATGGTGAGATTGGTTTTTCTTTGAAGGAGTTGGGCGTCATTACTGGATTGCCTATCCTTGGAAAACTTTATGAGGAGTTCATGCCGATCGACAGCGTCCTTGAGGAGCAGTCGGAGGAGTTCAGGCTTCTGTACTTTAAGCTTATCGCCTTCTATGATTTTCTGAAGGAGAAGGAGGGCTCGAAAGTTAGATCCAGTAGTTGGAAGAGTTCTGGCTCTTCGTTGATGGACCGCGCATTCCTTTCTCGGTTCTACTGAGGTCGGCGGACGTGGGAGTCCGTTGCGTCCGACCCTTTTGTAACCGGGAGGCAGAAGCGGGTATCAACATTCTTTTGTGTGGTTGTGCCAGATTTTCTATTTTACTTGGAATTGCAAGTGGTGATCCGGAGATCGCCCTTCGCAAGTAAAAAGGAAATCAACTTCTTTCAAGTTTTCCACTGCACAAATATTTAAGAAAAGAGACATTTTCTTGATTTGCCATGAAAGGCGATTTTTTTTTCATTTATAGTCGGTTTTTGGCGTTTATAGCCGATTTTGGCATTTATTGCTGATTTTGGCGTTTATAGCCTATTTTACAATTCTTATCAATAATGAAAGAGAAGAGTTGTGATTTTTGTCTCTTTTATAAAAATACAAACTACAATGAAAAGGAGGATCTAACTTCTCAGGAGATTGTGGGGGGACTCGTTCAGATTGACGGTCGCAAGCCATATGTGGACTTCGCCATCATCCATGCAGATGAGAACAGAGGATGCTCTTGATTCACTTAGCTTGGCTATAACCTCAGGTTTTTAGAGGACAAAGACCAAAAGGAGCTCCTATGTCCAATAAAAAACTAAGTAGACGGGCTGAAAAGCCACGTCTAAGCCGATTTTGGAATTTATAGCCGATTTTTGGCGTTTATAGCTGATTTTGGCGTTTATAGCCGATTTACAATTCTTATCAATAATGAAAGACAAGAGTTGTGATTTTTGTCTCTTTTAGAAAAATACAAACTACAATGAAAAGCAAGAAAAGGAGGATCTAACTTCTCAGGAGATTATGGGGGACTCGTTCAGATTGGCGGTCGTAAGCCATATGTGGACTTCGCCATCATCCATGCAGATGAGAACAGATGATGCTCTTGACTCGCTTGGCTTGGCTATAACCTCAGATTTTTAGAGGACAAAGACAAGTGGAGGTCCTATGTCCAATAAAAAGATAAGTAGACGGGCTAAAAAGCCACGTCTAAGCCATTGGAGGTAGAAGGAGAAGGCAAGGACCTTGGGGGAACCCCCAAGGGACTTTTGTCACCTTGTAGTGGTGGCCGGTGCAAAACTTTCGCAGAGTTTTCTCTCTTTCTTTCTCTTAGATTTCTGATGCCTTTTTTGTCTGGATTTCCGGATTTTCCGAAGTCTCTCTCTGGAATGCTTGGGATGCTCTCCTATTTATAGGCTCTTGGTAGCCATTTAGGAGAGTTTATGGGCTTTAATTGTCATTAAGCTGCATAATTGGAGGAGTTACAAATTTTAATTCATTTACTTTGTAACTCCTTTTTCTTGGCTTCTGATTGGCCGGTGGAGATTGAGGGCATTTAATCGCCTTTAATTGCCATGATGGGAGGAGTTTCATGGGTTAAATGCCATGAATCAATTGACTTGTAAATCCCGGATGCTTGCTTCTGATTGGGCCATCCAAAGAAATGAATTAATGACTGCAATAAAGCTAGTCAATTAATCGCATTAAGTCGTCGCCGAGCAGTTGAAGAGTCGCGGGCCGTGCCGCTTCTTTTGGGATTCTTTTAGCGATGATCATCGATGGATCTTTATGTAGATCAACATCGGATGACCATGTAACTTCAGGTATTGGTTGCCAATAGCGGGTCAGTGTCATTTGTCCTGTCAATTTCTCGATTGGTCGGGTAGAAAACACACTTTTTTGGTTGACCGGTTGGCGATCAATATTGATTTTGATACTCTTGATGATTGACCCGTGATTTTGACGGATGTTGAAGGATTTGGTGTCTCAAAAGTATGAGTTTTGGAAAATCCCAGGAGTTGGAAGCTTCGAATCGCGAAAAACGACGAAAAACGGGCTTTCCGGGGCGAACCCGGCGATTCTGGGCTCCATGGTCACAGGCGAGGGCTCAACATCGCTGGGTTAAACGATGTTGGAATTACCTAGAATTTGGTTGAAGCCTCCTGAGCAATAAATAAGACCAACCATAGGCTTTTGTTTGAGTTTTGAAGCCGTTTGGGGACCTATTGCCAATAGACTTGTTTTTGTCGCGAGGGGGATGTCGCGCTTTGATGTGCGGTCAACCGATGTCCGATTGACTTGAAATTTGACAGGGAATCTTTTGGAGTCATTTTGAGATGATCCAGAGGCTCTGTCTTAGAAACCATGGTCCCGGGGAGCTTCGCCGCCGAGAGGCCTGATTTGACTTTCGAGCGTCAAAGTATGGTCAAATGTTGTCGAAATGACCTGAAACTTGACGTGTAGCCCTTTGTAAGCATTTTGAAGCCGTCCATGTGCTTTGTCTGATGATTGATGGCCTCGGTGGTTCTCGCCGTCGAGAGGCTTGATTTAGCTGTTCGAGGGTTGATGTAAGGTCAAACGTTGTCGGTTTGACTTGGAACTTGACGTGGAGCCTTTTGGATGTATTTTGAGACTATCCATCCATAAGCTCTGATCGAAGATTTCGTGTCTCCGATGCTTTCGCCGCCGGGAGCTCCTTTTCAGCTGCCGGAGAAGCGAAGTTAGGCCAAATGATTTTGAAATGGCCCGAAACTTCTTGTGTACTCCTCTTTTGGCTGTCTTGAAGGATCTTGCAGTTTTTGTCTGATTCTAACAAGATTTGATTTTTTGTAGTAGCATTGCCTATTTATGGCAGGCTGCAGCTTCATGTAGTTCTCTTGAGTTTGGAGAGGCAATGTGCTTTTTTTGTTGTTAACAAATGCCCCCTCGAAGTGCAGCGACGAGTTGCTTAACTTTTGTAGTCGATGTGGCTCGAAGAGATTTTTGAAGGAGAGATTGTGACTTGACCAAGAGTCTTTGAGCAGTCTTTCTTTTGGTATTGTAGCTTTTTGAGCTTCCAGAGGAATTTTTTTGGTAGTGAAAGGAATCACGTACCATCTCGAGGCAAAGTATTGAAGATGACATTAGGAATGTGAATTTGGGTTTTGACCTTGTGACCTAACAAGCTATATGTGATATGTTAGGGGGTTGTGTTTGGTTTTGACCATGTGACCCAACAAGCTGTCTGTGGAATGTTGGGGGGTCGATTTTGGTTTTGATCTTTTGACCTAACAGGCTATATGTGGCAAGTTAGGGGATCATGTTTTGGTTTTTGGTTTGGTCTTGTGAGATAACAAGCTGTATGTGGCAAGTTAGGGGACCAGGATTTGGTTTGGGTTTTTGTAGAATGTCAATTTCAAGATTTTGGGTCAATTTGGTATATGAAAGCTGGATGGTTTGATTTTTGGAAGCTCATGGGGCTTGGAATTCTTTTTGTATGGTCCAATCAACTCAAAAGAGGCATGGAACCATTTTTGTATGCTCTTGGTAAGAGGGATTTCTCTTTAACTAAAAGCCCAAATTTTTTTTTTTTTAGTGCCAAGGTGGTCAAACCTGGCTCATATGGGCTAACCCATGGGACCTTAAGCTTTTTGGAATGGCTTAGATCTTATATGGTGTCATTTTTATAAAGAATATCTAAAAATATATCCTTTGGGTAGAGAATATCTCAGAATATCTTTATTTGGAGAGAATCTCTCATGTTCCCTTTATTTTGGGAGAGAATATCTCAAGATATCTTTCTTTGGGAGAGAATATCTCAAATCTCTTATCTTTTGGGAGAAAATCTCTCATTGATTTCTTTTTGGGAGAGAATCCCTCAAGATATCTTTCTTTTGGGAAAGAATCTTTCTAATTTCTTTCTTTTTGTAATGTTACTAATTAGTAACACTTACCTCTTTCTTCTTTCCTTCTTTGGTTTGCTCTCTTCTATAAAAGCAAGGAGGAGGTTGGATCTCTTGCTCTTATTTCTTTCTTTTGCAATAATCCCAAAAGGGCTTCAAGACCAAGAGTTCTTCTTCTTCAAGATCTTCAAGACTATATTCTTCTTCTCCATCAATGGCTTCAAGTAAGTTCCCTTTTTCAAGAAAACACCATTGTAGGAAATAGGATGATAAAAAAGTTCTTTCTTTTTTTGTTGTTTCTTTCTTTTCTTTTCTTTTTTTGTCTTTTTCACGTGTTTTCCCCTTTTTTTTACACATTTTTTCTTTTTTTTTCTCGTGCTTTTTTTTGCACGTTTTTTTTTTCTTTTCTGGGCCGTACGAAAAGATCCGTACGGATCTGGCCGTATGGCCATATGGCCTGCGGGCCAGTCCCTCTTTTTTTCTTTTTTTTTCGCTCATCATGATAATGCAATTTTTGGCAAACCAAGATGTTCATGCATGTATTTTTTTGTAAATTGAATTTGTAGCATGATGTGATAGCATACCTGAAAGTTTTTGCAAATTTGGGAATTTGGAGCTCGCAGCGATGTTGAGCCCTTCCTGATTTTGTGGAGACTTTGAGGTTTTGAAAGTTGGGAGTTTCGGAGCTCGTAACAATGTTGAGCCCATCTTCAAGCTTTCTATTTCTTTCGGGGTATTTCCTTTTTCTTTGGAATTTCCCCCGAGTCATGTCAAAATCTCGCCAGATTTTTTTAGCGAAATTCTGTCATTTTGATGATTGATCTTTTTCTTTCCCAACCTTTTGCAGGTGGTTCCTCCAAAACGAACAAGGGTAAAGAGCCTGCTACAAGCGTACTGTAAGGGGGTTTTGGGGGTTGCCCTCCCCTCACAGAGTGGTAGACCACTCGGGCGCATTTGTATACACTTTGGGGGGCTTATTTCCCGGAGGGTGCCCTTAATCATGCGTTTGGCTCCGTAGAGTGGCCTCCCCAGGAATCGAACCCGCGACGTCTCAGTCTCTTATAGTTTTGGGCGTTTGGCTCCGTAGAGTGGCCTCCCCAGGAATCGAACCCCCAAAACCCCCTTACACGTACCTCGTCGATCTGCTAGATCTTCTAATCCGGCCGTTTAGTAGGCTTGGGAGAAGGTCCAGTATGTTGAGAGAAACATCAAAGAGTGCGACTCCCTCAACAGAGATGAGATGAGGCAGCGACTAATCGCTCTGAAGGGAGAGAAATTTTATAAGATCATGGTAAGCAGTAGTCCTTGGGTGATGGACGATCAGAGGGTTTTGCTCAAGCCTACCTTCTTCTTTGGTTATGCAGTCCCTGATGACATGACATACCAGAGAAGATGTTTTCAGTTCTTTTACACAGCTGATGGTGAGAAGAAGACTATTGCTACTCGGTCGACGTTTGATCGTACTATCTCGATCATGAGCCTTGCTCCCACATGTTATAAGAGGGAAGATCCTCCAAGCTAGGTGAAAAAGACAAATGTAATCAAGACCGGGGTTTTTGTTGGCAGTTCTCCTGGATATGCGGAGAAATTACCTGCTAACATGGACATGTTGATGCCGTCCAGCGGTTACCAGGGCTCTGATTATCCGTCGGTCGATTTGGGACCGGTGGGCCTTGGCATTTACAGCGGTGACGGCAGCAATTGGGTGAAGCCTTTTCAACTTCGTGGCCGTTTCAATGCTGACTTCGAGTGGAAGACGTGGACTGATCCCATCCTGCTTATTGGTGGCGCCGTTTTGAAGGAAACCATGATTTTTGATGCGGTCCGCGCCTTTATGGAGACCGTGATCTTTTTTGACGAGGCCTTCATGGCTATGTTGGAATCATTCCTTCCACAAACCAATACCTTCGTTGTGACGAATGGTGAGATTGGTTTCTCTTTGAAGGAGCTGAGCGCCATTACTGGATTGCCCATCCTTTGCAGACTCTATGAGGAGTTTATGCCGATTGACAGCGTCCTTGAGGAGCAATCTGAGGAGTTCGGGCTTTTGTACTTTCAGCTCGTCGCCTTCTATGATTTTTTGAAGGAGAAGGAGGGCTCAAAAGTAAGATCCAGCAGTTGGAAGAGTTTTAGCTCTTTGTCTCCCAACTTCTTTGAAAGTGGGGAGCCTTCTGATAGCATGACCTGGGAAGACAGGGCTAAGGATCCGGGTTCGAAGAAGATTTCGGCTATACAAGAAGAGTTGAGAGATTTCTTTGAGAGTACAAACGCCATATGTCCTAACATTGCACTGCGGAGAGATCTCGCTGTTTACCTCACTTATTGGCTAGGTGAGGCCGTTTTTACTGGAGGAGATGGAACGCACATCAGGCCGCATTGTATTTTTTCGGCTTGTCAGATGGCGTTTGGAGAGCAGCTTGCTTTGGTGCCAGCTCTTTACTCCTACTTGTGCACCGAACTGCAGGCTGCTGCTTTTTTGGTTAGGCTTGGGCTTCTAATGAACAGGGTATTTTCAGCCCATATCTTCTATTCGTGGTATGTATACCACTGTCCTGGCTTCCACCGGCTGGGTGTTGGACAGGATGATGATCCTCTCATGATTCAAAAGGC
Organism: Litsea cubeba; assembly: GCA_012931725.1. Classification (NCBI taxonomy): domain Eukaryota; kingdom Viridiplantae; phylum Streptophyta; class Magnoliopsida; order Laurales; family Lauraceae; genus Litsea; species Litsea cubeba. The sequence goes on from CM022946.1 coordinate 112,501,366, forward strand.
TAAGGGCAAAGCTGTGTCTGAATCACTTTTGTTTGCCCGCATGAGGATCCGACGGTTCAGGGACGTCAAGATGGGGCAATCTTTAGTGAAGCTTTCTCCGAAGTTGCGGAAGAAGGCTTTTGACTTTGGTGCCTCCCGAGACTCTTCCAGGGCAGGGTCGGGAAGGCATTACTCCTTGACAAATGTAGAGAAGGAGTGGCTTTTCAGCATACGTGTCGGCACGATGGTGTACCGCAGACATCTTTTCGTCGACATCCAGCCGTATGTACATTCTCGCTTTGCTCTGCAATTGGGCTTTTCTCAAGGCGTTGTTGGAGCGCCTTCAAGCATGGTGAGGCGCTTTGGAGGTTTACAGGATGGGGGAAATGCATGGGCTTTCTATAGTGCTGAAGACACTACAGCCATGATTTCTTATCCTGTATTGTCGACTTCTTGGACTGCCGGCTTCGCGAAGTGGTTCGCGGAGAGCTTTTCAGCATATCGGGGGCTTTCCAAGAAGGTGTTTGATGTGAAGCTATCGTCTGGAAAAGGCCTTGGAAAGTCGGATGGTGTTCGGCGAGAGGGAGTTTGGGCCTTCCTTTCTAGAGAGAAGCATAAGGTAGGCTTTCTCGGTGACCAGGGCGTCATTGGTTCTGAAGCTGTTCGAGAAATACTTGATGAGGCTTTAGAGCAGCTAGAACAGGAGGAAGCTGAGCTTGATGCTTGGATGCAAGCGGCATAGAGGCGAGTTTCCGTGGAGTCTTCTGGTAAAAGTAGACCATCCAGTGAGGAGTCAAGTGGGAAACCTGACTCTGATAGCGGGGCAGGTTCTTCCAGGAGGCGAGCCCGTAGGAGTAAGAGGAAGAGGAGTCATCGTAGCAGCGAGGGGCCACATGAGGACTCTCCTGACATAGAAGTCCCTCTTACTATCAATGAGGAGGTGCAAGGGAATGCTGACGAGCCTCCAGAAAAGAGAAGCTGAGAAGAAGAGACCGTCGGTGAAGGTATGACTCTTCCTCTTTCTCTTTCCATTTATTTTCATGGGAATTTTCCATGTTCTGATATGCTTCCTGTTTTTGCTTTTCTCTCTTTTTTTTAGCAGAGGAAGACTTGGCGATGCCTGAGGTTCCAACCGATGAGGTGGTGATGGATCCTGTCGGGGCACTTGAAGAAGAACCGAGGGACTCTAGAGTGAATCCAGAATCTCCAATTGGTATAAATTCTCTTGCTTTCTTTTTTTTTTGTCTGTAACTTGGTTTGTTAACATTTTTTTTGTCAGCTGACTTGCCACAGGATTCTGATGACCTTTAAACCATCGATGGATGCAAATGTTGACGATGCTTCCAATGAGTTCACGGAGGAAGGGAGTGTTCCGCCAGTCATCGAAGAAGGTATTTTATAGTAATAACCCTGATAATGATTTTTTTAAAACATGATCATATTCATACCTTTTTGTGTTTCTTTGGCAGGTTTTGAAGTGACAGAGGAGAGTCCATTGCTTCCTTCAGAACCAGAGCAAGGGATGCCAGAGGTTGATCCGGAGGTAGAGACTCCTTCAACCTTTTCTGACATGGTGGAGGAGGTACCTCGTGCTGAGATTCCTTTCCCAGCAGCTCCGACTGGAAAGAGTTCTTTCATTCCTCTTCCAACGGGGATGACATGAGCAGCCGACCGATGGAGCGGGGCGAATCTTCAGTTGGGCCATCTCTTCTTTTTGCGAAGAAGGTGGTGGCGCGGGTTCTGAGCTCTTGGATCGAGACTCTCCTTTCTGGGCACTTGGATGCCGGATTTAGCATGATCCAGCATGTGCAGGAGATTCTTGGTGATGCCGAAGAGGCTGGTCTGGATGTCAATGGTGCCAGGGCGATCGTTGATAGGATCATTGCACTGGGTGACAAGTGGTTTGAGACCACTGGTTTTGCTGATGACCAGTTCTTTAAGGAGATGTTCCTGGACCTTGCTGATAAGGCTAAGTCTGACCTGAATGAGGCTACACAAAGCAGGAAGCAGCTAGTCCGAGAGATGTACTTGGAAGAGCTAGCCATCATTGGGCTGACAAATGAACTTAACATCCTCGATAAGGAGGTCGATGAGGCCAGGAAACGTCTTGAGCATTTGAAGGCACAAGTCGCTGCCAAGTGCGCTGCTATAACAGAGGCTCGCGACAGGGAGAGTGCTCTGATTCACCAGGTCACAGATGCTGATCGAGTTCTCGAAAGGAAGTTTCAAGAGGACAAACAAAGAAAAACTGCTCGGGATAAGCTTCCCGGTGTGAAAAAAGTGTTACAGCCTACCCCAGCATCTCATGGCAAGTTCCTGAAGAAGCGTGCCCTGGAAACTCTGACGGCTGAGGCCAAAAGTTTGCTTAAGGAGCTTAAATTTTGGCTAGAGACCATTTTTGGTTGAGCTCCTGACTTTTTGTAGCAGAAACTATCCTTTTTTTTTGGTACCACATGTATTTTTTTGGTACTTTTTTTTTGTAGTGCTTGTAAACATTTTTTTTTGGTACCACATGTATTTTTTTTGTACTCTTTTTTTTTTGTTTTCCCTGCGCTCACTTAATCTTTTTGTGATGAAAGCAATTGCTAAATGAGATTTGATCAAAAGCTTGTCATTTTGTGAAAATCTTTTGTCAAATGATTGTTTTGGTATGGGAGCCAGATTTTGTTTGTGGCATGAGAACCGATTTTTTGTGGCATTGATAGCCGGTTTTGGTGGCATTGATAGCCGGTTTGTGGCAATGATAGCCGGTTTTTTTTTTCAAAGCCAAGATTTGATTGGTGGCATTGATAGCCGGTTTTGTTTTGTGGCATTGATAGCCGGTTTGTTTTGTGGCATTGATGGTCGGTTTGTGGCATTTATAGCCGGTTTTGATTTGTGGCACCTATAGTCGGTTTTGGTTTTTAAAAATGCAAGTATCGACTAAAAGTCGCCTCCCTGCTGAATGGTCTTGCAAGTATCGATGGAATGTCGCATCCTTGCTCATTCGGTTGCGAGTATCGATGGAATGTCGCATCCTCGCGGATTTGGGTACAAGTATCGATGGAATGTCGCTTCCTTGCTTTTCAAAAATTTTGGTTTTACGGGTACTGACTTGATGTTGTTTCCCCACGATTTTTTAAATTTATTGTTTTCTCGAACCTTTGGGTTGTGGATATCAACTGCAATGTTGCATCTCCACGATTTCTTGGTTTTTTCAAACCTTAGAAATTTGGATTGTGGATATCAACTGAAATGTTGCATCTCCTCGGTTTTTTTTTTGATTTTGCAAGTATCGACGAAATGTCGTTTCCCTGCGATTTTGGAAATGTCGAACAGGTTCACATTCTTCCGATTTGTGCAAGTATCGACTAAGCATCGTTTCCCTGCGGTTTTTGAAAAACCATTTTTTTTTGTTTAAAGACACGAGGGTCATAAGTTTTGACCTAAAACCATTTTGGCGGTAAAAGGCAGGGTGGACTTGGGTGGAAATCCCTGAATCCGAATTTTGTTTTAAACCATGAATTTTGGGTTCCAGGGTTGAAAATTTTGGTCAAGTTAGGAAAATGTTTCTAAACTTGGAATTTTTGAACAATGAAACGGTGAAAATAAGCATTGTTTGAATTTCTAGAAATTTCAGCATTTGATATGAGAATTCTAAAAAGAGTGGGTTTAGCGAGCGAATACCTGGAAACCAGTTTTAGCTGTACAGGCATTGCTCTTACCTAGTTGGGTAAGCCTTCAAGGGTAGTACCGCTTTAAGAACTTGCCATTGATGGGCAGCATACATCTGTCACCCTCCATGTTTAGGACTGCGTATGCGCTGTTGGAGAAAACCTTATCGATGACGTAGGGTTCCTCCCATTATGGCTCAAACTTGCCTTTGGACTTGTGAGCGAAGACCATTGGTCTTTTTACCGTAAGAACCAAGTCACCCTTTTTGTAGGCGCGTTGCCTAGCCTTCTTGTCAAAAGATCCTGCCATGCGTGCCTGGTAAAGTTCAATGCTTTGTCAAGCTTCGAGCCGTCTCTCATCAAGATTGTCCAGCTCATGGAGTCGCGATTTGACATTGCTTTCTTGAGTCATGTCATTTTGCAAGGATACCCTCAAGGATGGAATCTTGTACTTCCAAGGGTACGACAGCTTCGCATCCATAGGCCAAGGAGAATGGTGTGCTACGGGTTGGTCATCGAACGGTGGTTCGATAGGCCCACAAAGCTTCAGACAGTTTGTCGCTCCAGTGTCTTTTGTAACTAGAGACCATTTTCTTGAGGATTTTGCCGAGTGTCTTGTTGAAAGCTTCTGCTAATCCGTTTACTACCGGATTGTATGGAGTCGAATGACAGCTTTGGATTTTGTATTTGTCGCAGAACCTGTAGAATCGATGATCCCGGATTTGTGGTCCATTATCATGGACGAATCTTTTAGGTATGCCGAAACGACAAATGATGTTGGTGCGCAGGAACTGAAGGACTGATGAGGTCTTCATTTCGTTAAGCGCAAATGCTTCTAACCACTTGGAGAAATAATCCGTAGCGGCGAAGATGCAGCGATGACCTTTGTTCGAAGGTAGAGAAAAAGGACCTATGATGTCCATACCCCAGGCTTCGAAAGGCCATGAAATCGCTGTAGGATGTAGCCATTCTGGAGGCATGTGAATGTAATCTCCATGAACTTGGCATTGTTGGCAGCGCTTAGCAAATTGCATTGCGTCAGTTACCATGGCAGGCCAGTAATAACCTAACCTTTTTATCTGATCATAGAGCTTGGGACCAGCCTGATAAGCTCCACAAAGACCAGCATGAACTTCTTTGAGTGTTTCTTCAGCCTCTTGTTGTGAGAAGCAGCGTAGAAGTACTCCGTCGAAGGATTTCTTGTAAAGGGTTTTTGAAGGAATATCCAAATGAAAGTTTGGGGTTTGCCTTTGGATGCTTACCCGTTCTTTTGGATCTTCAGGTAGGATTCCGAACATAGTGTAATCAATGAACAGATCCCTGCAATCGCCGATTGAAGGTTGAAGGATAGAGATCCAACTTCCCACCACTTGGTGGCATTTAGCAACTGCTTGGTGTGTGTTAAGAGGAGGAAGGATTATTCTCTCGCACACTGTGATTTGTATGTTTTCTCCTTCCTTGATTGTCATAGATGCGGCAAGTCCAGCCAGGGCATCTGTACGTACGTTTTCACCTCTACGAATGTGGGTGATGTGACAGATGTCAAACTTTTGCAGAAGCGATTGTGCCTTGTTGTAGTAAGGCAGCAGATCAGGTTTCCTGACTTCAAATTTCTGATTCATCTGGTTGACGATCAGTTGAGAGTCTCCAAAGATTTCTAGCATGGTGATACCGGATTCGATGGCGAGTTCCAGTCCTAGGATCAGAGCTTGATATTCAGCTGCATTATTTGTGCATGGTTCCAGTAGCGAGAAAGTGTGTGGAATCATGTACTTGTCGGGGCTAACAAAGAGGATGCCAACTCCCGAGATTAGCTGTCTTTTTTCATTTATCCTGGTTGCACCGTCAAAGTACATGTCCTAGGAGGCATTTTGTGAGAAAGTCTCCACACTGTAGACTGGTTCGTCTGGGAGATCATCTCTGAGTGGAGAAACTTTAGGCAATGGATGCTCTGCGTGAAAGTCTGCTAGAGCTTGCCCTTTGATTGCTTTTTGTAGTACATACCTAATATCAAATTGTGATAGAAGGATGGACCATTTTGCCAGTCGGGCATTGAGAGAACCTGCTTTTGTGACGAGGACCTTCAAGAGGTTGATCCTCGAGACCAGGTAGACTGTGTTGGAAAGCAAGTAGTGACGCAGCTTTTGTACGGCGAACATCACTGCAAGGCATACCTTCTCGATTGGAGAGTAGCGATGCTCTGCACCTACTAGCATGCGGCTGAGGTAGTATAGAGTAGCTTCTTTTCTTTCATCATTTTCTTGTGCAAGCAGAGCGCCCAGAGAGTGATCAAGGGCTCTTGTGTGCAAGATGAATGGTTTTCCAGTGGTAGGAGCAGCTAACACTGGAGGTTTGGTCAGGTATGACTTGATATCTTGGAATGTAGGTTCACAGTCAGCATCCCAGACAAAGTTTACACCTTGTTTCATCAACCAGGAGAATGGACGGCATTTCCCCGAAAGATTGGAGATGAACCGTCTGATGTAGGCCAATCTCCCTTGAAGCCCTTTGAGTTCTCTTCAAGGTTCTTGGAGAGGGCATTTCTAGGATGGCCTTGACTTTTATGCGGTCAAGCTCTATTCCAGCTTTCCGAACTAGGAATCCGAGGAACTTACCCGAAGAGACGCCGAAGAAGCACTTCAGAGGATTCATTCGCGGTTTGTGTTTGCGAAGCCAGAGGAAGACTTCTTGAAGGTCTTCAAGATGATCTTCTTTTCTTCTGCTTTTGACGGCGAGGTCATCAACGTAACATTCGACCGTCTTGTGCTGCATATCTTGGAATATTTTTATCATAGCCTTCTAATATGTGGCACCATCATTTTTCAGACCAAATGGCATGACAGTGTAGCAATACAAGCCAAATGGGGTCCGAAAGGATGTATGTTTTTCATCTTCAAGATGCATCTTTATCTGATTGTAGCCAGAGAAACCATCCATGAATGTCATTCGCTCGAATCCACAGGTATTGTCAATCATTACCTCTGGTATGGGGAGTGGAAATTCAACTTTACTGCATGAGCCATTCAGGTCTCTATAGTCAATACAGACCCTGATCTGCCCATTTTTCTTTGTCACGGGGACAATGTTGGCCAACCATTTAGGATGTTGTTCCTCACGGATGAAGTTGACGCTTTTGAGTTTTTGAACTTCTTGTTCAATTTTATCCATCACATTTGGACGGAATCTTCTTTCGCCCTGTTTTACAGGCTTGATGTCTTCTTGAAGATTGAGATTGTGGACTCCTATTTTGGGGTCTAAACCATGCATTTCAGCGTAAGACCATGCAAAGCAATTAACGAACTCACGAAGAAAGGCGATATACTCGGGTAACTCATCATCCTTTATATTCTTGCTTATGAATACATGACGTGGGTTATCTGGTGTTCCCAAGTCTATCTTTTGAACAGGATCTTCTGTTGGAAGGTTCGAAGGTGGTTCCTTGATAATATTTTCGGAGGCTTCAAGCTCTACGAAACCTTCTGGGGTTTCAAGGGCATTTCCAGACCAATGTTTTGTTCCTTTCCACGGGTCTTCTTGATCGGCAATTTTCTCAAGGCTTGCTATGAGATGATCCCAATCGCCTGTCGAAACCAGGTCGAAGTAAGGTACTTCTTTTGGAGAGGAGGGTTCTTCTGGGTCAGAAGACCGCATGTCTGTGCCATCGGACAATTCCTCTTCATTGTCAAAGAAATCATGACAATTGGATGAGCTTCCTGGATTTTTGTCAGGCGACTCATCGAAGAGATATCCAAGGAGATCGATGTCTTCATGGACTTGAGATGTTGAGGCTTGGTCAGTAAATTTACTTTTAAGCCTTTGTGTCAACTATTTCAGGGGAGTGTCGGGATCATACCGCAGTCCATATGAAGATTTTTCTACATGGCCGTAGAGTCTCCAATCTTCCAACTGGCTTTTGGTCAAGATGGGCCCCAATGGCGTGAGAATACCGAATCTTTCTCCTAAACCGACTGGGTTTTGAGCGTAATAGACCATTTTCTTCATAATAGTTTGTGCCACAGGACTATATAAGGATAGTTGAGGCATACCTTCATTTTGGAAGGGTTCAAGCACGGAGTTTGATGAAGAAGCATCCGATCTATGGAAGAAGATCGGCTTTTCCTTTGCTGAAGTTGCTGGAACAACGAAGGAAGCTGACGTAGGATCTTCTATGTCAGAAGGTGTCTCCATTGGAGTAAGAGCAGGCTGAACTTGCTGAGTGTCAGCTTGGCTTGATGATGTGTCGTCTTCTGGCTCTGAATCCGAATCCGTGTCTTGCATGATAGACACGAAAGAGACAACAAATTTGCCGCCAGGCTTTTATTTTGCCTTCTTCACTTTAGTCGTGATGACCAAAGGCTTTGAAGTCTTGAGGGAGATGATGAAGGGAGATTGAATGCTCTCTTCGGATTTACTGGATGGTTTGTTTTCTTCCGGTGATTGTTGAGGAGCCTTGCCTTTATCTTTCTGGAGATTTTTGGCAAAGGATGTTATCTCCTCTTCTTCTTTTTCACCTTCATACATCTGTGAATCTGCGAAGTGGACTTCTTTACCTTTGAAGGGTTTTCTATCCATAAAGACTCACTGTACCACGCCGTCGTTGCCAACAAACTTGATGCATTGATGTAGAGTCGAAAGGACAACACCATTCTCGTTTATCCAGGGGCGTCCGAGAAGGATGTTGTAGCATGAATTGGTTTTTATTGCATAAATAGTGACCTCAGAGATAAGATCACCAATTTGCAATTTAAACCTGATTTTGCCAATAGGCCTTTGAGTACTCCCATCGTATCCGAAGATAGATACATATGTGTGGCTCAGCTTACTGGGTGGGATGCCCAACTCTTCGAGAGCCGAAGTGGAGATGAGGTTGAGTGCAGAACCTGGGTCGATCTGAACTCTGTGCATAGGCATTTCCTTGACGTACCCTGTGAAGTACAGGGGTCGGTTGTGCTTTGTTTCACCAAGTAGGAGGTCTTCCTTTGTGAAGGCGATGGTTGCACTGGCTGCCTTTTGAACCGAGAGGCATTCAATGCATGATCCCTCAGTTTTTTTCTTTTCTCCCTTTGAGGAAGTTTCTAAGTTTTTGACCCGGTAGTCCATTTCAATTTGGAGGACTTGCCGGGCATGTTTGTCGACATCCTCATTCAGCTTCTGAAATTCGGAAATGAGATAATCACGAGTGCGCGGAGACATTCGCAATAAGTCTAGGATGTGCAGACGTGCAAGTATGTGCTTGAAGTGTTCAATCAAGTCATACTTGAAAGCCTCCTTGGGGCCTGCATGTTCATCATTGCTACCACTAGGGGCGCTTACAACATCTTTTCCTGAAGGATTTACATATGTAAAGGAAGACTGGTTGTAATTCTTGTGGTAGTCCCGGCTAGAGCGGGTGCCTCTACCAACTTCTATAGCTTCTTGAGAAGGGTCTGTTGACACCAAAAATGTCACTTTGCCTCTTCAAGATCCAAAGAGCTACATGAAGTCGCAACCTGCCATAAATAGGCAATGCTACTTTCAAAAAATCAAATCTTGTCAGAATCAAACAAAAACTGCAAGATCCTTCAAGACAGCCAAAAGAGGAGTACACAAGAAGTTTCAGGCCATTTCAAATCATTTGGCCTAACTTCGCGTCTCCGACAGCTGAAAAGGAGCTCCCGGTGGGGAAAGCATCGGAGACACCAAATCTTCGATCAGAGCCGATGGATGGTCTCAAAATACATCCAAAAGGCTCCACATCACGTTCTGAGTCAAACCGACAATGTTTGGCCCAACATTAACCCCCGAACAGCTAAATCAAGCCTCTCAGCGGCGAGAACCACCGAGGCCATCACTCATCAGATAGAGCACATAGACGGCTTCAAAATGCTTACAAAGGGCTACACGTCAAATTTCAGGTCATTTCGACAACATTTGACCATACTTTGACGCTCGGAAGCCAAATCAGGCCTCTCGGCGGCGAAGCTCCCCGGGACCATGGTTTCCAAGACAGAGCATATAGATCATATTAAAATGACTCCAATAGGTTCCCTGTCAAATTTCAAGTCAATCGGACATCGGTTGAACTCACATCAAACCGCGACATCTTCATCGCGACAAAAGCAAGTCTACTGGTGATAGGGCCCCAAATGGCTTCAAAACTCAAACAAAAGCCATGGTTTGTCTTATTTATTGCTCAGCAGGCTTCACCCCAAATTTTAGGTCATTCCAACATCGTTGGCCCAGTTTCAGCTTCTGACAGAAAATCGACAGCTCTGCGCAACAAAGTCTTCGGCTTTCTCAGAAAATTGGAAACTTTGCAAAATAAAATGCAAGGATTCTCATCAGGTTTTCTACAGGGAAATTAGGCCAATAAATGGTCAAAAATGTCAAGGAAAAATACAGAAGAAAAAAGGATCGAAAAACAGCAAAAACGGACATAAAATGGGACAAAAGGGGGAAAACCCCCCAGGGTCGCAGGCCCCAGCGACCCTGGGGCCCGGGATCGCCGGGAGGGCCCCGGAAACCCCGTTTTTCGCCGATTTTCCCGATTCGAAGCGTCCGGCCTCTGGTATTTTCCAAAATTCATACTTTTGAGACACCGAATCCTCTGACATCCGTCAAAAACACGGGTTAATCATCAAGAGTATCGAAATCAACATTGATCGCCAACTGGTCAACCAAAAAAAAGTGTACTTTCTACCCGACCGATCGAGAAATCGACAGGACAGATGGCACTGACCCGCTGTTGGCAACCAACACCTGAAGTTACATGGTCATCCGATGTCGATCTACATGAAGATCCATCGATGATCATCGCCAGAAGAATCCCAAAAGACGCGGCATGGCCCGCGACTCTTCAACTGCTCGGCGACCACTTAATGCGATTAATTGACTAGCTTTATTACAGTCATTAATCCATTTATTTGGACGGCCCAATCAGAAGCAAGCATCCGGGAGTTACAAGTCAAGAGATTCATGGCATTTAACCCATGAAACTCCTCCCATCATGGCGATTAAAAGGCGATTAAATGCCCTCAATCTCCTCCGGCCAATCAGAAGCCAAGAAAAAGAAGTTACAAAATAAAGAATTCAATCTTGTAACTCCTCCCTTTATGTAGCTTTATAACTATTAAGGCTCATAAACCCTCCTAAATGGCTACCTAAAAGCCTATAAATAGGAGAGCTCTCCAAGAAGAAAGGAAACACAGATAGCAGAGAAAACAAACAACAGACTGCAGAAAATTCAGAAACTCAGACAGAAAAAGGCATCAAAGAGAGAAAACTCTGCGGAAATCCTACACCGACCACCGCTATAAGGTGACAAAAGTCCCTTGGGGGGTACCCCCCCCAAGGTCCTTGCCTTCTCCTTCTGCCTCCAATGGCTTAGACGTGGCTTTTCAGCCCGTCTACTTAGTTTCTTATTGGACATAGGACCTCCTCTTGGTCTTTGTCCTCTAAAAACCTGAGGTTATAGCCAAGCCAAGCGAATCAATAGCATCCTCTGTTTTTATCTACATGGATGATGGCGAAGTCCACATATGGCTTGCGACCGTCAATCTGAACGGGTTCCCCCACAATCTCCTGAGAAGTTAGATCCTCCTTTTCTTGCTTTTCATTGTAGTTTGTATTTTTTTAAAAGAGACAAAAAATCACAACTCCTGTCTTTCATTATTGATAAGGATTGTAAATCGGCTATAAACGCCAAAATCGGCTATAAATTCTAAAAAATCGCCTTTCACGGCAAATCAAGAAAATGTCTCTTTTCTTAAATATATGTGCAATGGAAAACTTGAATGAAGTTGATTTCCTTTTTACTTGCGAAGGTTAATCTCCGGATCACCACTTGCAATTCCAAGTAAAATAGAAAATCTCGCACACCCACACCAAAAAATGTTGATGCACGCCTCGTCCCCCCCTTCCGGTTACGAAAGGGTCGGATCCAACGGACTCCCACGTCCGCCGACCTCGGTAGAACCGAGCGGAAGCGCTGTTCCATCAAGCTGGCACACACGGTGGGACCCATTCATTTGAGAACACGATGCTAGAAATGAAATATTTGCATATCATATCTGTTGCTCTATGCTAATACTTTTTTTCTTGATTCCTTGGCTACCTTCTAATTGGTGGCCTATGTTGGATTCAGCATCTAAAAAAAATGAGATGAGATTTTTTGGAAATTTCTAATTCTTTGAATTTATTTCCACTCTTTCTCTTTTCAAAAAAAAAATTAAATAAAAAAATCAGATGTTTCATTTTGGATTCAAAATTGAGAAACTGTTATCCTTTCCTATCGTTCATCGTGCTTGCAGAAATGTTGAGCCTGTTCGACTAAGGTTTTGGGCCATCGTTTCTCTTCGATGAGTTCATTAAAAGTTCTAAAAATAAAAATAAAAAAAAATAAAAAAACAGATTTCTCAATTTGAATTCAAAATTGAGAAACCTTGATCCTTTCCTATCGTTCATCGTGCTTGCAGAAATGTTGAGCCTGTTCGACTAAGGTTTTGGGCCATCGTTTCTCTTCGATGAGTTCATTAAAGATCTAAAAATAAAAATAAAAAAAACAAAAAATCAGATTTCTCATTTTGGATTCAAAATTGAGAAACCTTGATCCTTTCCTATCGTTCATCGTGCTTGCAGAAATGTTGAGCCTGTTCGACTAAGGTTTTGGGCCATCATTTCTCTTCGATGAGTTCATTAAAGATCTAAAAATAAAAAATAAAAAATAAAAAAAAATAGATTTCTCAGTTTGAATTCAAAATTAAGAAACCTTGATCCTTTCCTATCGTTCATCGTGCTTGCAGAAATGTTGAGCCTGTTCGACTAAGGTTTTGGGCCATCGTTTCTCTTCGATAAGTTCATTAAAGATCTAAAAATAAAATAAAAAATAAAAAAAATCAGATTTTCTCATTTTGGATTCAAAATTCAGAAACCTTGATCCTTTCCTATCGTTCATCGTGCTTGCAGAAATGTTGAGCCTGTTCGACTAAGGTTTTGGGCCATCGTTTCTCTTCGATGAGTTCATTAAAAATCAAAATAAAAAAAAAATATATATAAAAAAAAACAAAAAAAGACAAAGACCACTAAGGTTAAACCAACTGCGTTCTTTGATCATGGTTGATTCAAGAAAAGCCTTGTCCAGAGTGTGGAGACAGCTTGACTGTTCTAGGCAAGGGTCCTCCAAACGGGTTCATTAAGTAATCCTACCCTTACCTGGGGGCAATTCTATCAATCGAGATTTGATAAGACCGGGTTAGGAGGCCTATGTGTACTCTCTCGTCTTTTAAATAATTTTTTTTTTAAAAATAAAAATTTTAAAAATAAAAATTTTAAAATAAAAATAAAAAATAAAAAATTTTCAAAAAAAAATCTTAAAAAAAGAAAAAATAAAAATAAAAAGATTTTTTTTTTTAAAAAAATCTTAAAAAAAAAATTTCCGACATTTTGGGTTTAGATTGGAGAAATCTTGGTCTTCTCGAAATCTTGGTCTTCTCCTTTCTGAGCACTGGCGCTCGCAGAAATCGCTGAGCCCGTGTTCAGATTGGAGTGCCTTTTTCTCTCTTTAATGAACCCGATATTGGCCTTTCAAAAAAAAAAAAACTCGTCATTTTTTTATTCAGATCCGAGAAATTATTGTTCATTTCTTTCTGAGCACTGGCGCTCGCGGAAATCGCTGAGCCCGTGTTCAGATCGGAATACCATCTACTCTCATTGATGAATCCAATCTTGACCTTTCAAAACAGAGAATCTCATCTCATGGATGCGGTCTCCAAACATTTGTGTCTAGCGGTACTAGTACGCCCTTTTAGGGTCTACTGTATTCGCGACCGGCACATTTGTAACTCCAACTTTATATTCTTCTTATCTCTGATGGACCGCGCTCCCCGGGATGCCCGGGTTCCTACCGAGGCCGGCGGACGTGGGAGTCCGTTTGGTTCCGACCCTTTCGTAACCAGGGGGCGAAGGGGGGCGTGCATCAACATTTCTTTTTTTTTGTGGGTGTGCCAGATTTTCTATTTTTACTTGGAATTGCAAGTGGTGATCCGGAGATCAACCTTCGCAAGTAAAAAGGAAATCAACTTCTTTCAAGTTTTCCATTGCACATATATTTAAGAAAAGAGACATTTTCTTGATTTGTCGTGAAAGGCGATTTTTTTGGCATTTATAGCCGATTTTGGCGTTTATAGCCGATTTTTGGCGTTTATAGCCGATTTTTGGCATTTATAGCCGATTTACAATTCTTATCAATAATGAAAGACAAGAGTTGTGATTTTTGTCTCTTTTAAAAAAATACAAACTACAATGAAAAGCAAGAAAAGGAGGATCTAACTTCTCAGGAGATTGTGGAGGACTCGTTTAGATTGACGGTCGCAAGCCATATGTGGGCTTCGCCATCATCCATGCAGATGAGAACAGAGGATGCTATTGATTCGCTTGGCTTGGCTATAACCTCGGGTTTTTAGAAGACAAAGACCAAAAGGAGGTCCTATATCCAATAAAAAGCCGAGTAGACGGGCTGAAAAGCCACATCTAAGCCATTTGGAGGCAGGAGGAGAAGGCAAGGACCTTGGGGGGGGGGGTACCCCCCAAGGGACTTTTGTCACCTTGTTGCGGTGGCCGGTGTAGAATTTCCGCAGAGTTTTCTCTCTTTTTCCTTTCTCTGGATTTCTGTCTGCTGTCTGTTGATGTTGTGTGTCTGTGTTTGATCCCCTTTCTTCTTGGAGAGCCCTCCTATTTATAGGCTTTTAGGTAGCCTTTTAGGTGGGTTTATGGGCTTTTATTGTCATTAAGCCGCATAATGGGAGGAGTTACAAAATTGAATTGTTTATTTTGTAACTCCTTTTTCTTGGCTTCTGATTGGCCGGAGGAGATTGAGGGCATTTAATCGCCTTTAATCGTCATGATGGGAGGAGTTTCATGGGTTAAATGCCATGAATCTTTTGACTTGTAACTCCCGAATGCTTGCTTCTGATTGGGCCGTCCAAAGAAATGGATTAATGACTGTAATAAAGTTAGTCAATTAATCGCATTAAGTGGTCGCCGAGCAGTTGAAGAGTCGCGGGCCGTGCCACGTCTTTTGGAATTCTTCTGTCGATGATCATCGATGGATCTTCATGTAGATCGACATCAGATGACCATGTAATTTCAGGTGTTTGTTGCCAACAGCGGGTCGGTGCCATCTGTCCTGTCGATTTATCGATCGGTCGGGTAGAAAGCACACTTTTTTGGTTGACCGGGTGGCGATCAATACTGTCTTCGATACTCTTGATGATTTACCCGTGTTTTGGACGGATGTCAGAGGACTTGGTGTCTCAAAAGCATGAATTTTGGAAAGTACCAGAGGCTGGGCTCCTCGAATCGCGAAAAAAACGGCGAAAACCGGGGTTTCCGGGGCTTTCCCGGCGACCCCGGGTTCCAAGGTCGCCGGCGACCCTGGCCCAGGGTCGCAGGGGTCTGCGACCCTGGGGGGGTTTTCCCCCTTTCGTGTCCCGTTTTGCGTCCGTTTTTGCTGTTTTTTTATTCTTTTTTCTTCTGTACTTTTCCTTGACATTTTGACCATTTATTGGCCTGATTTCTTTGTAGGAAACCTGATGAGAATCCTTGCATTTTATTTTGCAAAGTTTCCAATTTCCTGAGAAAGTCGAAGACTTTGTCGCTCAGAGCTGCCGATTTTCCGTCAGAAGCTAAAACTGGGTCAAACGATGTCGGAATGACCTGAAATTTGGTGTGAAGCCTCCTGAGCAATAAATAAGACCAACCATAGGCTTTTGTTTGAGTTTTGAAGCCGTTTGGGGTCCTATCACCTGTAGACTTGCTTTTTGTCGCGATGAAGATGTCGCGGTTTGATGTGCGGTCAACCGATGTCCGATTGACTTGAAATTTGACAGGGAACCTATTGGAGTCATTTTAAGATGATCCATAGGCTCTGTCTTGGGAACCATGGTCCCGGAGAGCTTTTGCTGCCGAGAGCTCCTTTTCGGCTGTCGGAGAAGCGAAGTTAGGCCAAATGATTTTGAAATGGCCCGAAACTTCTTGTGTACTCCTCTTTTGGCTGTCTGGAAGAATCTTGCAGTTTTTGTTTGATTCTGACAAGATTTGATTTTTGGAAGCAGCATTGCCTATTTATGGCAGGTTGCGACTTCATGTAGCTCTTTGGATCTTGAAAGGGCAAAGTGACATTTTTGGTGTCAACAAATGCCCCCTCGAGGTACAGCGGCGAGTTGCTTAACTTTTGTAGTCGATGTGCCTCGAAGAGATGTTTGAAGGAGAGCCTGTGACTTGACCAAGAGTCTTTGAGCAGTCTTTCTTTTTGGTATTTGTAGCCTTTTGAGCTTCCAGGGGAATTTTATGGTAGTGAAAGGGATCACGTACCATCTCGAGGCAAAGTTTTGAAGATGACATCAGGGATGTGGATTTGGGTTTTGACCTTGTGACCTAACAGGCTATATGTGGGAGGTTAGGGGGTCGGGTTTGGTTTTGATCGTGTGACCCAACAAGCTGTATGTGGAATGTTGGGGGGATCAATTTTGGTTTTGATTTTGTGACCTAACAGGCTGTATGTGGCAAGTTAGGGGATCAGGTTTTGGTTTTTGGTTTTGGTCTTGTGACCTAACAGGCTGTATGTGGCAAGTTAGGGGACCAGGATTTGGTTTGATTTTTGTGGAATGTCAATTTCAAGATTTTGGCTCAATTTGGTAGATGAGGCTGGATGGTTTGATTTTTGGAAGCTCATGGGGCTTGGAATTTTCTTTTGTATGGTCCAATCAACTCAAAAGAGGCATGGAACCATTTTTGTATGCTCTTGGTAAGAGGGATTTCTCTTTGACTAAAAGCCCAAAATATTTTTTTTTTTTTTGTGCCTAGGTGGTCAAACCTGGCTCATATGGGCTAACCCATGGGGCCTTAAGCTTTTGAAATGGCTTAGATCTCATATGGTGTCATTTTTGTAAAGAATATCCAAAAATATCTCATTTGGATAGAGAATATCTAAGAATATCTTTACTTGGAGAGAATCTCTCATGATCCCTTTATTTTGGGATAGAATATCTCAAGATATCTTTCTTTTGGGAAAGAATCCGTCATAGATTTCTTTTTGGGAGAAAAATCCTTCAAGATATCTTTCTTTTGGGAAAGAATCTTTCTAATCTCTTTCTTTTGGTAAGGTTACTAATTAGTAACACTTACCTCTTTCTTCTTTCCTTCTTTGGTTTGCTCTCCTCTATAAAAGCAAAGAGAAGGTTGGATCTCTTGCTCTTATTACTTTCTTTTGCAATAATCTCAAGAGGGCTTCAAGACCAAAAGTTCTTCTTCTTCAAGATCTTCAAGACTTTTCTTCTTCTTCTCCATCAATGGCTTCAAGTAAGTTCTCCCTTTTTTTTTCAAGAAAACTCCATTGTAGGAAAAATAAAGTTCTTTCTTTTTTTTTTTTGTTTCTTTCTTTTCTTTTCTTCTCTTTTTTTTTCCACGTGTTTGCTTCCCTCTTTTTTTTTTTACACGGTTTTTTTTTCTTTTCTTTTTTTTTTCATGTTTTTTTGTTTTTTTTTTTGTGTGGGCCGTACGGACAGATCCGTACGGATCTGGCCGTACGGCCACGTGGCCTGTGGGCCACGGCCTGTGGGCCAGCCCTCTCTTTTTCTCTTTTTTTTTCTTTCCCTCCCTTTTTTTTGAGAGAGTTTCTTTTCTTTCTTTTTTTTTGTTTTCTTTCCCCTCTCTTTTTTTTAGAGAAAGTTTCTTTTCTTTTCTTTTTTGTTTTCTTTCTCCTCTCTTTTTTTTTAGACAAAGTTTCTTTTCTTTTCTTTTTTGTTTTCTTTCTCCTCTCTTTTTTTTTTGAGAAAGTTTCTTTTCTTTTTTTTTTTTTGCTCATCATGATAATGCATTTTTTTTTTTTTTTGCAAACCAAGATGTTCATGCATGCCTTTAATTTGTAAATTAAATTTGTAGCAAGATGTGATAGCATACCTGAAAGTTTTCGCAAATTTGGGAATTTGGAGCTCGCAGTGATGTTGAGCCCTTCCTGATTTTGCGGAGACTTTGAGGTTTCGAAAGTTTGGAGTTTCAGAGCTCGCAGCGATGTTGAGCCCATCTTCAAGCTTTCTTATTTCTTTCGGGATAGTTCCTTTTCTTCGGAATTTCCCCGTCATCTTGTCAAAATTTCGCTAGATTTTTTTTAGCGAGATTCTGTCATTTTGATGTTTGATCTTTTTCTTTTCCATCCTTTTCAGGTGGTTCCTCCAGAGCGAACAAGGGTAAAGAGCCTGCTACAAGCGTACCTCGTCGATCTTCTAGATCTTCTAATCCGGCCGTTCGGCAGGCTTTTGAGAAGGTCCAGTATGTTGAGAGAAATCTGGAAGAGTGCGACTCCCTCAACAGAGATGAGATGAGGCAGCGACTGATCACTCTCAAGGGAGAGGAATTCTATAAGATCATGGTAAGCAGTCGTCCATAGGTGATGGAAGATCAGAGCGTTTTGCCCAAGCCTACCTTCTTCTTTGGCGATGCAGTCCCTGATGACATGACATACCAGAGGAGATGTTTTCAGTTTTCTTTCATAGCAGATGGTGAGAAGAAGACTGTTGCTACCCGGTCGATGTTTGATCGCACCGTCTCGATTCTGAGCCTTGCCCCCACGTGCCCTAAGAGGGAAGATCCTCCAAGCTGGGTGAGAAGGACAAATGTAATCAAGACCGGGGTTTTTGTTGGCGGTTTCTCCTAGATATACGGAGAGGTCGCCTGTTGATATGGACCTGTTGATGCCATCCAGCGGCTACCAGGGCTCTGATTATCCGTCGGTCGATTTAAGACCGGTGGGCCTTGGTATTTTCAGCGGTGACGGCAGCAATTGGATCAAGCCTTTCCGACTTCGTGGCCGTTTTAATGCTGACTCCGAGTGGAAGTCGTGGACTGATCGCGTCCTGCTGATTGGTGGCGCCGTTTTGAAGGAAGCCGGGATTTTTGATGCGGTCCGCTCCTTTAGGGAGACCGTGATCTTTTCCGACGAGGCCTTCATGGCTATGCTGGAGTCATTCCTCCCACAAACCAATACCTTCGTTGTGACGAATGGTGAGATTGGTTTTTCTTTGAAGGAGCTGAGCGCCATTACCGGATTGCCCATCCTCGGCAAACTCTATGAGGAGTTTATGCCGATTGACAGCGTCCTCGAGGGGCAGTCTGAGGAGTTCAGGCTTCTATACTTTCAGCTCGTCGCCTTCTATGATTTTTTGAAGGAGAAGGGGGGTTTGAAAGTTAGATCCAGCAGTTGGAAGAGTTTTAGCTCTTCATTCCCCAACTTTTTTGATAGTAGGGAGTCTTCTGATAGCGTGACCCAGGAAGCCGGAGCTCAGGATCCAAAGAAGATCTTGGCCATGCAAGAAGAGTTGAGAGATTTCTGTGCAAGTACAAACGCCATATGTCCTGACATTGCACTGCGGAGAGATCTCGCTGTTTACCTCACTTATTGGCTTGGTGAGGCTGTTTTTGCTGGAGGAGATGGAACGCACATCAGGCCGCATTGTATTTTTCCGGCTTGTCAGATGGCGTTTGGAGAGCAGCTTGCTTTGGTGCCAGCTCTTTACTGCTACCTGTGTACCGAACTGCAGGCTGCTGCTTTTTTGGTTCGGCTTGGGCTTCCCATGAATAGGGTATTTTCAGCCCATGTCTTTTATTCGTGGTATGTATACCACTGTCCTGGCTTCCATCGGCTGGGTGCTGCTCAGGATAATGATCCTCTGATGATTCGACTGGCTAAGGGCAAAGCCGTGTCCGAATCACTTTTGTTTGCCCGCATGAGGATCCGACGGTTCAGGGACGTCGAGATGGGGCAATCTTCAGTGAAGCTTTCTCCGGAGTTGCGGAAGGAGGCTTTTGATTTTGGTGCCTCCCGAGACTCTACCAGGGCGGGGGTCGGGAAGGCATTATTCCTTGACAAATGCAGAGAGAGAGTGGCTTTTCAGCATACGTGTCGGCACGATGGTGTACCGTAGACATCTTTTCGTCGACATCCAACCGTATGTACCCTCTCGCTTTGCTTTGCAGCTGGGCTTTTCTCAAGGCGTTGTTGGAGCGCCTTCAAGCATGGTGAAGCGCTTTGGAGGCTTACAGGACGGGAGAAATGCATGGGCTTTCTATAGTGCTGAAGACACTACAGCCATGATTTCTTATCCTGTGTTGCTGACTTCCCGGACTGCCGGCTTTGCGAAGTGGTTCGCAGAGAGCTTTTCGGCATATCGGGGGCTTTCCAAGAAGGAGCTTGATGTGAAGCTGGCATCTGGAAAGGGCCTTGGAAAGTCGGATGGCATCCGGCGAGAGGAAGTTTGGGCCTTCCTTTCTGGAGAGAAGCACAAGATAGGCTTTCTCGGTGACCAGGGCGTCATCGGTTCTGAAGCTGTTCGAGAAATACCTGATGAGGCTTTGGAGCAGCTAGAACAGGAGGAAGCCGAACTTGGTGCTTGGATGCAAGCGGCACAGAGGCAAGCTTCCGTGGAGTCTACTGGCAAGAGCAGACTATCCAGTGAGGAGTCAAGTGGGAAACCTGACTCTGACAGCGGGGCAGGTTCCTCTAAGAAGCGAGCCCGCAGAGGTAAGAGGAGGAGGAGTCATCATCGCAGCAAGGGGCAGCATGAGGACTCTCCTAACTTGGAAGTTCCTCTTACTATCAATGAGGATGTGCCAGTGGATGCTGACGAGCCTCCAGAGAAGAGAAGCCGAGAAGAAGAGACCGTCGGTGAAGGTATGATTCTTCCTTTTTCTCTTTCCATTTCTTTTCATGGGATTTTTTCCATGTTATGATTTGCTTCTTGTTTCTGCTTTTCTTCTTTTTTTTTTTTAGCAGAGGAAGACTTGGTGATGCCTGAGGTCCCAACCGATGACGTGGTGATGGATCCTGTTGAGGCACCTGAAGAAGAACCGAGGGACTCTGGAGTAAATCCAGAATCTCCAATTGGTACGACTTCTTTTGCTTCTCTTTTTTTTTTTTTTGTTTGTGACTCGGTTTGCTAACACATTTTTTTTTGTCAGCTGACTTGCCACAGGGTTCTGATGACTTTGAACCATCGATGGACGCAAATGTTGATGATGCTTTCGATGAGTTCATGGAGGAAGAAAGTGTTCCGCCAGTCGTCGAAGAAGGTATTTTGTAGTTATAACTCTGATAATGATTTTCAAACAGGGTCATATTCATACCTTTTTGTGTTTCCTTTGCAGGTTTTGAAGTGGCAGAGGAGGATCCGTCGCTTCCAGAGCAAGAGATGCCAGAGGTTGATCCAGAGGTAGAGATTCCTGGGACCAGCTCTGACAATATTGAGGAGATTCCTCGCGCTGAGATTCCTTCCCGAGCAGGAGCAGCTTCAGCTGGAAAGAGTTCTTTTGTTACTCTTTCAACAGATGATGATATGAGTAGCCGACCAACGGAGTTGGGCAAATCTTCAGCTGGGCCATCTCTTCTTTTTGCGAAGAAGGTGGTGGTGCGAGTTCTGAGCTCTTGGATTGAGACTCTCTTTTCTGGGCACTTGGAAGCCGGATTTGGCATGATCCAGCATGTGCAGGAGATTCTCAGTGATGCTGAAGAAGCTGGTACGGATGTCACAGGTGCCAGGGCGATCGTTGATAGGATCATTGCACTGGGTGACAAGTGGTTTGAGACCGTGAGCTTGGCTGATGACCAATTCTTCAAGGAGATGTTCCTGGACCCTGCTGATAAGGCTAAGTCTGACCTGGATGAGGCTACAGAAAGCAAGAAGCAGGCAGTCCGAAAGAGGAACTTAGAAGAGCTAGCCATCATCAGGCTGACACATGACCTTAACATCCTTGACAGGGAGGTCAATGAGGCCAGGAAACGTCTTGAGCATTTGCAGGCACAAGTCGCTGCCAAGTGGACTGCCATAATAGAGGCTCGCGACAGGGAGAGTGCTCTGATTCACCAGGTTGCAGATGCCGAACGGGTTCTCAAAAGGAAGTCTGATGAGGAGGAACAATGGCAAACTGCTCGAGGTAAGCTTCCTGGTGTGAAAGAAGGGGTACAGCCCACTCCAGCATCTCATGGCAGGTTCCTGAAGAAGCGTGCCTTGGAATCCTTGACGGATGAGGCTAAAAGTTTGCTTGGGGAGCTGAACTCTTGGCTGGAGACCATTTTTGACTGAGCTCCTGTATATCATCCTTCTCTCTTTTCTTTTTTTTTTTGGTACCACTTGTATTTTTTTGGTACTTATTTTTTTGTAGTGCTTGTGAACACTTTCTCTCTTTTTTTTTGGTACCACATGTATTTTTTGGTACTCTTTTCTTTTTTCTTTTGTTATCCCTACGCTCACTTGAATCTTTTTGTGATAAAAGTAATTGCTAAATGGGATGTTTTTTTTTTGTTATCCCTACGCTCACTTGAATCTTTTTGTGATAAAAGTAATTGCTAAATGGGATGCTCTTTTTTTTTGTTATCCCTACGCTCACTTGAATCTTTTTGTGATAAAAGTAATTGCTAAATGGGATGCTCTTTTTTTTTTGTTATCCCTACGCTCACTTGAATCTTTTTGTGATAAAAGTAATTGCTAAATGGGATTTGATCAAAAGGTTGTCATTTTGTGAAAATCTTTTGTCAAGTGATTGTTTTGGCATGAAAGCCAAGTTTTTTGTTTGTGGCATGGAAGCCAATTTTGGATTGAGAGCCAGCTTTTCTTGTGGCATTGATAGCCGAGTTTTTTTTTTTGTTTGTGGCATCTATAGCCAGTTTTGGTGGCATTGATAGCCAGTTTGTTTTGTGGCATCTATAGCCGGTTTGTTTTGTTGCATCTATAGCCGTTTTTTTTTTAAATCCAAGTTTTTTTTTGTTTGTGGCATTGATAGCCGGTTTTGGTGGCATTGATAGCCAGTTTGTTTTGTGGCATCTATAGCCGGTTTGTGGCATTTATAGCCTGTTTGTGGCATTTATAGCCTGTTTTGATGGCATTTATAGCCGGTTTGGTTTTCAAAAAATGCAAGTATCGACTAAAAGTCGCCTCCCTGCTGAATGTTCTTGCAAGTATCGATGGAATGTCGCATCCTTGCTCATTCGGTTGCGAGTATCGATGGAATGTCGCATCCTCGCGGATTTGGGTGCAAGTATCGATGGAATGTCGCATCCTTGCTTTTTAAAAATTTTGGTTTTGCGGGTACTGACTTGATGTCGTTTCCCCACGATTTTTGAAATTTGTGGTTTTCTCGAACCTTTGGGTTATGGATATCAACTGAAATGTTGCTCTCCACAGTTTTTTAGGTTTTTTTCGAACCTTTGAAATTTGGGTTGTGGATTTCAACTGAAATGTTGCATCTCCACAGTTTTGGATTTTGCAAGTATCGACGAAATGTCGCTTCCCTGCGATTTTGGAAGTGTCGAACGTGGTTCGCTTGCTTCCGATTTGTGCGAGTATCGACTAAGCGTCGCTTCCTCGTGGTTTTTGAAAAACCTCTTTTTTTTTGTTTAAAGACACGAGGGTCATAAGTTTTGACCTAAAACCACTTTGGCGGTAAAAGGCCCGTGGACTAGGGTGGAAATCCCTGAATCCGGATTTTGTTTCAAACCATGAATTTTGGGTTCAAGGGTTGAAAATTTTGGTCAAGTTAGGGAAAGGTTCCTAAACTTGGATTTTTTTTTTGAACAATGAAACGATGAAAGTAAGCATTGTTTTAGATATCTAGAAATTTCAACATTTGATATGAAAATTCTAAAAAAGGGTGGGTTTAGCGAGCATATACCTGGAAACCGGTTTTGGCCGTACAGGCATTGCTCTTACCCAGTTGGGTAAGTCTTCAAGGGTAGTACCGCTTTAAGAACTTGCCGTTGATGGGCAGCATACATCTGTCACCTTCCATGTTTAGGAGTGCATATGCGCCGTTAGAGAAAACCTTGTCGATGACGTAGGGTCCCTCCCATTTTGGCTCAAATTTACCTTTGGACTTGTGAGCGAAGACCATTGGTCTTTTTACCGCAAGAACCAAGTCACTCTTTTTGTAGGCGCGTTGCCTGACCTTTTTATCGAAAGATCCTGCCATACGTGCTTGGTAAAGTTCAATGCTTTGTTGAGCTTCGAGCCGTCTCTCATCGAGATTGTCCAGCTCATGGAGCCGCAATTTGACATTGCTTTCTTGAGTCATGTCATTTTGCAAGGATACCCTCAAGGAAGGAATTTGTACTTCCAAGGGCACGACAGCTTCGCATCCATAGACCAAGGAGAATGGTGTGCTATGGGTTGGTCCTCGAACGGTGGTTCGATAGGCCCACAAAGCTTCGGACATTTTGTCGCTCCAGTCTCTTTTGTGATTAGAGACCATTTTTTTGAGGATTTTGCAGAGTGTCTTGTTGAAAGCTTCTGCTAACCCGTTTGCTGCCGGATTGTATGGAGTCGAAGGACAGCTTTGGATTTTGTATTTGTCGCAGATGCTGTAGAATCGATGATCCCGGAACTGTGGTCCGTTATCATGGAAGAATCTTTTGGGTATGCCAAAACGACAAATGATGTTGGTGCGTAGGAACTGAAGGACTGATGAGGTCTTCATTTCGTTGAACGCAAATGCTTCTGACCACTTGGAGAAGTAATCCGTAGCGGCGAAGATGAAGCGATGACCTTTGCTTGAAGGGGGAGAAATAGGACCTATGATGTCCATACCCCAGGCTTCGAAAGGCCATGAGATCGCTGTAGGATGTAGCCATTCTGGAGGCATGTGAATGTAATCTCCATGAACTTGGCATTGTTGGCAGCGCTTAGCAAATTTGCATTGCATCAGCTACCATGGTAGGCCAGTAATATCCTAACCTTTTTATCTGATCATAGAGCTTAGGTCCAGCCTGATGAGCTCCACAAAGACCAGCATGAACTTCTTTGAGTGTTTCTTCAGCCTCTTGTTGTGACAAGCAGCGTAGAAGTACTCCGTTGAAGGATTTCCTGTAAAGGATTTTTGAAGGAATATCCAAATGGAAGCTTGGGGTTCGCCTTTGGATGCTTACCCGTTCTTTTGGATCTTCAGGTAGGATTCCGAACATAATGTAATCAATGAACGGATCCCTCCAGTCGCCAATTGAAGTTTGAAGGATTGAAATCCGACTTCCGACCACTTGGTGGCATTCAGCAACTGCTTGGTGTGTGTTAAGAGGAGGAAGGATTCTCCTTTCGCACACTGTGATTTGCATGTTTTCCCCTTCCTGGATTGCCATGGATGCGGCAAGTCCGGCTAGGGCATCTGCACGTATGTTTTCACCTCTACGAATGTGGGTGATGTGACAGATGTCAAACTTTTGCAGAAGTGATTGTGCCTTGTTGTAGTAGGGCAGCAAATTTGGCTTCCTGACTTCAAATTTCTGATTCATCTGGTTGATGATCAGTTGAGAGTCTCCAAAGACTTCCAGCATGGTGATACCGGATTCGATGGCGAGTTCCAATCCTAAGATCAGAGCTTGATATTCAGCTGCATTGTTTGTGCATGGTTCCAGTAGCGAGAAAGCGTGTGGAATCATGTATTTGTCGGGGCTAACAAAGAGGATGCCAACTCCCGAGATCAGCTGTCTTTTTTCATTTGTCCTGGTTGCACCGTCAAAGTACATGTCCCAGGAGGCACTTTGTGAGAAAGTCTCCACATTGTAGACTGGTTCGTCTGGGAGATCATCTCTGAGTGGAGAATCTTTAGGCAATGGATGCTCTGCGAGGAAGTCCGCTAGAGCTTGCCCTTTGATTGCTTTTTGCGGTACATACCTAATATCAAATTGTGACAGAAGGATGGACCATTTTTGCCAGTCGAGCATTGAGAGAACCTGCCTTTGTGACAAGGACCTTCAAGAGGTTGACCCTCGAGACTAGGTAGACTGTGTTGGAAAGCAAGTAGTGACGCAGCTTTTGTACGGCGAACATCACTGCAAGACATTCTTTTTCGACTGGAGAGTAGCGATGCTCTGCACCTACTAGCATGCGGCTGAGGTAATATAGAGCAGCTTCTTTTCTTTGATCATTTTCTTGCGCAAGCAGAGCTCCCAGAGAGTGATCAAGGGCTCTTGTGTACAAGATGAATGGTTTTCCAGTGGTAGGAGCAGCTAACACTGGAGGTTTTGTCAGGTATGACTTGATGTCTTGGAAAGCAGCTTCACAGTCAGCATCCCAGACAAAGTTTACACCTTTTTTCATCAACCGGGAGAATGGACGGCATTTCCCCGAAAGATTGGAGATGAACCGTCTGATGTAAGCCAATCTCCCTTGAAGCCCTTTGAGTTCTCTCAAGGTTCTTGGAGAGGGCATTTCTAGAATGGCTTTGACTTTTATGGGGTCAAGCTCTATTCCAGCTTTCCGAACTAAGAATCCGAGGAACTTACCTGACGAGACGCCGAAGAAGCATTTCAATGGATTCATTCGCAGTTTGTGTTTGCGAAGCCGGAGTGTAAGTGTCCTCATCAGACGATGCTTCGGAAGAGCTATAATCCCGAATTATTACATTACAGGAAGCTCTGACGGGAGACGTTGCCTGATCGGAGTCAGACTCATCCTCGGATGTGAGAGGATCGTCTATCCAGCAATTTTCTCCATTTTCAGGAGTTAAGCGAGGATGTACCTGGTGGTCTTCAAGGACTTCAGGCTCTAGATTGCGAGGAGGCTCGTTGACGCGTTCTTGCTCTTGTTCTAGAGCGAGTCGCTGCAAGATCCTTGCATATTCTTCAAGATCAGGCATGGGAGCCGGATCTTCTTCTTCATCATCTCTTTGTGGCTCAACATTGTTGATTTCCACTGGAGTAATGAGAGGTGCTGGGTTAGCAGCATTTTCTGTACAGCTTCTTGGTCTTCTTCATCATCAGACCAGGATCCTTGTGGCTGTAGGGGGTTATACTAGATTACTGGCATAAGATGAGACTCAGGAACCCATTCTTCATCGGAGAGATATCCTCCTGTTTCAAGGGACTCCTCCCACTCATCTGTGTAGTTGGATTCGAATCCATCATCGGTGTCGCTGGACTCGTATCCATCAATGGAGAATCCAACTACCGAATTGCAAGAGTATGATGCCTCCTGCATGGCTTCTTTAAATTGAGGTGGCATGAAATCACTGAGAGTGAATTTCCTTACCCCCTTTGAAGTCTCTGGAAGGGATGTTTTTGTTACCTCCAGTGAAGCGGTAGAGGAAGCCTCTGCCTTTTCTTTGACTTCTAGTTTTGGCTGGGTCTTCTCTTGCCGTTTGAGCTTGAGGAGATGTTTCCTAGCCTGCCTTCGCTGTTGAGCTGTAGGCTTTGTTTTCACGACCTCCCAATTTTCATCTTCCAGGAGATCGGGATGTACCCATATCGGTTGTCCGTCTGGTGTCGGGTAAGGAACCAGTTTCTCGGACGCTTCGATTGAGTTTATCACCTTGAAGGAAGTAGTGATCTTCTTCTTCGGTGATCTTGATGTTTGTCCACATGTCACCATGTTGACGGAGGCAGACCCATAGTTTTTGTCAAAGGTGATGACTCCGTTTTTCCACATCTCATTTATTTTCTCTTTCACAACGAAGCATTGATTGAGAGGATGCGAGATCATCTGGTGGTATGGACAGTACCGAGGATCGTTGGTTTTGCCAACATCACCCGGTCTTTTTGGTTCAGGCAAGGTGAGCTTGCCATTCGCCACAAGAGCCCCGAAGATTTCATCAGCATCTTCATCAAACGGGTATTTCTTCTCTACTCGTTCTTTGAAGGCGTCTGAGAGTTCAGGTCTCTTACCAACAGCTTTGTTTTCAGCTTTCTTTGGTGGCTGAGGAGCTGACTTGGTCTGCACATTGAGGACCTCTTTCTTCTTTGGTTTTGAGGTCGTAATGGCAGTTGGCTCTTTTCTTGATGATTTCTGACTGTTGAGGTCTTTAACTACCGTTTCAGCTTCCATGGAAGCTTCTAGGAGTTCTCCCAGGTTTTTTGATTTGTTGCCGATGATCATGGAGCGGATTCTGGCTCTCATGTTGTTTCGGCAGATGTCGACTAGCGACGCTTATGGCAATACATCAGAACATTTGTATGCCATTGCTTTCCACTTGTGAATGAAGTCATATATTGATTCATTCTCCCCCTGTTTTAGGCTGCACAGCTGAGCCATAGTAGCGGGATGATCTTCACCTTTGAAGTGAGTCAGGAAGCGTGTCTCTAGCATGGCCCAGTTTTGGATTGAGTCCTCCGGCAGAGTGGAGTACCAATCGAAGGCCGTACCTTTTAGGGTACTTGCAAAGAGGCGGATCTTGAGTGCATCTTGATCCGCGATAGCTCCCGTCAGGATCTTGAAGTGGATGACGTGCTGTCTGGCTGATCCTTTCCCCGTATATGTTTGGAGAGTAGGATGCTTGAATTTGGTGGGGAACGGGACCGAGTCCATCCATAAGGGATATGGTGGCTTGATCCCATGCTCCTTGAGTATATCCTCTTCTTTTGCTTTGGCAAGGATACCGTCTACGTCCTTTTTGGTAAGGGCGCGTGACTCATTTTCTTCTCTATTTACCTCGTCGTCTTGATGATTCGGAGGAGGTTCATTGTTCGCCTGATTTTGGAAGGCGAGGAGAAGGTTTTCCATCAGAGTTTCAATCCTCTGCTGGCCCTGTTCCAACTGCTGGATGCGGGTGATCGCATCTTCTGGAGGTGGATTGCGGGGTGGTGGCTCAGAATTTGTAGCCATGACATTCATCCTTCGTGATTCGAACGAAGAAACTGTCCTGGTGACTGAGCTGGGGCTCATTCTTTTTGAAGAGGAGCTTGAGGAAGGATCACTCTGCTGTCCTTTACTTGAAGGAGCAGGGGATTCTTCTGAATGTCTTCTTGTCCTTGAGACGCTGCGGGTCATCGGACGTCGGACATGGATTTTTGTTGCTGATTTTTGGCGCCTTCTGGTTTTTTCCAACCGTATGGACGGCAGCAACTTGGTTGGGTCTTTCTTTTTCGACCCATTTAGAAGAGACTTGAAGTGTAGGAGGCTGGGTCCTTTGCTTCTCTAGTCTCTTTTGTCGGTATGATGCGCGGCGGCGTATAAGACGAGCAATTTGAGCTTCGGTCAGCTCTGACTGGGCTTTGACGATGAAGGATGTGCTCCCTCGGGCGCAGCAGCCGAGCCTGTCTTCTTTGTAGCTGGGCAAGGACAGGATGCGAACCCTATCCTTCGCCAGTTGCAGCGAAGCTTTGAATTTTTGAAGTTCGGCCCCTATAGATATGAAGGGTCGAACTGCAGGTTTGTAGGCCTTAGCAGGTGCTTGTGGAGGCCTTGTGATGCATGACTTGATTTTGGGCTTGTAGGAACAAGCCGGCTCATGCTGGGATGACTTGAAAGTCAGGTTGGAGATGGGTCTCTCCTCTTTCATGTAGGCAAGAGGATAGAACTGGTTCTCCTTGAGTGGGGCCAGGAATGCTGGCTTGGTGGATGTTTGGGACCTTCTCTGTTTTGGTGAAGGTCTTGGGGACCAAGTCTTGGGGTAGACCTGGTTGTTTGCAGGTCGAGGCTTCGTGGGGCTGCCACGGGCTTCAGGCCTTCTGGTGCTCGCCTTTGGTGTCACGGTAGCGACACGTTGAGAGGCGAGTTTCTGCTTCTTGGAGGGAGCAGTTTGTTCCTCAGGAAGTGGGAATGGTCCCAGCGTCCCGAAGACGATAGTCCGGGGAGTCGAGGTCGACCCGGAGTTCAGAGAGTTGCCGAGGGAGTTGACACTTCGGCAGCTGATGGGGCGCTTGTAAGTGCACGTGGTTTGCTTCTGTTGAAGCATGAGTTGGTGCTTGTTTTCGTCGAAAGTAATGGTTAGTGAAGCTGCCATTGTTAGTTTTCGAAAATTTTTCTGAAACAAGACCACATCCATTAGTAATCACAAGAATATAATGATCATAAATGGGAAGTTCTATGGTTTCGTCTTTTCAAATTGCTCGAGGTAGATGACCCAAGCAATATGAGGAAGGCAAAATGCCATAGAAGGTACAATTGTTCTGATCGCAGGTATGGTAAGCCCGGAATGGGCATCCCAGTGACTGCTAGAAGCAATTGTGAACTTAAATTCGAATTATCGAGAAGCAGAGCTTGCTCGAGGTAAGAAGAATATAAAGTTGGAGTTACAGATGTGCCGGTCGGAATACAGTAGACCCTGAAAGGGCGTACTAGTACCGCTAGACACAAATGTTTTGAGACCGCAACTATGAGATGAGATTCTCTGTTTGAAAGGTCAAGATTGGATTCATCAAAGAGAGCAGATGGTGTTCCATTCTGAACACGGGCTCAGCGATTTCCGCGAGCGCCAGTGCTCAGAAAGAAATGAACCATGATTTCTCGGATCTGAATCTAAAAATGACGAGTTTTTTTTTTTTAAAGGCCAATATCGGGTTCATCAAAGAGAGCAAAAGGCACTCCAATCTGAACACGGGCTCAGCGAT
This sequence comes from Litsea cubeba, assembly GCA_012931725.1. Classification (NCBI taxonomy): domain Eukaryota; kingdom Viridiplantae; phylum Streptophyta; class Magnoliopsida; order Laurales; family Lauraceae; genus Litsea; species Litsea cubeba. The sequence continues at coordinate 112,531,336 of CM022946.1, forward strand.
TTCCGCGAGCGCCAGTGCTCAGAAAGGAGAAGACCAAGATTTCTCTAATCTAAACCCAAAATGACGGAAGTTTTTTTTTTTTTTTTTGAAGATTTTGAAGATTTTTTTTTTTAAATCTTTTTTTTTTATTTTTTTTTTATTATTATTTTTTTTTATTTTTTTTAAGATTTTTTTTTTGAAATTTTTTTTTATTTTTTATTTTTTATTTTAAATTTTAAATTTTTTATTTTTTAAAAAATTTATTTTATTTATTTATTTAAAAGACGAGAGAGTACACATAGGCCTCCTAACCCGGTCTTATGAAATCTTGATTGATAGAATTGCCCCCAGGTAAGGGTAGGATTACTTAATGAACCCGTTTGGAGGACCCTTGCCTAGAACAGTCAAGCTGTCTCCACACTCTGGACAAGGCTTTTCTTTGAATCAACCATGATCAAAGAACACAGTTGGTTTAACCTTAGTGGTCTATGTCTTTTTTTTTTATATTTTTTTATTTTTATGAATTCATCGAAGAGAAACAATGGTCCAACCCCCGATCCGAACACGGTCTCGGCGATTTCCGCGAGCGCCAGTGCCCAGAAGGGAAAGGATCAAGGTTTCTCAATTTTGAATCCAAATTGAGAAATCTAAATTTTTTTTTTTTTTTTATATATATATATATTTTTTTTTTAGATTTTTAATGAACTCATCGAAGAGAAACAATGGCCCAACCCCCGATCCGAACACGGTCTCGGCGATTTCCGCGAGCACCAGTGCCCAGAAGGGAAAGGATCAAGGTTTCTCAATTTTGAATCCAAATTGAGAAATCTAAAATTTTTTTTTTTACTTTTTATATATATATATATATATTTTTTAGATTTTTAATGAACTCATCGAAGAGAAACAATGGCCCAACCCCTGATCCGAACACGGTCTCGGCGATTTCCGCGAGCGCCAGTGCCCAGAAGGGAAAGGATCAAAGTTTCTCAATTTTGAATCCAAAAATGAAAAATCTGATTTTTTTTTTTTTTTTTTTTTTTTGAAAAGAGAAAGAGTGGAAATAAATTCAAAGAATTAGAAATTTCCAAACAAAAAATCTCATCTCATATTTTTTTTTTTTGCGGAATTCAACATAGGCCACCAATTATAAAGTAGCCAAGGAATCGAGAAAAGAAATATAAGCATAGAGCAAAATATATGATATGCAAATATTTCATTTCTAGCATCGTGTTCTCAAATAAACGAGTCCCACCGGGTGTGCCAGCTTGATGGACCGCGCTCCCGGATGCCCGGGTTCCTACCGACGTCGGCGGACGTGGGAGTCCGTTTGGTTCCGACCCTTTCGTAACCAGGGGGCGAAGGGGGGCGTGCATCAACATTTCTTTTTTTTTTTGGGTGTGCCAGATTTTCTATTTTTACTTGGAATTGCAAGTGGTGATCCGGAGATCAACCTTCGCAAGTAAAAAGGAAATCAACTTCTTTCAAGTTTTCCATTGCACATATATTTAAGAAAAGAGACATTTTCTTGATTTGCCGTGAAAGGCGAATTTTTTGGCATTTATAGCCGATTTTGGCGTTTATAGCCGATTTTTGGCGTTTATAGCCGATTTTTGGCATTTATAGCCGATTTACAATTCTTATCAATAATGAAAGACAAGAGTTGTGATTTTTGTCTCTTTTAAAAAAATACAAACTACAATGAAAAGCAAGAAAAGGAGGATCTAACTTCTCAGGAGATTGTGGAGGACTCGTTTAGATTGACGGTCGCAAGCCATATGTGGGCTTCGCCATCATCCATGCAGATGAGAACAGAGGATGCTATTGATTCGCTTGGCTTGGCTATAACCTCGGGTTTTTAGAAGACAAAGACCAAAAGGAGGTCTTATATCTAATAAAAAGCCGAGTAGACGGGCTGAAAAGCCACATCTAAGCCATTTGGAGGCAGGAGGAGAAGGCAAGGACCTTGGGGGGGGGGGGGGTACCCCCCAAGGGACTTTTGTCACCTTGTTGCGGTGGCCGGTGTAGAATTTCCGCAGAGTTTTCTCTCTTTTTTCCTTTCTCTGGATTTCTGTCTGCTGTCTGTTGATGTTGTGTGTCTGTGTCTGATCCCCTTTCTTCTTGGAGAGCCCTCCTATTTATAGGCTTTTAGGTAGCCTTTTAGGTGGGTTTATGGGCTTTTATTGTCATTAAGCCGCATAATGGGAGGAGTTACAAAATTGAATTGTTTATTTTGTAACTCCTTTTTCTTGGCTTCTGATTGGCCGGAGGAGATTGAGGGCATTTAATCGCCTTTAATCGTCATGATGGGAGGAGTTTCATGGGTTAAATGCCATGAATCTTTTGACTTGTAACTCCCGAATGCTTGCTTCTGATTGGGCCGTCCAAAGAAATGGATTAATGACTGTAATAAAGTTAGTCAATTAATCGCATTAAGTGGTCGCCGAGCAGTTGAAGACTCGCGGGCCGTGCCACGTCTTTTGGAATTCTTCTGTCGATGATCATCGATGGATCTTCATGTAGATCGACATAAGATGACCATGTAATTTCAGGTGTTTGTTGCCAACAGCGGGTCGGTGCCATCTGTCCTGTCGATTTATCGATCGGTCGGGTAGAAAACACACTTTTTTGGTTGACCGGGTGGCGATCAATACTGTGTTCGATACTCTTGATGATTTACCCGTGTTTTGGACGGATGTCAGAGGACTTGGTGTCTCAAAAGCATGAATTTTGGAAAGTACCAGAGGCTGGGCTCCTCGAATCGCGAAAAAACAGCGAAAACCGGGGTTTCCGGGGCTTTCCCGGCGACCCCGGGTTCCAAGGTCGCCGGCGACCCTGGCCCAGGGTCGCAGGGGTCTGCGACCCTGGGGGGGTTTTCCCCCTTTCGTGTCCCGTTTTGCGTCCGTTTTTGCTGTTTTTCGATTCTTTTTTCTTCTGTACTTTTCCTTGACATTTTGACCATTTTTTGGCCTGATTTCTTTGTAGGAAACCTGATGAGAATCCTTGCATTTTATTTTGCAAAGTTTCCAATTTCCTGAGAAAGCCGAAGACTTTGTCGCTCAGAGCTGCCGATTTTCCGTCAGAAGCTGAAACTGGGTCAAACGATGTCGGAATGACCTGAAATTTGGTGTGAAGCCTCCTGAGCAATAAATAAGACCAACCATAGGCTTTTGTTTGAGTTTTGAAGCCGTTTGGGGTCCTATCACCTGTAGACTTTCTTTTTGTCGCGATGAAGATGTCGCGGTTTGATGTGCGGTCAACCGATGTCCGATTGACTTGAAATTTGACAGGGAACCTATTGGAGTCATTTTAAGATGATCCATAGGCTCTGTCTTGGGAACCATGGTCCCGGAGAGCTTTTTCTGCCGAGAGCTCCTTTTCGGCTGTCGGAGAAGCGAAGTTAGGCCAAATGATTTTGAAATGGCCCGAAACTTCTTGTGTACTCCTCTTTTGGCTGTCTGGAAGAATCTTGCACTTTTTGTTTGATTCTGACAAGATTTGATTTTTGGAAGCAGCATTGCCTATTTATGGCAGGTTGCGACTTCATGTAGCTCTTTGGATCTTGAAAGGGCAAAGTGACATTTTTGGTGTCAACAATCTCGAGCAAGCTCTGCTTCTCGATAAGTCGAATTTAAGTTCACAATTGCTTCTAGCAGTCACTGGGATGCTCATTCTAGGCTTACCATACCTGCGATCAGAACAATTGTACCCTCTATGGCGTTTTGCCTTCTTCATATTGCTTGGGTCATCTCCCTCGAACAATTTGAAAAGACAAAACCATAGAACTTCCCATTTATGATCATTATATTCTTGTGATTACTAATGGATGTGGTCTTGTTTCAGAAACTTTTCGAAAACTAACAATGGCAGCTTCACTAACCATTACCTTCGACGAGAACAAGCACCAACTCATGCTTCAACAGAAGCAAACTACGCGCACCTACAAGCGCCCCATCAGCTGCCGAAGTGTCAACTCCCTCGGCAACTCTCTGAGCTCTGGGTCGACCTCGACTCCCCGGACTAATGTCTTTGGGACGCTGTGACCATTCCCACTTCCTGAAGAACAAACTGCTCCTTCCAAGAAGCAGAAACTCGCCTCTCAATGTGTCACTACCGTGACACCTAAGGCGAGCGCCAGAAGGCCCGAAGCCCGTGGCAGCCCCACGAAGCCTCGACCATCAAACGACCAGGTCTATCCCAAGACTTGGTCCCCAAGACCTTCACCAAGGCAAAGAAGGTCCCAAACATCCACTAAGCCTGCATTCCTGGCCCCACTCAAGGAGAACCAGTTCTACCCTCTTGCCAACATGAAAGACGAGAGACCCATCTCCAACCTGACTCCCAAGTCAACCCAGCATGAGCCGGCTTGTTCCTACAAGCCCAAAATCAAGTCATGCATCACAAGGCCTCTGCAAGCACCTGCTAAGGCCTACAAACCTGCAGTTCGACCCTTCATCTCTACAGGGGCCGAACTCCAAAAATTCAAAGCTTCGCTGCAACAGGCGAAGGACAGGGTTCGCATCCTGTCCTTGCCATCCTGTCCTTACCCAGCTACAAAGAAGACAGGCTCGGCTACTGCGCCCGGGGGAGCACATCCTTCATCGTCAAACCCAGCCAGAGTTGGCCGAAGCTCAAATTGCTCGTCGTATACGCCGCCGCGCGTCGTATCGGCAAAAGAGACTAGAGAAGCAAAGGAACCAGCCTCCTACACTTCAAGTCTCTCCCAAATGGGTCGAAAAAGAAAAACCCAACCAAGTTGCTGCTGTCCATATAGTTGGAAAAATCAGAAGGCGCCAAAAGTCAGCAACAAAAATCCATGTCCGACGTCCGACGACCCGCAGCGTCTCCAGGACAAGAAGACATTCAGAAGAATCCCCTGCTCCTTCAAGCAAAGGACGGCAGAGTGATCCTTCCTCAAGCTCTTCATCAAAAAGAATGAGCCCCAGCTCAGTCACCAGGACAGTTTCTTCGTTCGAATCACGAAGGATGAACGTCTTGGCTACAAATTCTGAGCCACCACCCCACAATCCACCTCAAGATGATGCGAACACCCACATCCAGCAGTTGGAACAAGGCCAACAGAGGATTGAAACTCTGATGGAAAACCTTCTCCTCGCCTTCTAAAATCAGGCGAACAATGAACCTCCTCCGAATCATCAAGATGATGAGGTAATTGGAGAAGAAAATGAGTCACGCGCCCTTACCAAAAAGGACGTAGACAGTATCCTCGCCAAAGCAAAAGAAGAGGATATACTTAAGGAGCATGGGATCAAGCCACCATATCCCTTATGGATGGACTCGGTCCCGTTCCCTACAAAATTCAAGCATCCTACTCTCCAAACATATACGGGGAAAGGATCAGCCAGACAGCACGTCATCCACTTCAAGATCCTGACGGGAGCTATCGCGGATCAAGATGCACTCAAGATCCGCCTCTTTGCAAGTACCTTAAAAGGTACGGCCTTCGATTGGTACTCCACTCTGCCGGAGGACTCCATCCAAAACTGGGCCATGCTAGAGACACGCTTCCTGACTCACTTCAAAGGTGAGGATCATCCCGCTACATGGCTCAGTTGTGAAGCCTAAAACAGGGGGAGAATGAGTCAACATATGAATTCATTCATAAGTGGAAAGCAATGGCGTACAAATGCTCTGATGTACTACCACAAGCGTCGCTAGTCGACTTCTGCCGAAACAACATGAGAGCCAGAATCCGCTCCATGATCATCGGCAACAAATCAAAAAACCTGGGAGAACTCCTAGAAGCTTCCATGGAAGCTGAAACGGTGATTAAAGATCTCAACAGTCAGAAATCATCAAGAAAAGATCCAACCGCCATTGCAACCTCTAAACCAAAGAAGAAAGAGGTCCTCAATGTGCAGACCAAGTCAGCTCCTCAGCCACCAAAGAAAGCTGAAAACAAAGCTGTTGGTAATAGACCTGAGCTCTCAGATGCCTTCAAAGAACGAGTAGAGAAGAAATACCCGTTTGATGAAGATGTTGATGAAATCTTCGGGGCTTTTGTGGCAAACGGCAAGCTCACCTTGCCTGAACCAAAAAGACCGGGTGATGTTGGCAAAACCAACGATCCTCGGTACTGTCCATACCATCAGATGATCTCGCATCCTCTCAATCGATGCTTTGTGGTGAGGGAGAAAATAAACGAGATGTGGAAAAACGGAGTCATCACCTTTGACAAAAACTATGGGTCTACCTCCGTCAACATGGTGACATATGGACAAACATCAAAATCACTGAAGAAGAAGATCACTACTTCCTTCAAGGTGATAAACTCAATCCAAGCGTCTGAGGAACTGGTTCCTTACACGACACCAGACGGATAACCCATATGTTTACATTCCGATCTCCTGGAAGATGAAAATTGGGAGGTCGTGAAAACAAAGCCTACAGCTCAACAACGAAGACAGGCTAGGAAACATCTCCTCAAGCTCAAAAGGTAAAAGAAGACCCAGCCAAAACAAGAAGTCCAAGAAAAGGAAGAGGCTTCCTCTACCGCTTCACTGGAGGCAACAAAAACATCCCTTCCAGAGACTTCAAAGGCGGTAAGAAAATTCACTCTCAGTGATTTCATGCCACCTCAATTCAAAGAAGCCACGTAGGAGGCATCATACTCTTGCAATTCGGTAGTTGGATTCTCCATTGATGGATACGAGTCCAGCGACACCGATGATGGATTCGAATCCAACTACACAGATGAGTGGGAGGAGTCCCTTGAAACAGGAGAATATCTCTCCGATGAAGAATGGGTTTCTGAGTCTCATCTTATGCCAGTAATCTGGTATAACCCCCTACAGCCACAAGGATCCTGGTCTGATGATGAAGAAGACCAAGAGGCTGTACAAGAAAATGCTGTTGAACCAGCACCCCTCATTACTCCAGTGGAAATTAACAATGTTGAGCCACAAAGAGCTGGTGAAGAAGAAGATTTGGCTCCCATGCCTGATCTTGGAGAATATGCAAGGATTTTGCAGCGTCTCGCTCTAGAACAAGAGCAAGACCGCGTCAACGAGCCTCATCGCAATCCAGAGCCTGAAGTCCCTGAAGACCATCATGTACATCCTCCCTTAACTCCTGAAAATGGAGAAAATTGCTGGATAGACGATCCTCTTACATCCGAGGATGAGTCGGACTCCGATCAGGCAACGTCTCCCGTTAGAGCTTCCTGTAATGTGATAATTCGGGATTATAGCTCTTCCGAAGCATCGTCTGATGAGAGCACTTACACTCCGGCGACGCTTAGCAATGTATCTTCTGGAGCCACCTCATCTCACGTGACTTTCACTGAGATGACACCCTCTCAGGTTTCTTCTCCTGAGACTGTGACTTCAAAGTTCACACCCTTCCTAACTGAAGAATTCCTAGCTATTGATGCTTGGGACGATGAATTGGTCAACGAAGAAGAAAGGTTGCTGGATGCTGTTCAGGACTTGTTCCCGAAAAATGCTCCGTGCAACACAATCACTGAGGATGGCAACTCCGCTGCTGATACATCCTCAGCAAATGAAAAATGATAGCCTCTTGACCCTGAAGACAATCTTCCAAACGAAGACCCTTCTCAAGAAGCTCTTGAAGTTGGTAGAGGCACCCGCTCTGGCCGGGACTACCACAAAAATTACAACCAATCTTCCTTTACATATGTAAATCCTTCGGGAAAAGATGTTGTAAGTGCCCTTAGTGGCAACAATGATGAACATACGGGCCCTAAGGATGCTTTCAAGTATGACTTGATTGAACACTTCAAGCACATACCTGCACGTCTGGACATCCTAGATTTGTTGCGAATGTCTCCGCACACTCATGATAATCTCATTTCAGAATTACAAAAGCTAAATGAGGATGTCGACAAACATGCCCCGCAAGTCCTCCAAATTGAAATGGATTACCGGGTCAAAAACTCAGAAGCTTCCTCAAAGGGAGAAAAGAAGAAAACTGAGGGATCATGCATTGAATGCCTCTCGGTTAAAAAAGCAGCCAGTGCAACCATCGCCTTCACAAAGGACGACCTCCTACTTGGTGAAACCAGGCACAACCGACCCCTGTACTTCATAGGGTACATCAAGGAAATGCCTATGCACAGAGTTCAGATCGACCCAGGTTCTACACTCAACCTCATCTCCACATCGGCTCTCGAAGAATTGGGCATCCCACCCAGTAAGCTGAGCCACACATCTGTATCTATCTTTGGATATGATGGGAGTACTCAAAGGCCTATCGGCAAAATCAGGTTCAAGTTGCAGATCGATGATCTTATTTCTAAGGTCACTGTGTACGCAATAAAAACCCCTTCATGCTACAACATCCTTCTCGGACGCCCTTGGATCCACGAGAATGGCGTTGCCCCTTTAACTCTACATCAATGCATCAAGTTTGTTGGCGACGACGGCATGATACATCGAGTCTTTAAGGACAAAAAACCCTTCAAAGGTAAAGAAGTCCACTTTGCAGACTCACAAATGTATGAAGGTGAAAAACAAGAAGAGAAGAAGCACACAGCATCCTTTGCCGAAAATCTCCAGAAAGATAAAGGCAACGCTACTCAACAATCGCCGGAAGAAAACAAACCATCCGGTAAATCCGAAGAGAGCATTCAAACTCCCTTTATCATCTCCCTTAAACCTTCAAAGCCTTTGGTCATCACAACTAAAGTGAAGAAGGCAAAGCAAAAGTCTGGGGGCAAATTTGTTGTCTCTTTCGTGTCTATCATGCAAGACACGGATTCGGATTCAGAGCCAGAAGACGACACATCGTCAAGCCAAGCTGACACTCAGCAAGTTCAGCCTGCTCTTACTCCAATGGAGAAAACTTCTGACATAGAAGATCCTACGTCAGCTTCCTTCGTTGTTCCAGCAACTTTAGTAAAGGAAAAGCCAATCTTCTTCCGTAGATCGGATGCTTCTTCATCAAACTCCATGCTTGAACCTTTCCAAAATGAAGGTATGCCTCAACTATCCTTCTATAGTTCTGTGGCACAAGCTATTATGAAGAAAATGGGCTATGACGCTCAAAACCCAGTAGGTTTGGGAGAAGGACATGGTATTCTCACGCCATTGGGGCCTGTCTTGACCAAAAGCCAGCTGGAAGATTGGAGACTCTACGGCTATGTAGAAAAGTCTTCACACGGGTTAGGGTATGATCCCGACACTCCTCTGAGACAGTTGACACAAAGGCTTAAAAGTCGACTTACCGACCAAGCCTCAACATCTCAAGTCCATGAAGACATCGATCTCCCTGGATATCTCTTTGATGAGTCACCTGACAAAGATCCAGGAAGCTCATCCATTTGGCACGATTTCTCTGAAAATGAAGAGGAGTTGCCCGATGGCACAGACGTATGGTCTTCTGACCGAGAAGAACCCTCATCTCGAAAAGAAGTAGCCTACTTCGACCCGGTCTCGACAGGCGATTGGGATCATCTCATAGCAAGCCTTGGGAAAATTACCGATCAAGAAGACCCGTGGAAAGGAACAAAACCTTGGTCTGGAAATGCCCTTGAAACCCCAGAAGGTTTCGTTGAGCTGGAAGCCTCCGAAAATATTCTGGAGGAACCACCTTCGAACCTTCCAACAGAAGATCCTGTTCAAAAGATAGACTTGGGAACACCAGATAACCCACGTCCTGTATTCATAAGCAAGAATATAAAGGATGATGAGTTACCCGAGTATATCGCCTTTCTTCATGAGTTCGTTGATTGCTTTGCATGGTCTTACGCTGAAATGCCTGGCTTAGACCCCAAAATAGCGGTCCATAAACTCAATCTTCAAGAAGACATCAAGCTGTCAAGCAAGGCCAAAGAAGATTCCGTCCAGATGTGATGGATAAAATTGAACAAGAAGTTCAAAAACTCAAAAGCGTCGGCTTCATCCATGAGGAACAACATCCTGAATGTTTTGTTGGGATTGGTGTATGCCCTAAAGCCCACTAGCTGCACTCTCATCTTTTGTTACTGGATATTTAACTGGTTATTTAATGGAATGACTCTTTTATGCTTAAACATGTATATATGAATGGTTGCGTAAGGCCCATTGTTTCTAGTAAATGAATTAGGTGTGTAGTGTCTACGCACAGATAGGTCTAATTCATGGACAACTGGAAACATCATATTTGTTCATAACTGAAAGATGGAGCTGGGCACTTCATCTTGGTAGAAGTTATAATGAGATACTCTCATATATAGGGTGACGTACCTAAGTCACGGGAGGGCTTTCCCGGATCTATCTCATTAGTGCATGTGTCATGCATTGAACAGGACCATGGTAGGTGTGATCTCTAAAATAGTACTATCACAGAAAAGAGATCAAGTCACCTCATGCTACTGAGTAACCGGTGCTCTTAATCTTGAGCATTTGTGGATGAACTGACGAAGTCAAGTTCTTGTGCTTTAATTCACTATGGGTGAGATTCTTTTCATGGGTCAACAGCTCTGTGTTTTGGGTACTCGAACTTGATCAGTTGGGACGTGCAGATGCAATATAGAATCTATGCCATCTGATGATGGAATAATCGTCCCCTTAGAATTATCCGATTAATCATCAAAATCTAAGATCTTAGTATATGGATGTTCCATATGGATATTGAACTTGTGGGTCGCTCCCTGGATCAAGAGAATGATATTCGAATGATGATTATGTTAAGGATATGAAGTTCTAAGGTTTAGATGTAATCGGGAAGGTTGATAGTACAATTGATAACCTGACTCGATTATGGATGTTACGTAGAGGGGCATTCAGGTCATTACACTTAGTAGGTCGAAGACAACCGTCATTTTATGACGAGCTTATTACATTATATATTTGTCCTTGGAGTTCAACCATAACTCTTTAGTGGAATGAGTTAAGGTTAAAAGGGTCTTTATGTTGCTATGGGTTTAGCATGGACATTTTGGTCATTTTGGGAGCCAATGGCAAATATGTCTTTTGGTCCCTTCTCTAGTCACTTACCAAGATTGGCATGGTTTCCTAAGATGTTTAGATAACATAAGGATGAATTATTTTAGTGGAAAAATAATTTTGAGTTTGAATTCAAATAGGCCTTTGATGGCATACATGAATTTAACTCTAGATAAATTGTATGTGGGCCATGGTGTGCATTGATATGTGGGACGTCCTTAATAGGATTTCCATGGGTAAGGTTTCCAACTTTGAGTAGGACTCTACTTGGAAAGTTGGACTCCTCATTGGATTAGTATTCCTATGAGTTAGTTTCCTTTTTGGATTAGGAACTTAAAATTAGTAAGTGTTCTACAACTAGTATTACTAATTGTATGGAAAGTTCCTTTTAGTTTCCTTTTCTAATTGGAGTGTTTCTTAAAGGAAGTAAGTCTTTCTTGGACATCCATGAGAATTAGGAAAGATAAACTTCTAGGAAAGGTTTCCTAAGTTTCTATAAAAGGGAGAGAGCCTTCCCTTGGACGTCCTACACCATAACAAGGAGAATTACAAAGGTTGCACACGTCCAACACACTTTGTGAAACACTTTGCAAGTATCCTAAGAGTGCCCCACACGTCCAGCCCTTGGTTGCTTCTCTTCTTGATTGAAGAAGGCTTAAGGTCTGAGATTTTCCCTTGGAGAAATACTTCTTAATTCCTAGATTAAGATCCCACCATCTTAGCCAATCAGATTTGGAAGTGAGATAGAGGAGAAGATCAAAGGCAATACTAGTGCAGAAAATTCCAGCAACTTGTTTGCAAATTGCAAGTCTGAGTTCGGGCCTTTGGATCTATTTTTTCAGAGGTTTGAAGTCTACAAATCTTTGAGGTATGAGTCTTCTTCATTCTCCTTTAATTATACACTTGTTGGTCATGATTTAATGGAGTTTCTATGCGATTCTTTATGGCTGATTTCCGCTGCATAGTGCAGAAATCAGATTTTGAAAAATCTGTCATGCTTTGCATCAGCCATAGTAGTCTCTTTATGAGAAGTTTCAGATCTGAATCACGGTTTCCTTCAGTGGTATCAGAGCCACTCCATGTGAAATCATGATCCCATGTTGTGTGTAATTAATTCTAGATTGATTTTGGGTATGGTGGCACCCTATTAAAGTTATGTTGTGATGCATGTTGTGTGCAAGTTTCATTAACATTGCTGGAATTTATTTTCCAGATTTGTTTAATGATGCACATAGTGAGTTTGCATGAACTAACCTCTTTGTTTGCAGCCATGTATTGCATCCTTGATGGTTCGCATGATTGTTATGTGGATTTGGATGTTTTTTTGTTAGTTGGAAAGTGTACGATTGCGCGGTTAGCAATCATAGGAAGTTGTAAAGTTTCCTTAATTTTATTCCAACTAGTCTTGATGTAAGCTTTCTTGAAAAGCATAGGAATCTCCAATGTAATTTTGGTTTTGCTTTTCATGGGTTTGCTTGTATAAATCAATTTATGGAAACGACCAAGAAAAGGAAAGTTTCAAGACAAGAAGGTTGCAAGAAATTGGAGTCCTTGGAGATCAAGGAGTCAAGACTTCTAGATGCATGAGGAGTCCTAATTCGATTAGGATTTGAAATCCTAAGAGCAAGGAGCCATCAAGGATTGCATAATTTTATTTGCTTTTATATATGGAATGCATGGATGAATGCTTTATATAATTGCTATAATTGTCACCTAGAAACATGGCCACCATTAGGCTCTAAAATTGGCATCTTTATTGTATTAGATTGTTTTTAGTTTGGCAAATTGTTTTAAACGGAACTTAGACCAGCACCTTCTATTTGTCTAAGGTTTAAAATTGGATAGGGTTTAGTTTATCTTGGTACCCTTGGTTTCCAAAGGAGGCTAAACTAAAATCTAATTAGATGCTACCTATGGGTTTTCATAACCCAAGATAGGTTTTTGATTCTTTGAAGGGATTTTTCTCAAATGTTTTAATGCAAAGGTTATTTACTTTCAAGATGACTTGAGTCATTGAGTCATGAATTTAATTAACCAAGTTTGCTAGATTTAAAAAGAGCTTTTGAGAAAACGAAGTAAAGATCAAAGGAAAGTTTATAAACCCTAGTGATAAATTATCAAGTGGGAGAGGGGTTTAGGAAAAACCCCACGACCTTCCATTCTCGGTTCATATTAATCTCATTAGAAGTGTTAGTGGGAGCGGCCATCCCTTCGGTGGAGTTCTTTACTAAAGATCACTTCGATGGGTTAGTGGGTGAATTAAAGTGAATGTTCGTAATGAGGTGTTAGTAGGAGCGGCCATCCCTTCGGTGGAGTTCTTTACTAAAGATCACTTCTATAGAATGTCGATGAAGTGTTGGTGGGAGCGGCCATCCCTTCGGTGGAGTTCTTTACCAAAGCTCACTTCTAGATTAGGACATTCTGGGAATTTTCATAAGAGATGGTAACACACTTGACATAAGGCGGTAATAACCTCTCCTACCAGTTAAAGTTATTTGTCTTATGAGGTCAAACCAATCAGTGATTGGACTACCACTGGATGCGTATCCAGATAGTGATAATCCAAATAAGTTTGCCTTAATTCAACGTGACTGTAGGCTCGGCCATCCCTTCGGTGGAGGGTCTATGAGGAGGTTGAAACACTGATACATTATGATTGGGGTTGAATAATGTAAAAAGTTTAGTGCTTTGTTTTTCCTTTTGTAACAAGCACCATATGCATATTACATATATACTGCATGTCTAATTATAAACCGTTTTATATCCAGAGAGAGATGGGTAAAGACTCTTTTAGTCCGTTGATGTGCATTCTTCGTGAGAATAAACTGACTGGCCCTAACTACGTAGATTGGAAGAGAAATCTTGACATAGTACTCACTGCTGAGGAGTACAAGTATGTCTTGCTGGAAAACTGTCCCGATATTGATGCTAATTCTACTGATGACCAGCGGGAGGCTGAAAGGAAATGGAAGAAAGCGAATAGCATGGCTAAATGCTACATGCTCGCTTCCATGTCCAACGTGTTGCAAACGCAGCACGAGCATATGGACACAGCCTATGAAATCATGATGTCCTTGTCTGAGATGTTCGCAGACAAGAGCAGGCCAGCTAGGCAAGCTGCTATGAGGACCATCATGAATGCTAGGATGGCTGAGGGAACACCTGTCAGAGAGCATATGCTCAAGCTGATGGATTGTTTCAATGAAGCTGAGATTCTAGGGGCTGAGATTGATGCAGGAAGTCAAACTGACATGATTCTTGAAACTCTGCCGGACTCTTTCAATCAGTTCAAGCTCAATTTCAATATGAGCAAGATGGACATGACTCTACCTGAGTTAATGAAAGAACTCCAGGCGGCAGAGGCCATCATGAAGCCCAAAGCCCAAGCTCATTTTTTCCAGTCTTCCTCTAAACTGAACCCGAAAGGGAAGAAGTTCAAGAAGAAGCAGAATAAGGGAAAAGGGCAGAAAAAGGACAATGCTGGTAATAATAAGGACAAGGGTACAGATGGAAAGCCCAAAGGGAAATGCTTCAAGTGTGGCCTCAAAGGTTATTGGAAGAAAGATTGTCCCAAGTTCCTGACCTCAGTTAAGAAAGGTACATCTTTTTCATACTACATTGAAACTTGTCTAGTGGTTGATTCTACTAACTCATGGATAGTAGACTCAGGAGCCACTAATCATATCTGCAATTGATTGCAGGGGTTTCAGATAATGCAAAGAATTGAGAAAGGAGAGTTTGCCTTTAGAGTCGGAACTGGAGCTAAAGTTTGGGCAGTTGCAGTAGGAGTAGTTACCTTACATTTTCCATGTAATAGGATATTAGTTTTAAATAATGTTTTCTATGTTCCGGACATGAGGAAGAATTTAATTTCAGTTTCCAAATTAATTGAATTTAATTATTCAGTTTCTTTCCATTCTGGTATTGATATCAGTAGAGATGGAAATATTATATGTTCCGGTAGAATACATGACAACTTATTTTATATATATCCTATTGCTCCCACACTGCATAATGTACAACAAGAAAGTTCAACTTCCCTTAAGAGAAAGGTATCTTCAATCAATGACACATATCTTTGGCACTTACGTTTGGGTCACATTAACCCAAAACGGATTCAGAGGTTGGTAGAAGATGGGCCCTTGAGCTCATTAGATTTCGAACCTTTTCCTCAGTGCGAATCTTGTCTCAAGGGAAAGATGACCAAACGGTCATTCTCTGGAAAGGGACTAAGGTCAAAGGAGTTGTTAGAATTGATTCACACTGATGTGTGTGTGGTCCTATGAACAAACCGGCTCGAGGAGGGTATGAGTATTACATCACCTTCACCGATGATTACTCTAGATATGGGTATGTATATCTAATGCGACGCAAGTCTGAGGCGTTTGATAAGTTCAAACAATTCAAGGCTGAGGCGGAGCTACAATTAGGAAAACATATCAAAGCCCTTCAATCTGATCGAGGTGGCGAGTACCTCCTGGGTGAGTTCAAGGAGTACCTCACACAACATGGGATTGTGTCTCAGTTGTCTGCACCGGGTACACCCCAGCAAAATGGTGTAGCAGAGAGAAGAAACCGTACCCTTCTTGATATGGTAAGGTCCATGATGAGTCATGCAACCCTACCTATATCTTTTTGGGGATATGCCTTAGAAGCAGCATCATACATTTTAAATCTGGTACCTTCTAAATCAGTACCTAGGACACCCCAAGAAATGTGGACAAGTCGAAAACCTAGTTTGAGACATATTCACATTTGGGGTTGTCCAGCTTATGTACTGAATGATAAAGCTACCAAGCTGGAACCCAGATCGGAAATGTGCTACTTCATTGGATATCCTAAGGGAACGAGAGGTGGCATCTTTTATCATCCAAAGGTGCAAAAAGTGCTCATCAGCGCTCATGCTAGGTACTTGGAGGATGATTGAATGATGCACCAAGAGCTTAGTTGTAAAGAAACCCTTGAGGAGATTCTTCCGGGATCTCCTATAATATCTGTACCAGATCCTGAGACAGTAGATGAACAAGATATTCCTTTAAACACTCCGGAGCCTCGTCGTAGTGGGAGAATTTCTAGACAGCCAGAAAGATATCTAGGAGTGTCTTTTAAGACAGACTCTGAAGATCTGGTTGAGGATCCTACTAGTTATGATGAAGCAGTAACGGATATAGATGCTAACATGTGGCAGCAAGCGATGAAATTTGAAATGGATTCTTTGTATTCCAATCAAGTCTGGGAACTTGTAGATGCACCTGAAGGGATCAAACCCATAGGGTGCAAGTGGATCTGCAAGAGAAAGAGAGGAGTGGATGGGAAGGTGGAAACCTTCAAAGCAAGACTGGTGGCGAAAGGATATACTCAGAAAGAGGGTATCGATTATGAGGAAACCTTTTCACCAGTGGCTATGCTTAAGTCCATAAGGATTCTCTTGGCCATCGCATGTCATTATGACTACGAGATATGGCAGATGGATGTCAAGACAACTTTTCTTAATGGAAGTCTTGACGAATGCATCTATATGATGCAACCAGAGGGCTTCATTGCTAGTGGCCAAGATAACATGGTTTGTAAACTTAAGAAGTCCATCTATGGACTTAAGCAAGCATCTAGAGCATGGAACATCAAGTTTAATCAGGCAGTCAAATCCTTTGGCTTTGATCAAAACATTGATGAACCATGTGTGTATAAGAAAGGAAATGGGAAAGCAGTTGCATTTTTGGTTCTATATGTAGATGACATATTACTCATAGGAAATGATGTAGGTTTATTGTCATCCACAAAGGTTTGGTTATCCTCTCAATTTCAGATGAAGGATTTGGGTGAGGCCAGCTATATCTTAGGGATCAAGCTTTTGCGTGATCGCAAGAATAAGATGTTAGCCCTATCCCAATCTTCTTATATTGAGAAGATATTGGTCAAGTTTAACATGCATGACTCCAAGAAGGGCCTCCTACCTTCTAGACATGGAGTACCACTGTCTCGAGATCAATGTCCAAAGACATCTGAAGAGATAGAGACCATGAGGAGAGTTCCATATGCATCCGCTGTTGGAAGCCTCATGTATGCTATGTTATAGACCAGATATTTGCTTTACCGTTGGCATGGTTAGCAGATATCAGTCAAACCCTGGACCTATGCATTGGACAGCTGTTAAACATATATTCAAGTATCTTCGGAGAACGAAAGATTATATGCTAACCTTTCAATCAGAGTATGTGGCGACATCGGAAGCTGCGAAGGAAGCAGTATAGCTCAGAAAATTCCTATTGGAATTAGGAGTTGTTCCTGCAGTGCAAAAACCGATTGTCATGTACTGCGATAACACTGGTGCTGTAGCACAGTGCAAAGAGCCTAGAAATCACAAGAAAGGCAAGCACATTCGGATAAAGTACCACTTGATCCGGGAATTCATTCAGGATGGAGAGATAGTGGTGGAGCATATTGCTTCAGCAAATAACTTAGCTGACCCATTCACTAAGACTCTTACTGAGAAAGTCTTCACTTCTCATGTTGAGTCTATGGGTGTTAGGTTAGGAAGTAGTGATCTTTAGTGCAAGTGGGAGTTTGTTGGGATTGGTGTATGCCCTAAAGCCCACTAGCTGCACTCTCATCTTTTGTTACTGGATATTTAACTGGTTATTTAATGGAATGACTCTTTTATGCTTAAACATGTATATATGAATGGTTGCGTAAGGCCCATTGTTTCTAGTAAATGAATTAGGTGTGTAGTGTCTACGCACAGATAGGTCTAATTCATGGACAACTAGAAACATCATATTTGTTCATAACTGAAAGATGGAGCTGGGCACTTCATCTTGGTAGAAGTTATAATGAGATACTCTCATATATAGGGTGACGTACCTAAGTCACGGGAGGGCTTTCCCGGATCTATCTCATTAGTGCATGTGTCATGCATTGAACAGGACCATGGTAGGTGTGATCTCTAAAATAGTACTATCACAGAAAAGAGATCAAGTCACCTCATGCTACTGAGTAACCGGTGCTCTTAATCTTGAGCATTTGTGGATGAACTGACGAAGTCAAGTTCTTGTGCTTTAATTCACTATGGGTGAGATTCTTTTCATGGGTCAACAGCTCTGTGTTTTGGGTACTCGGACTTGATCAGTTGGGACGTGCAGATGCAATATAGAATCTATGCCATCTGATGATGGAATAATCGTCCCCTTAGAATTATCCGATTAATCATCAAAATCTAAGATCTTAGTATATGGATGTTCCATATGGATATTGAACTTGTGGGTCGCTCCCTGGATCAAGAGAATGATATTCGAATGATGATTATGTTAAGGATATGAAGTTCTAAGGTTTAGATGTAATCGGGAAGGTTGATAGTACAATTGATAACCTGACTCGATTATGGATGTTACGTAGAGGGGCATTCAGGTCATTACACTTAGTAGGTCGAAGACAACCGTCATTTTATGACGAGCTTATTACATTATATATTTGTCCTTGGAGTTCAACCATAACTCTTTAGTGGAATGAGTTAAGGTTAAAATGGTCTTTATGTTGCTATGGGTTTAGCATGGACATTTTGGTCATTTTGGGAGCCAATGGCAAATATGTCTTTTGGTCCCTTCTCTAGTCACTTACCAAGATTGGCATGGTTTCCTAAGATGTTTAGATAACATAAGGATGAATTATTTTAGTGGAAAAATAATTTTGAGTTTGAATTCAAATAGGCCTTTGATGGCATACATGAATTTAACTCTAGATAAATTGTATGTGGGCCATGGTGTGCATTGATATGTGGGACGTCCTTAATAGGATTTCCATGGGTAAGGTTTCCAACTTTGAGTAGGACTCTACTTGGAAAGTTGGACTCCTCATTGGATTAGTATTCCTATGAGTTAGTTTCCTTTTTGGATTAGGAACTTAAAATTAGTAAGTGTTCTACAACTAGTATTACTAATTGTATGGAAAGTTCCTTTTAGTTTCCTTTTCTAATTGGAGTGTTTCTTAAAGGAAGTAAGTCTTTCTTGGACATCCATGAGAATTAGGAAAGATAAACTTCTAGGAAAGGTTTCCTAAGTTTCTATAAAAGGGAGAGAGCCTTCCCTTGGACGTCCTACACCATAACAAGGAGAATTACAAAGGTTGCACACGTCCAACACACTTTGTGAAACACTTTGCAAGTATCCTAAGAGTGCCCCACACGTCCAGCCCTTGGTTGCTTCTCTTCTTGATTCAAGAAGGCTTAAGGTCTGAGATTTTCCCTTGGAGAAATACTTCTTAATTCCTAGATTAAGATCCCACCATCTTAGCCAATCAGATTTGGAAGTGAGATAGAGGAGAAGATCAAAGGCAATACTAGTGCAGAAAATTCCAGCAACTTGTTTGCAAATTGCAAGTCTGAGTTCGGGCCTTTGGATCTATTTTTTCAGAGGTTTGAAGTCTACAAATCTTTGAGGTATGAGTCTTCTTCATTCTCCTTTAATTATACACTTGTTGGTCATGATTTAATGGAGTTTCTATGCGATTCTTTATGGCTGATTTCCGCTGCATAGTGCAGAAATCAGATTTTGAAAAATCTGTCATGCTTTGCATCAGCCATAGTAGTCTCTTTATGAGAAGTTTCAGATCTGAATCGCAGTTTCCTTCATGTTTGGCGAACATTGTCCCCGTGACATAGAAATATGGGCAGATCAGGGTCTGTATTGACTATAGAGACCTGAATGGCGCATGCCCAAAAGATGAATTTCCGCACCCCATACCAGAGGTAATGATTGATAATACCTGTGGATTCGAGCGAATGACATTCATGGATAGTTTCTCTGGCTACAATCAGATAAAGATGCATCCTGAAGATGAAAAACATACATCTTTTCGGACCCCATTTGGCGTGTATTGTTACACTGTCATGCCATTTGGTCTGATAAATGCTGGTGCCACATATCAGAGGGCTATAATGAAAATATTCCAAGATATGCAGCACAAGATGGTTGAATGTTACGTTGATGACCTCGCCGTTAAAAGCAAAAGAAAAGAAGATCATCTCGAAGACCTTCGAGAAGTCTTCCTCCGGCTTCGCAAACACAAACCATGAATGAACCCTTTGAAATGCTTCTTCGGCGTCTCGTCAGGTAAGTTCCTCGAATTCTTAGTTCGGAAAGCTAGAATAGAGCTTGACCCTATAAAAGTCAAAGCCATTCTAGAAATGCCCTCTCCAAGAACCTTGAGAGAACTCAAAGGGATTCAAGGGAGATTGGCCTACATCAGACGATTCATCTCCAATCTTTCAGGGAAATGCCGTCCATTCTCCCGGTTGATGAAAAAAGGTGTGAACTTTGTCTGGGATGGTGACTGAGAAGCTACTTTCCAAGATATCAAGTCATACCTGACAAAACCTCCAGTGTTAGCTGCTCCTACCACTGGAAAACCATTCATCTTGTACACAAGAGCCCTTGATCATTCTTTGGGAGCTCTGCTTGCGCAAGAAAATGATCAAAGAAAAGAAGCTGCTATATATTACCTCAGCCGCATGCTAGTAGGTGCAGAGCATCGCTACTCTCCAATCGAAAAAGAATGTCTTGCAGTGATGTTCGCTGTACAAAAGCTGCGTCACTACTTGCTTTCCAACACAGTATACCTGGTCTCGAGGGTCAACCTCTTAAAGGTCCTTGTCACAAAGGCAGGTTCTCTCAACGCTCGACTGGCAAAATGGTCCATCCTTCTATCATAATTTGATATTAGGTATGTACCATAAAAGGCAATCAAAGGGCAAGCTCTAGCAGACTTCCTCGCAGAGCATCCATTGCCTAAAGATTCTCCACTCAGAGATGATCTCCCAGACAAACCAGTCTACAATGTGGAGACTTTCTCACAAAATGCTTCCTGGGACATGTACTTTAACGGTGCAACCAGGACAAATGAAAAAAGACAGCTGATCTCGGGAGTTGGCATCCTCTTTGTTAGCCCCGACAAATTCATGATTCCACATGCTTTCTCGCTACTGGAACCATGCACAAACAATGCAGCTGAATATCATGCTCTGATCCTAGGATTGGAACTCGCCATCGAATCCGGTATCACCATGCTGGAAGTCTTTGGAGACTCTCAACTAATC
The DNA here is from genome assembly GCA_012931725.1 of Litsea cubeba. Lineage (NCBI taxonomy): Eukaryota > Viridiplantae > Streptophyta > Magnoliopsida > Laurales > Lauraceae > Litsea > Litsea cubeba. The sequence goes on from CM022946.1 coordinate 112,552,306, forward strand.
GTCAACCTAATGAATCAGAAATTTGAAGTCAGGAAGCCATATTTGCTGCCTTACTACAACAAAGCACAATCACTTCTGCAAAAGTTTGACATCTGTCACATCACCCACATTCGTAGAGGTGAAAACATACGTGCAGATGCCCTTGCTAGACTTGCCGCATCTATGGCAATCCAGGAAGGGGAAAACATGCAAATCACGGTGTGCGAAAGAAGAATCCTTCCTCCTCTTAACACACACCAAGCAGTTGCTGAATGCCACTGTAGACACCTCATTTGCCCCCTATGATAGCCTTAAACACATGTCATATATAGCGATGCCCCCATTTCACTCATAATTGAATGATTAATGACATAATTCAGATTAATTAATGACAATGAAGATGCTTGTTGATAGTTTTAAACATTAGTTCAACGACTTCTAGAAATTCGTGAGAAAAAAGTCGAATCGCATTGAGATCTCGAGTCCAACTCACCTTTCACACAAGGAGCGGACCACTACACTATTCAAACATATTCCAGACCACTGCTTAGGCTAATTGTTACAAAGATTACACCTAGCTTACCTAAATACCACCCGATTACCCTAAGTTAGGAAGCCAGCCACATCCATTGATCCAAGAGGTCCCTTTTTTTCGAGCCCCTAATCATTAGGACAGTTAGGATAGTTGGACCATTGGATTCTTCACTTCCATCCATATATAGAACTCCGAGACCCGACGGGCAAATCAAAAATCATAAAAGCAGGTCCCACAACCACGGGGTGCCCCCCTTGACAAATCACCTACTATTTCTAGACCTCCGATCGCCTCGAAAGTTAGTTCGTCTCGAAAGTTAGTTCGTCTCGATCTACTCGCCGAGGGCTTTCCGTTGATGTGTAGAACGTCGAAATCCGGCGAACATATCAAAATCTGTGAAACCTGGGTCCCAGTGATAATGGCCCAGGTCAAATCCCATTGCGGCCCACTTTTTGGGCCCCAAACTTTTGACCGGAGTCCAACCCCAGACTTGGACCCCACATCCAAGCCCAATTTGGCCCGATCAAGCTGACCCATCGAGCCCAAATCCAACCTCACCAAACTTATGACCAATCCAACCCAGGTCAACCTGACCCAACCTAACCCAAGCCCATCAACCTGACCCGGGCTGCATGCTGGACTCTCCCATCCTCCTGATATCTCTCTCTCCCTCTCAATCTCAAACGAGAGTCCCAGATCCCAATCTCTCTCAAACCCACCATAAATCCCGTCTCTTCTCTCTATCCCATCCCATGCGCAGATCACCTCTCCATCCTCCCATCATCTCCATCTCTCTCGTTCTCCATCACCACCCTGTGCAGATCCACCCTTCCCATCACCATCATCCTCTCATCTTCTCTATCTCCCAACACAACTCCTCATCTCATCTCTCGCTGCACTCCTCCACCTGCAAGCCCTGCGTAGCACCCTCTTTTTTTCTCCTCTTTTATTTCTTTCTCATCTCCTTTTCTTTATTTCATTTTCTTTTTTTCTCTTCCTTTCGTCTCCTTTCCTTTCTTCCTCTCCCTTTCTTCTCTTCCTCTTCTTCCCTATCTTCTTCTCCCCACAGCACCTTGCCAACCCACCACCACCTGCACAACACACTGCACCTCTTCTTTTTCGTTCTTTCCTTTTCTTTCTTCTCTTTCTTTTCTCTTCCCCCATCTCCTTGCATTACCACTCACTACACCTTCCCTTGTAACACACTGCAGCACTTTCTTGCACACCCACAGCGCCCCATCCATCATCTTCCCCTCTCTCTTTCTTCTCTCCCTCTCTTCTTCTCCTTTCCCTGCACTGCACGCCCCATCTTCTTTTCCTTTTCTTTTTCTTTCTTTCTCTTCTTCTTCCTCCTTCTTCTCCTCCCTGCTGCACCACTTCTCCTCCCTGTGCACCACGCTCCACTGCACATCGCCTGCACATCCCCTCTTTCCTCTCTTTTCTTTTTTCTTTCTTCCTCTTCTCCTTCCTCCACTACACACTACCATTACACAGCCCAGCCAACCCATCTATTGCCTCTGGCTCTCGTTTTTCGTCTCTCATCAGTCAACCTCTTGTATTTTCTCCCCCTCTTCACCATCATCCCTTTCATCCCTACGAAAAAGAAGAGAGCTCTGGCAATACTGGTAGCAAGGACAAAGACCACCCGAGATTGAAAGAAACGACTAACTAGGAAGGAAACAAGAATACAAGTGTGAAGAGGAAGGAGGCGGGCATCATCTCTTGGAAAGCAATGTATCAGGAAAACGGGTGAGATCTTTCTTTATTACATAGATTAGGTAGCATTAATGCCTTCATATTTATTTATTAGAAATCATTTTCTTGTTAGGCTCGGCAGTTTCCTATTCGTATCATCTTCATCATGTAGGCACTAGTCATCATTATTATCAGATTCAGCATCTTCATCCTCACTATTAGATTCAGTATCATATAAATTGTAGTTCAGTAGGACTGTAGGATCATACATATCATCGCCGTCCATCTCTCACGGCCATTGATAACTACCAGCCCACCTTCACATTATCATCCCCCATCATCATCAAACATCACAAACCCATTCTCACAAACAACACCATTCGGTCACTTCATCACCCACGTACAGCCCAACCACATCTGTTAACTCATCGAACCAGATAGCCCACCTTCCAAATTATTCCAATCATCCCTCTCATACAGCGCCCACATCAGTTGCACAAACCTGGACCCACTTCATCTACACAGTCCATCGATAAAATTCAATCCCAGCCAACTGACCGGCCTGACCAATTTATTCCTTGACTTGTCAACCCACTTATAACTCATTGGTCCCTCAAGCCCAGCCCATCTATCTAAACTGAACCCATGCATGCCCATTTTATTTTCTTGCATTAAATTTAATACTACATTTATTTATTGTTTCTTTTATGGTATTTTATGCATCCTAATCTGCCCATGCATCTAATATGCTCATCCATTTAAATTAGCATTTTTTTAGTTTGATTTAATTTGTTCTTAGCCCATGCATTAAAATATGTCCATGCACTTAACCTGCCCATGCAACATATAACTTAGTTGTGTTTTTGTTTCTTATTCTTTTTAGATAAAATTAAGCATTGCATAATTCATAAAAACCAAAAAGAATAAAAACAGAAAAGAACCAAAAAATAGAATTCCAAGTATTAGATTAATTAAAATAATTAAGTTAGGTTTAATAATTAATTTCCTTCTCCTCCTCTCCCCTCATTAGGATTAGGGAATCTAATTAAAATTCTAAATCGGTTAGGTTAATTGATGAATAAAAATTAGCAATTTATTTCCTTCTCCTCATTCCCTTTCATTAGGATTAGAAAAATTAGTTTAGGATATTTTAGGATTTAAAAATAAAACCAAAAATAAAATAAAAATAAAAAACCCAAAATACCAAAAACAAAGTAAAAGATATTAAAATACAAAAATATCAATAAATTGGAGTTAGAAATCATATAATGGTTTAGCCTGACCAGGTCAGACCCCAGACCCAGATCTAGGTCTCTCCCTAGACAGGTTAGACTACCTTTAGTTTCTCTCATTTTAATAAGTTAGGTCCCATCACTCTTCCTGTTACGTTAGGGAATCGGGAAAGCTGATGTGGGCGGTCTAGGACCTTAGGTTAGGGTTAATCCGATGATCAGTAATAAAGCATTAATTACGTAAATCCAAGTAAATCCCCTAGTTAGGCCCTTCTAGCCCCATATCAAAAATTCATAAAAACTATAAAACCAACAAAATAAACCCAAAAAGATTTTCCTTTATTTCTTCCTCCACCTTAGGTGCCAGATATTTAATCGAACTTAATGATAAAAGGAAATGAAGAACTGACTTCTAAAATTGAATAAATGAGAATGACGAGATGAGATGAGTGATTTCACACACACTTTTTACTTCGGCCCATTGGCCACCCTTAAACAATCACGGCCCATTGGCCACCCTTAAACAATCACGGCCCATCGGCCACCCTTAAACAAACACTGGCCCATCGGCCACCTCCAATCAATTACGGCCCATCGGCCTTTCATTTTTATCACTCGTGTATCGCACACGAAAAACACAGAAATCACAAGTCAAAGTCTCATTTGCATCATCATTTTGATTTGAAAAGTCAGCCTTTAAACCTTATTTTGCCAAGGGATCTGAAGGGGGTACCCGGGAATGGGGCCAATCCTCTTCTTAAATATTTGGCACCTCCCCACATTTATTTTCTTTATTTTACTTACTTTATTTTACATGGATTTATTATAATTATGCTGCGTGAGGATTAACCTTTATTTGGACTTTAACTCATGACCCTAATTTGACCCTATATTAAAAAGACCCAAAGAGAACCAAATTAATGTGACAGGACAACCGTCGTGTGTTGCCGGCAGCACATTAGACGAGAGGAAGAACCCACCCATTTATTTTTCTCCCCAAATTTCTTCAGCTTTAGTCGAAGAACGGTGTTACGGCCGTATCCGTAGCTGGCGATCGTGATCCATTGATTTTGAGGGTAGTCGGAATCCTCATTTTCGATGTAAAAATTTAAATAGCATGTATAGATGAATAGAGATTTCCCCACGCAAAATGCAAAACTTTCTTTCCTTTTTTTGGGGGGGTCGAAATTCACATCCGACAGCCTGGCGATCGTGATGGGACCTCTTTTGTTTTCCTGTCATTTATTTGGGTCTTTCTGGGGTTTTATTCTAGGACACGAACATCCAATCAATGATTAGATGTCCGTGTCCCATTCAGTTTAGGGTTGTTATGAGTGTAGTCCGAAAATTAAAACCTAAGGCCTGAATATACCGCCTATTGAAGCCTTCCCTACTTATAACATAAGAAATAAACCATCATCAAGACTTTCCCTTTCATCACTAAAACAAAATTAAAAAAAAAAAAAAACAACTCTCTCCTCTTCCCTCCCTTTTATTTTGAACAAAAAAAAAATATTTCTCTTGGTGCTACATGATATTGTTTGATAATTGCTTTGGAAATCGAATATAAGATGGCCTATCAAAATCCACATCGAACAATTACATCCCAAAGATCATACATGCTCGACTCAAGTTACCAATCTCACACGAACAACATGACTCAAGATTTTGAAAACTTAAATAACTCATACACGAATATAAACCAACACTACCACAACGAAACACAAAATTATCGATACCTTTCCAACCAAACTGTAACGACTCAAACCTCTTCCCTCAGATCTATGCAACACTTTTATGCAAACGAAGACTTAAACAATCATGCCTGTTACGAACACACAAGACAAAACCATGGCTTGATCCATCATCCCCAATCATATCAAACTACTTCCCAACCGACTCAACAATATTACGCTCAATCTAATCAAAACACAATGCATACAAATTTAAACAATCAAAACACTAATCATGACATAAACCATAATTTACAACTTAATGATCAACGAATCTACATCCAAAACACACAAAATATAACGACAAACCAAACCATCCCATCCAATCAAATTCCTTCACCAATCGAAACCATCCAATCTCATCAATTCAATCAACTTATCCAACCATCCATGACTATACATCCTTATCCGACCTATCAACCATTCCAATCCACGCCATCCAATGAAAGCCATCATCCCACCCAACCCTCACCATTCAACCAAACAACACCACTTACCATGATCGTTGACAAATTCCGGCCACGCCCAACCATACCATCCAACTCAATCCATCCACTAACCCAATCTCCAACAATCATATATCAACAATCCACTCACGCTTCGACCGACCAACTTAGTCAAACATTCGATCAAAACCAAGACAAAAATTCACCCACAAATGCTAGAACCCAAAATCCATTTTTACCACGCAAATCCAAAGTATCTCGAAAACAGATCCAAGAAGAGTTAGCTAAAATGGTGGACATAAGTGAGCTAGAGTTGCCCAACCTCGACTGGTTTAAGAGCATCAATCCGAAAAATGATCCATATGCAAACATAGAGAAGCCGCTAGAAGAACAATTGATAGGTGGTGAATACCTAGAATGGGAACTTGGATTAATCTCAGAAACTCTAAGGAGACTCATGACCGAAGAGATCAAGATCCCAACATTATGGAAAGGCTACGAAGTAGAAGAGGGGATACGAATTCTTAGAACATATTTTGCTCCCTTCCATCAACTCAAAGGTGAAGAAATCATAGACACACCGTATCCCATAACTGATAGCTCACCAGATCATGTTATCAAGAATTGGACCTATGATCCTCCATATTTGACAACTTTAGCCCCTGAAGTAACCTATTATTCACCATATGACCAAACTTTTGAATCTTCTGACGAGATCTATGATCCCATCTTTAAAGACATGCTCCTGAGAAGTTTTATGATATGCTTAATGAAAATTATGAACAATATGAAACACCTGGGGATGGTAAAACTCAGATCAGCACACAACCAATAAACGAACTAGATCAATCACAAACAATCATCCAATCAGAAATATCAAAACCACAAATGCCACCCCAAACACAACCAAACAAAGATCATTTGACACAACAAATAAAAGACATAACGATTCAACCTAGGATGCACGAGACAATTCAACCTAATGTCCCACTTGAGGAATCTAAATTCATGACGAAAATGAAGATACTTGACCATCAAATGGAACGTCAAGTGGATGAATTAATTAAAGATTTTGATGTCATAAGATCTGAAACACACGAACCAATCAGGTTTGAATCGAATGACTTAGAATCAAGTGTGGGAACTCATAAACTGGTTAAACCATCTTCATTTGAAATAAAATACCAAACCCAAATGAACAAAATCATACAAGATCCAAAACCTCAATCTAAGACCAATTCCACTAAACAAAAATGACCACTTTACAAACGAAAGAACTTGGATCCTACGCCATCTTGCAAAATCCAAATCATAATCCAAAGACAAACAAACATTCAACCAAACGATGAACAAAATTTCCCTAGACCGAAACAAACGCATCTTGAACCGATCCCAACACCAGTTGAGCGAAGAAAAAATTGAAAAAGAATTTGGAGTTGAGTTTCTCGGTCCAAATATGTTTAGTGAATTGCAAATAGACATAGAAAAACTCAAATATGAGGTTAGGAAGAAGTCGATCTTATCGAGCATGCCACTAGAACGAGCAAATCCATCTGAACCTATCATAGAAACCAAAACATTACCTAAGAATCAACACCAAGAGACCGTTAGGCCTACCATTGAAATCCAACGAGGAAGCTCTCACATAGATCCTACCATCTCATTAGAAAAGACCATAGAGGAGGAACCACAATCAAACGGTGTCTTGACTAGTGAGCCTCATAGGTCAAACGCTCTTAGAAGATCAAATGATAACGATATAATTAAACCGATCTTAGAGGACAAGCATAACTTCTACAATGAGATAGAGCCTAATCCTGTATTAACCCTGATTAAGGCCCATTTAAATGTGAGACTAAGACTTCAAAGCATTCTAAAAGGGTTACCATGCCCGCCCTTGACCAATCCAATAATCATGAGCCAAGATTATATAGAATACTTTGAGAATAGACAACTACCAATAGTTGATCCAACTCCGATCCTTCACCTAGAATGGTACCCTGCCCATAAAGAGCAAAATCCAAGCATAACAGCAAAAACCATCCCCAAACTAAAAGACCCTATAGAGTGTGATCTGATTAGTTTTCGTGAGAGGATTGAGACCACTCCCGAAGCTCTAGGAAAGACTTTTGGAGACTTGACTGTAGAAGAACTTCCAGGTTCTTACCCAAATATGTCATCTAAAATTTCGATAGTCTCAATGAACAATATAGAATTCCGCATGACTGAAGAAAGTCTTGTCCCACATGACCTTCCAGTAGTGGCACAACCAAATTTTCAAAATTACATCCTTGCTCAAAGACTCTCACGATGTAAGTCTGCTAGGTTACAAAGAAAATTTAGAACACGCCTAACAAAACATGGACGAACTACATTTAAGGAAGCTAGACGCACTACAACAAAACCTAGAGCCAGAAGAAAAAGCGAAAATCACACGCTTCACACAAAAGATGAGGGTCAAACAATTAAGAAAACAAAAGACCAAAGATCATCAAACAAAGATAGAAAACCAACTTTTAAAGATCCCAAATCCACTAATTGTTTAAACTCTTTAAGGCCGAAGCCCAAATGGCGGAAGTCTAAAACATTTCAACGCTCTCGTTTTCGGCGAGGGCAAACTAAAGATCCCCGATATAAGAGCCTTATCTTAATGCATCAACGAGTGAAATCATATCCATATTATCAAAGAAAGAAACATAATGAGACACATATAAAACCTTTTAACATGAGACCAAGGCCCAAGTGGCGGAGGTCTAAAATATTTCAACGGTCTCGTTTCCGGATGGACCAAAATAAAAACTCATGGCCTAAATGCATTATTCCAACATCTCAAAAACAAAGAACATGTCCAATCTATCAAAGAAAATACCAAAATAAAATAAAATGTGTTATCATCAGACCAAGGCCTAAATGGCGAAGGTCGAAGGTGTCTCAACACTCTCGTTTCCGAAGAGAGCAAAATGGTAAGACCCAGACTAGACACCCACTGATAAAAACACGTAGGTCGAGAGGTCTTAAACGCGCACGCTTTCGAATAGTCAAAATATTCAAAGTGCACAACACATCACTAGCACACACAATGGAAAAACATAATCATGCTAGGCAGACCCTGAGCTTCAAGTCAATGAAGGGCTGCAAGTTCAAACAAGCCCAAATAAATTAGTTATTACTTAGGGTTATTACAAAAAAAAAATAAAACATAAAAATCACAAAACCCTAAAAACAAAAAAAAATTCAAAAATCATAAACCCAAAAAAAAAAATATATATATATAAACAATATAAAAAAAAAACACAATTGGCTGATCATCATAATAGGCCTAGGCGAGGCAAAGCGGTGAAAAAAAAACCCTCTACTAGAACAATCAAAACTAAAAGAGAATCGGGACTTCCCCAAGAAAACCAATTGTTGGTGATGGATGGATGTTTCTAAATTAGTGGGTACTAAAGATGGTGACTTGATTGACCGCATTACAGATTCAAGAACTAATCAAGGCATTCATATTAACAACAACAACTAAGGCATTTGTCAACATTAAGGCTACCTCTGTAGTCAAATTCATCAAAAAGAATATAATAGCCCAGTTTTGGCATCCCTGAAGCATTCATAACAGACAATGGCCCACAATTTATATCCAACAAATGAACGAGTTGTGCACAAAATATGATATAGAACCGCATCATTCAACCCCATATTATCCCCAAGCAAATGGTCAAGCCGAAGCAACCAACAAGACCTTACTGAAGATCATCAAGAAGACTGTGCAAACCGCCAAAGGTAGTGATTGGCCAGACCGTTTGGTCGAAGCGTTGTGGGCGTACCGGATTTCCATAAGAACTCCTACAGGAGAAACCCCATACTCTTTGACCTATGGAATGGAAGCAGTCCTTCCCCTCGAAGTTCTTCATCCATCACTGCGCATCCAGCTAAATGAAGATATAACAGAAGACCAGAGGTGAGAAGCATTGCTACTTCAGCTAGACCTACTCGACGAGAAAAGAATGAAAGCAGCAGAGCATGCACAAGTATACCGGAAGTGAATTGCCAGAGCCTACGACAAACATGTCAAACAAAGAAAATTCAAGATTGGTGACTTTGTGCTAAAGCGCATCACTCCATCCCAGCTTCCACATCCTAGAGGTAAGTTACGACCCAATTGGGAAGGCCCTTATGTAATTAAGGAAGTATATCCTGGAAATGCATATAGACTAGTGAATGCAGAAGGGGAAGAGCTCCCCGATCCATGGAACGCTATGTACCTGAAAAGGTACACGATATGACCCCTCCCTATTTCTTGCGGAGTATGACCCTCCTTGCTCCTTGGCGTAGTTGTAAAAAATCCTGTAGGAGGACCGAAGAGATGCACTCTGATCAAGCTTGGAACTCGAACACACACCAACACTTAAGAATACACAAAATGGTGAGTCTGCCCCACACAAATTTCTCACGTCAAGGCCATCCATGTGAAGGTTTGTATGTGAGTTTGCCCATGTCATGAAGGATTTTTTGATCATATGTCAAAAAAAAAGGGGTGTTTAGTTAGGATTAGTCTTGAAAAGAATAAAAAGCTTCATGACTAGCTTGGGTTCGTAGCCTCTTTAACCCGAGCTAGTAAGCTCATAGGGGTATTTTCGTACCTAGTGCCCTAAAGCCGTCTGGTTTGGGAGTCATTGGCCTAATGCTCGTTACATGGGTTAATTAGAAAGCTTAAAGGACCCAGGCATTGCACAGTCACATGTCCCAAAAAAAAATAAAAAAAAAAATTCTATTAGAATTAGGCTCGCTAGAGTGACATGGGTACTTATCAGGCGAACTAAGCAGAAGGTGGTCTAAAACCACAACACTAAGGAAACACGGTGACTCACCACCCCCACACACGAACACAACTCACAAATGAGCCCCCAAAGGCGGTCAAGTACTTTCTAAAGTTCAGCTGAAAAGACTAAGCAGCTACAAAGAGGGGCCTGTGAGGGCTCGACCTCCAAAGGATAGTTAGGGAAGATTATGTTACCACCAAGGTGACAATCATGGATCGAGAGGCTGATCCACTCTCACGCTTTCACCCACGGCTAGAATGAACACTAGTCTTATGCTGGGGCATTTTTTTATACATATACATACGAATATATGTTTATCTCACACGGCTTCCCAATCTGGGTCCTCATGCCATACACGATTGCCACGAGCACTCACTAGCCTTCACACACTCACCTCATGCATGCTTTATTACTAATGACTTTCGGTTGGATGCAGAAAAAACAGATTCCCTAAGGTACCAATTCTATCTTGTTTTTCTCTAAGCTTGAGTGCCAAAATGGCCCCCTGACATTTTTACCGAGAAAGAAAAATGCTACCTTAGCCAAACTATGCAGGGGGCCTAAAAATATTAAACTAACAAGTTGTTTTGAGACCTTGCAGGGAACCCAACCCCGATCACATCCAAAACATCCCACAAGCTGGGGCATTTTTTTTACGGGTATTGTTTTGTGCACAACCCCTCATGTCTTGAAAAGATTAAAGTGATGGTAACCAAATTTGGGATATATAAATTATGTCTGTCATGATATTCTACGATGAATTTGATTGTAGATGTATGCCATACACATCCTTTTATGATATCATATATTGTGAGACTCGAAAATGCAATTTGAAAATGCATTTATCTTGAACCTCTGCCTTTATACTTATAGCTGACAATGTGAATGCCTTAAAACATAGAATTGTTTAGGCCACAAGCATCACACACCCAGGCACTCCCCATTGTTTGAAAACCCTGAATCTCTATATTGTTTCTCCAAGTCAAAGTTGATATGGTATTTTATTCTCTTGGTCTATTACATAGATTTCATTTTGTCTGTCTTAGGTTCTAATGTTCTTTTTTCATGAGAACTGTGCTAGAGCACGAATTTTGAGGAATTTCAGAAAAATTTCGACAGCACTTCCCCTTGTTTTTGGACCCCAGAAAATCTCCGGATACAAAAAACCTGTTACCTGTGAAAGAAGTACACTTCATATATTCCTGACACCTCACAAAACTCCTCATCAATCAACCACACATGCCTAGTACACACTATCTCAATTACACATACATAATACACATGTACACAACATATACAGCAGATCAAGTACACACCGTGAGCTAAGACAAGACGGAATTACATAGATACATGACCAACACATATATGGATACAACATGGAACACATGGAGACGGATCCTGGAGAGATCAATCAAACAATGATAACCCTATGGAGCAGCTCCCTCATGACGAGCTGATGAAGCAAAGGAAGATGGACCAGGAGCACGCTGAGAAGGGGCGCGAGTCGAACTCGAAAATGCATAACCTCTCTCCTCTGCCCTCTGGCGATACCGATCAAGACGCCTCCGCAAGTCGGCAACCACCTCATCATGACTTAGCTGCATGCGGTCCATGCGCTGAGCGTATTGATCATGAATGAGAGCCCTCTCCTCGCTCAAGCTAAGGGGTGGAGGAGCGGAAACAACAATAGCACTGCTTTGCAGGACGACAAACAAGGAAGCGTTACATTCAAAAACTCGTAGCAGGAAGCATGGAATTTAAGAGGAAGGAAATACCCTCACCTGCGCAGAGGTCTCAAAACTCCTGAGCTTAGCACGTAAGTCCTCAATCTGCACCCAACAAGATTACGAAGCAAGTCAATGTTAGAAGAATCAAATCGAATCATTGCAGGAGTAAGGTTCATACTTGCCCCGCTGAAGCAACTCTCTCCACAAATGCCTTGTCACGCTCGCTACGAAGCTCTGCCTGAAGATCACAAAGACAAATGGTTAAGAATTACTCATTATATGCCTTGAATACAAGGGCAACAAACTGAAACCTAAACTTCGCTAACCTGCAGTCGATCCACCTTAGCCCGTAGAGTGAGAAGATCACTCTCCACTTGGATCCTCATAGCCTCAGGCATGTCTCGCTCCTTGTTACCCCTGCATAGTGGCAAAGGTCATGAACATCAATTCGAAATGGACAACTAACCCCATGACCTCGTACCTCATGAGAATCTGTCAATGCGTCGATGATCGCTTCATTTCCCTGGAGGCGCTCCTGTTATCAAAGCATTGTGAGTAAAGAAGGTATAAAAGAGACAGCATATGGTCAATTAAGGTTAACAATTCTCGTACCCTCTCGGCTGACAATGAGGCCCTCAGTCTCATGACCTCCGCATCCTATGAAGTACCAATCATGCCAATATGCCAAGAATGATAAGGATTACTACAGAAGATGAACATTGTTTGACACATGCACTAAACCAAGTAGTCATACCCTTTTCTCTACTAGTTGGGACAATCGAAGTACCTCCCCCCTGAGGATAGACCCCGCATCGGGTACTACTCCCCCAGATGTCCCCTGTCACACATGAGAGTTACGATTAGAGAAATAGAAGAGGCATATATCTTTGAGATTACGAAGTTTATAACCAAGATTGGAAGTCCCATGAACCCTCACCTCACATTGTCTTTCAGATGATGGATGTGCCTGCCGATGCCCTGCTCCAGCCGGTATCTTCCCCTGAAAAGTAAAGGAAGAAACAATGTGATTCACAATGGAAAGAATACAACATCAAAGCAAACAAACTTCAATGGTTACCCGAAGAGATGACGAAGCCTCAGCCGCTTCCGCGCAATTACTAATGGAATATGAAGCCCCGCAAGAGTACGACTCCGGGAGTATATACTGATGCAAAGCTGTCTTCCAATATGCCTCATAATCACTCCAGGCACTAGCATCCACGCCAAATATGGCCTTCCTCCCCTTTTGATCTCCAATTTCTTATTTCTTTCCGACAAGGATGGCGGCGCTTGAACGTTTTTTAGACCCCACCATGGTATGACCAATGCATGACAAGACTTTTCCGAGGGAACAACTTGATGGTGTCCCAATTGGCGCGCGACTCGGCTGACGACCAATCTAACTGCTACCTGAGGGGCGTGGAGCCATATGTCCCTCTCAAATAAGGCACGCCCCTCCTGGACTACAGCCATCTCATCATCCGGTCCACCCTGATACGGCTGCCAAATCACCTGACAAACCGAGATATATGCAGCAAATGAGAGCTAAGAGCGGTAAGTGTTTAATGTAGCAAGTGGATAAGGGACAATACATACCTCATGATTTTTAGTTCATTCAAGATGAACCGGTAACCTTGCTCACCTGGCCTCATCTTGAGGGCTTTAATACGCTCGGCCAGTTCCGGAGGCAAGATGTCAGCAAAGCCTCGTAAGCTTGCATTAGGGTACCACTGTGAAGCCCGGGGAACACAACTCAGCCTCGCGGACAAGCGCTCGGGCCGACACTGGACGATGTGCTCCCAGAGCCATACCTGCTCAAAGTTAAAGCTCGATTATTACAAAAGATGAAGCATGAGACATGATAAGAAAAGAAGATTACTTGAGGTCACAACACATGGGAATAAGGATTTAACCTGCAAGATCGGCACAAACCCTCGAAGGCTCTTGCATCCAGACTGAACGTGGCACATCGAGTCTAGACTGTGGAAAAGAAAGGCAAGGGTGGCTGCACCCCAAGCGTAATCGCCAACCTTATCCAAGTCTTGTACAAATCGGATGAGGGGTACCGGACGCTCTATTACCAGTTGCATTGGCGAAGAGGCATCTCCCAAAAAAGAACAATAGAAAAGCCCTGAGATGCTCATCGTCACCCAACCGTGCTGAAATCGGCCTGGGTCTCCTTAAGCGGACCTCAGACTGTCTCCCCTGTTTTTGCTCTGCACAATGCCAAATGGACATAAGGAATTCACTTAGTAATGGAAATAAGGAGGCAAAATAGTTACCAAACATTTCAGTACTCACTCACGACTTGGAACAACCTCACATGGTATCCCTACCCTTTTTCAACGGGTATATCCATCGACTGCTACCTCCTGCCAATCATACCCTGAAACCAAAAGAGAAAGTATATGAAGAACAAGGTTGAAAAATACAAAGCACCCAAGATCGGTTGAAGAAAGCCAGATCGAGCATTTACCCCCGAAAGGCCCGGCATCATCCCCCTTATCACCTTCGCCCACATCATCATCACCTCCCTCGTCAATATCGATAGCAACGACCCGGCGAGGCCTCACCCCCTCATCCTCACTATCCCCGTCATCAATCTTGTCATCTCATCGTCAGACTAGACAACCTCGCCCTCTGACTCGTGGGAATCCGCATCATCATCGCTCATATCCATCTCCTCATCACTATCTACGGCATCCACCACTGCTACATCATCATCAGTGGGGCCGCCTGCATATCGGGATCCGCCTGAAGAAGGGCCCTCACCTGTCAGGGAAGTTGTGGGTATTGTCAGCAAATGGTAAATATAAAATGTGCTAGTCTCGTGGGAGTTTCCAACTCAAGATCCAATTCAAAAAGGATTAAGGAACTGAATTTTACCAGCGTCAACCCTAGCCTCGGCCGCTGCGGGAACTGGACCTCCCTCATGTCCTCCAACTGGCGGACCTCCCAAAGCCGGTATCCTTGCCCTCAACTTGGCAAAGAAGTCCGCCTGGTTCCGAGCCCACTCTGAAATGAAGCAAGGAGAAGTGATTAGCAAAAGTAATGGAAGACAAAGGATAGAATGCTACGAGAGCGGTAGTGCAATACATACTATTTAGAATCCTCCTCCTCTCTGGACTATAAGCCTCTCTCAGCCACTCGGCATCAATTTGACCCACACCAGATTGGGGGCGTGCCCCGAACATCCTATGCAGACGTGACCGAATGATCGAGGCCTTGGCATCGCTCGCCTTTGAGAAAGCGGGGAGGCCCGTCACCCTCAAACCCCAGCACCGCGCGATGTCCTCCAATGTGATCGTCATCTCCCCCGGCGGGAAATGGAATGTGTGTGTCTCATCTCTCCATCTCTCGGAGAGAGCACAAATGAGAGCACGATCGGTGCGGAAGGCGGACGATAGACATGAAGTCCCAAACCCCATCGCTCGCACTCGATCCTTCAGGCGATCAGGGAGCTCGATCCACCAATCCCTCATCTGAATCCAACTCACCCTAGCCCGAGCAAAAGGGACAGGCTGCAATGCAAACAATAGAGGAAAGAATGTCAATGATAGTAGAGAACCAACCAAGTATAACATTTATAAAGGCAGCTAAAAATTTACCCGGCCAGCTCTTAGCTCATCTGCGAGATGGGGCTTCTTCTCAAACTTATCCTCACCCCTTTGTTTCTTTCTCGGGGGAGCAATGACTGGTTCCGCCTCAACCACTTCCAGAGTATCCATCGGCGTAGGACCACGCTTAATAGCCTTCTTAGTCCTAGCCATCTAACAAACCCATGCCCAAAATTAGAATGAGAAGTTGAGCATGAGAGACAAACTTTTCCCAAGGTGGTAATTGGTGTGTTCTGATTTAGAGGTGATGAACCCATTGGTTAAATGATAAATAGAAAGAGGAGGCCAAAGACCATGACTATTGATCCGACCTGAAGACTAAAACAAAACAGATCCCACTTGCCAAACTAGCCTCATTAAGACACATGTTACAGACCTAAATGAAATGAAACACATTCAATCCGGCCCTGTGTCTTTCACCCAACAGATTTAAAAAAAATGGAGAGATGGTCTTTGATGAAGATGGAGAAAAGAGCTAGACTACAACAATGAACAACACTAGTGAGAGGTAGAAAGGTCCCATAAGCTAAAACCTGAGATTAGCCCAAACAACAATGGAAACAGAGGACCAACCTTCTGGCTTTGGCAAGATTCCAGCACGATTACCAGTACCAAAGTGATGGTTCATTCCGATTTACCAATGGAGGCAGCACAAACGAGACAGACAGTCAGTCGATTCAATTTAAAATATACCATTGACTTGTATGTTCATGCATCATCCAAAATCCAAATCCATGCATTTACCTGCTACCACCTCATTATATGCTAAGTAGGGTACACACATAGATTTTTTTTTTTTAAAAAAAAAACAAAAACACAAAAAAAAAACCAAAAAAAAGAAAAAAAGAAAGGGGAAGCAAAATAGGCACAAACACAAAGAATGCACATCGTCAAACCGAAACAGTTGTCCCATCACATGAGGTCCCGTTGCATGCACATTAGTCATCCCATCACGCATACATCTAACATTGTGCACTACATCTCATCCATCCATCAATAAAATTAGAATGATTCCTCGCAAATTATAAAACTGAGTACTAC